>VWZI01017366.1:149341-171623 GCA_013396835.1 Psilopogon haemacephalus | reverse complement strand
CAGTGCTGTTTAACATCTTTGTCAGTGACATGGACAGAGGAATGGAGTGCACCCTCAGCAAGTTTGCAGATGACACCAAGCTGTGTGGCACAGTCGACTTGCTAGAGGACAGGGATGGCATCCAGAGGGACCTGGACAGGCTGAAGAAGTGGGCCCAGGCTAACCTCATGACACTAAATAAGGCCAAGTGTAAGGTCCTGCACCTGGGTTGGCGCAATCCCAAGCACAAATCCAGGCTGGGTGGTGAATGGCTGGAGAGCAGCCCTGAGAAAAAGGACCTGGGGGTCTGGGTTGATGAGAAGCTCAACATGAGCCAGCAGTGTGCACACGCAGCCCAGACAGCAACTGTGTCCTGGGCTGCATCAAGAGCAGTGTGGCCAGCAGGGCAAGGGAGGTGATTCTCCCCCTTTACTCTGCTCTCGTCAGACCCCACTTGGAGTACTGTGTGCAGTTCTGGAGCCCCCAGCACAAGAAGGACATGGAACTGTTGGAGAGAGTCCAGAGGAGGGCCACGAAGATGATCAAAGGGCTGGAGCAACTCTGCTACGAGGACAGGCTGAGAGAGTTGGGGCTTTACAGCCTGGAGAAGAGAAGACTTTGAGGTAGTGGCCTTCAAGTATCTCAAAGGGGCCTTCAGGAAGGCTGAGAAGGGACTATTTACAAGGTCTTGTAATGACAGGATGAGGGGTAATGGGTTTAAACTGCCAGGGGGAAGATTTAGACTAAATGTCTACAGTGAGGGTGGTGAAACACTGGCACAGGTTGCCCAGGGAAGTTGTGGATGCTCTCTCCCTGGAGGTGTTCCAGGCTAGGCTGAATGAGGCCTTGAGTGACCTGTTCTAGTGGGAGGTGTCCCTGCCTAGAGAGGGGCTTGGAATTAGATGATCTTTGACCTTCCAACCTAAACTATTCTGTTCTAACTGCCTACCCAGCTCTTTTCAGCGGGAACAAAAATGTGGTCAGGCAAACATAAGCACTGTGCTGGGTGTAAGATTACCTAAGCTCTAGAGCTGTCTTCATTCATCAAAAGCAAATAACTCCACAACTCCAAATGCACTAGTCCTAAAGCCTCTCAATAGCCCCTAGCACAGCAAAGCAAGTGATTGGTCTCTTCTGTTTGTTTGGGCTTTTTTTATTTTTTAAATTCCAGTCTTCAGGACCACACCATGGACCTGGACAGGCCAAAGGACAGAAAACAGTGCAAGAGGTGAATCAGTATGGAATTTGGCAAGAGAATTCAGGCTACTTTTATTCCTAGTAAGCCTGGCATTAAACGTGTTTATTATAGCCCATTTTATAAGTCTGCTCTCCCAGACTTAGATTGCTAGGGAAACAACTGCCTATTGTTTCTTCATCTCAGAGCAGAAGGTCAGTGACACCTTTCAGTAAGATCAATTTAAGGTCAAAAGGAAAGAGCTATCAGACTGCCCACAGAAATCGGCCAGCCTGCATTATGAGCATTACTTTTCACTGGAGACATTTGTGAGGAAAGAAACATCACTTCACTTCCACTACATGCCCTGCAAATAATCCAGGGTATTTTACAAGTTCCTTGCCTCTTTACAGTCATAGTAAAAGTTCAGAAATGGCATTGGGCAGTCACTTTTTGTTACAATACCATGCCCATATACTAAGCGCAGCCATAGGAAAGTGCCATTAAGTATTTCAAACTTTCAAGCAACAGCAAAAACCTGACAAGCAATTGCAGCAGGACTTTTGGGGCAATGTGAAAACTGCAGAACTGAAGGATGGGTCCAGTGGTTGATTTCACTGTTGTAATACCACATTTCTGCAGTGCAATACTGTATTGTGTGAAGCACGCTATGTACACCTAGGGTTCAAAAGGTAAAGACAAGCTGTGGTTGCAGCAGTACCAGCATTTAGTGAGCCCAACTCCTCCTACCCACTGAACTCCTGTTCAAGGTGTGCTAACTCCCCTCACTGCTAGGTTACTGCTCAACTTCCCTCACAACACCCACTCTGCTAACCCACTCCAGAGTTCTACCTTACAGAAATGCACTCCTCTCCTTCAAGAGAAGTTCACAGCACAAGGAGACTGAGGTGAGGGAGGACTGATTCCTTTTGAAATTTAACTGCACTGATATTGAGGAGGAGGTCAGACACTGCTGTTTGCTGGATGCCCAGAGCTGAACACAGCAGCCAGTTAGAGGAGGGTATTCCCAGGTAAATTCACCAGCTCACATCATGCACAAAGTCTCAGCCAAAGCACAGAGATTTGTTTGCTGTACAACTATTGAACCTGCACAGCCACTCTGCAAACTGGGCTTCTGCTCCCTTGCCAGAGCCTGGGCTGTCCCTCTTCTCAGGAGAGCAATTAAGGAACAACTGCAGCATCACTGCTGTCAGCCATCTCCTAGCTCTGACCACCACAACAAATCAGTGTCCCCTAGTTGTGCTATAAAGTGAGTCGTACCTTGATGCCTGTCATTTTTTCTTTTTAGTATTCGTAAACTGCTTTCTTCTGCTGTCTCGTCTGTGCCCTGCAAGAATACCAAAACAACATATTTGTACAGCATACTGGCATTTACTGCTTTCTTCTCACTACTTTACCTCTGCATTAGTAGAAAGAGAAAAAGCAGCCCATATTTCTGTGAATAGTGAGCTTCTCTACAGGCAGTGATACTCTTCTCCAGATGTTTGGTGTGTAGAAAGGGAAGCAAAAATAGGTACATTGTAGGTATGTTAATGGCAAAAGGAAGAGTAGGGAAGGTGTAGGCCCCCTCAGAAAGGAAGCAGGAGAACCGGTGACCAGTGATGTGAAGCAAGCTGAGGTTCTCAATGACTTCTTCACCTCAGTCCTCACTGTCAAGGACTCCAGCCATAATCCTGAAATCATAGGCAGGGCCTGAAAGAAGGAACTGCCCTGAAGAACTTGAGAGTGTTCAAGTCCATGGGACCTGATGGGATACACCCACAGGTACTGAGGGAACTGGCAGATGAGGTCACTAAACTGCTCTCCATTATATTCCATAAGTCATGGCAGTCCAGAGAAATCCCCACTGACTGGAAAAGGGGAAACATAGCCCCCATTTTCACCAAGAAGGATGATCCAGGGAACTGTAGGCCACTCAGTTTCACCTCTGTACTCAGTAAGATCATGGAGCAGATCCTCTTGGAGGCACTGCTGAGGCAGAAGAATAACAAAGAGGTGATTTGGTACAATCAACAGGGCTTCAACAAGGGTAAATCTGCCTGGCAAACCTGGTGGCCTTCTATGACAAGGTCTCAACATCAATAGATATGGAGAGAGCATCTATCTGGATCCAAGTAAAGCCTTTGACACTGTCCCACAAGACATCCTGGTCTCCTAGCTGGTAAAATACGGGTTTGATGGATGGACACTCAGTGCATAAGGAATTGGCTTGATGGCCACACCCAAAGAGTGGCTGTCAATGGGTCCATGTCCCAGTGGATGCCATTAACAAGTGGAGTCCTTCAAGGATCAGTACTGGGACCAACCTTGTTTAACATCTTCATTGGTAATACGGACAGTGGCATTGAGGCACCCTCAGCAAGTTTGCTGATGACACCAAGCTGTTTGGTGCAGCAGACACACTGGAGAGAAGGGATCCATCCAAAGGAACCTTGACAAGCTGGAGAGATGGGCACAAGCTAACTTCATGAGGTTCAACAAGACCAAGTGCAGGGTCCTGCATCTGGGTTGGGGCAATTCCAGGCACCCATAAAAGACTGAGCAGTGACTGGCTGGAGAGCAGCCCTGAAGAGAAGGACCTTAGGGCACTGGTGGATGAGAAGCTCAGTATGACCTGCCAGTGTACACCTACAGCCCAGAAAGCCAACCAGATCCTGGGCTGCATCAAGAGAAGAGTGGCCAGCAGGTTGAGGGAGGTGATTCTCCCCTTCTACACCACTCTGGCAGGGAGGATGGTGCTAGGTGAACCTTGAGATCTCTTCCAACCCTGGCAATTCTGTGATTCTGTGTAATTGCTTCAAAGCAAAAATTCTTTAGTCAAATACCTTGGACACCACCTTTCTTAACTACTGCATTTTCAAACAGCCCAGATATTAACAAATGCCTACTGCTAACCGGTGCTAACAATGCTTAGTTCTGTAGACTTGATGTAGCTCTAGAAAGAATTTGAGAGGAGAGGAGGAATATTTTTCTTTGCCTTTGGACAGGACTCAGCCATTCTCTGCTGTTCCACAGCAGCACAGCACTACAAATAATTTTGTATGGGCAGAGAGTACTCTACTCATGCCACAGTACTACAAATAATTCCTAAGCTCAGTCACAGAACTCTACCAGTGTAAAAATGCATTGCTTACGTGATGATGAACAATTTATCCTGCAGTGATAAATACTGGAGACCCTCAGCTTCTTACCATCACAGGTACTGAGATGACTAGTGCTGGAGAGCAGCAGCACAGTAACAGCACAATAGAATCATAGAATCGTTAACATTGGAAAAGACCATTAAGGGCAGAGTCCAACCATAACCCAGCTACCATGACCACTAAACTATAGCCTGAAGCACTACATCTACACACTTCCTGAACACCTCCAGGGATGGTGACTACACCACTTCCCTGGGCAGTCTGTTCCAACACCTCATCCCTCTTTCAGAAAATTTTCCTAATGTCCTCTCCTGGCACAAGGTAAGCCCATTTCCTCTTGTCCTATTACTAGTTACTTGGGAGAAGAGACCAATGCCAGCCTAACCTAGAGCCTTCTTTCAGACAGTTGCAGAGAGCAACTCCCCTCAGGCTTCTCTTCTCCAGACTAAACAGCCCCACTTCCCTCAGGTGCTCCTTGCATGAGATGCCCTCCAAACCCCTCACCATCCTCACTGCTCTTCTCTGTACATCCTTCAGGACCTCAATATTTCTCTTATGCTGTGGTACCCAGAACTGAACACAGTACTCAAGCTATGGCCTCACCAGAGCTGAGTACAGGGGCCCAGTTGCTTTCCTACTCTTGCTGGACATACTGTTTCTGATAGAGGCCAGAATGTCTAGGAACATAAATGAATTTACAGCTGAGAAATTCTTGGAGAATATGAGAATACTATGCAAAAGCTGTAAAGAGCCCATGTCCCTGCAAATTAACTCCCTTTGTTCTCAAGATATGGGAAAGGTAGAAGTTTTTTCTCAAGAAAAATTGGATGCCAACTCTTATAAAATGGAGAAATACTTACCCCACCAAGACCCAATCGAAGTTTCTATGCATACTTCCACAAAGAGAATCAGCTCAAAACTTAAAATAAGCTGTATTTACTTTTTTTCCTAACACAGCTTCTAGAACAACTGCCCCTGCAGAGTGATGTCGTGCCTGACAGCTCTGCAACCCTCAGGAAGACATCTTCACCAGCAGAACTGAAAACTGCTTCATCTGCAATTAAAATCTGCCACATTTACCACAAGCACAGGCTCACAAACAAGTGTGTGCTAGTTTGCAAGGCCAAATGACTCATCAAAAGCAGTTTTTTATGGAAACTTTGTCAAGCCCTAAGCAAATCTGAGGGCCATAGTACCTCCAAAGAAGAGAAGCCCCCCAGAGACAAACTTTCTGGTCTTGTCAAGATTAAAGCCACTGAGTCAGTCTGGTTTGTGAAGTTCCTATTGCATTTGCACCACATTATCTGAAGGCAGCATTGGCTCTGCCTGAAGCAGGTGGAAATGCCATTTTGACAGAACGACAAGATGAAAACAAAGCAGCAATAATGGAAAAGTTACTGCTCCTGTGAGGAAGTCTCTTTCAAGATACACTGTCAAAATTCTCCACTAAATGAGTCGTCTGTCATAGTAGATGTGGGTTTCTGCTTCAGAACTAGATAAATCCAGAATTACCATTTGTTTCGTGATGGTAGAAGAATTCAGTGTATGTCTTCTTCTCTTACTAGCTGCATCTGTGAATCAAGAAACAACAGAGTAACAAATGCATCAGACTGACAATTTCACATCATTCCAATTCTCTCTTTTCCCAAGAAGCTACAAACTAAGGCGTTCTTGGGTGGCAAGGCAAGAATGTTTCAGCTTCTTCCCCAAATACCAGACATTTCAGTGGAATTCATGCGAGAAGAATTGTAAGTGGGAACCATTGGGAAGAAGTGTAAATCACTGTAGCATTAGAGGTATCACTTTGCCTTTTAAGCTCAGTGTAAAGCAAATCCCAGTTTTTAGCATAAAGATCTTCGGTTGTGGCAGAGTGGATTTATTCTCCCCAGTAGCAGCAGCAGTGCCTCTAGGTGGCAATACTATTTAGTTACAAAGTATCTTTTCTGACATGGTATGGTATCTCCACAAAAATATCTTTCACTCTGTCCTTTCCATCAGCATGCACCAGCCTCTCTCCAACGTCTAGCAATGGTTCTCAACCTGCTGCCCTGAACCATCCTGGGGACAGAATAACGCATTCAAAGTTCTGCAAAGATGAGCCATATCCACTTCAGATTTTATCTGCCAATAAGGAAACATCAGGTGGTATTTCATGTGATAGTAATGACATGAGGGGTAGAGACAAGCTAGCAAGGATGTCTAAGCGTGGACAGGTCCAAGTACTGACTGAGAAAAGCATGCTCAAAGAACAGGATAAAGGAAAATGAGTAAGTCAGCTTCATTAGAGGCACAACTGAAATGCCTCTACACTAATGCAAGGAGTATGGGGAACAAACAGGAGGAATTACAAATATGTGCAAGTCTCCAGGGTTATGATGTCATTGGCATCACTGAGACATTGTGGGATGGATCTCATGATTGGAGCGCAGGGATAGGTGGGTATAGACTCTTCAGGAGGGACAGGCAGGGGAGAAGGGGAAGGGGGCGTAGCCCTCTACATCAGTGATAAACTGGAATCCATGGAGCTCAACCTGGGGATGCCCAAACCAAAACAGAGAGCATATCAGTAAAGATTAAAGGGAAGGGGACATCATAGTAGGAGTCTGCTAAAGACCTCCTGATCAAGAAGGTGAAGCAGATGAGGCCCTTTACAAACAAATAGGAGAAGCTTCACACTCACAGGCCCTGGTGCTCACAGGGGACTTCAACCACCATGACATCTGTTGGAAGGACAACACAGCACAGCACCAGCAATCTAAGAGGTTCCTGGAATGTACTGATGATAACTTCTTCCTTCAAGTGGTAGAGGAACCCACAAGAAAAGGTGCTGTGCTGGACCTAGTCCTCACCAACAAGGACAGGCTGATGAATGAAGTGAAGCTGAAGGGTAGCCTAGGGTGCAGCACCCATGAAATGGTAGAGTTTAAGATCCTCAAGGCATCAAGGAGGGTACACAGTAAACTCACTGCTCTGGAATCCAGAAGAGCAGACTTCAGTCTCTTCAGGAATCTGCTCAGCAGGGTGCCATGGGAAAAAATTCTGGAAAGAAGGGGTGCCCAGGAAAGCTGGACATTGCTCAAGGATCGCCTCCTTCAGGCCCAGGAGCAATGCATTCCAAAAAAGAGGAAGGCAGGTAAGAATGCAAGGAGGCCTGCATGGAAGCATAGAGAGCTCCTGGACACCCTTAGACACAAGAAGAAAGCCTACAGGGAGTGGAAGAAAGGACAGGTAACCTGGGACCAATACAAGGATGTTGATTGTGGAAGCAGAGATCAAGTCAGGAAAGCCAAAGCACAGCTGGAGTTGAATCTGGCTGGGGACATTAAGGGGAACAAGAAGAATTTCTTCAGGTATATCAGTGAGAAAAGGAGGACTAGGGAGAATGTGGGACCCCTTCAGAAGGGAAATGGAGAGCTGGTGACAGGGGACATAGATAGGGCTGAGGTGCTCAATGACTTCTTTGCCTCAGTCTTCAGCAGCAAGTGCTCCAGCCACGATGTCCAAGTCCCAGAAGGCAAATGTAAGGACTGGGGGAGTGAAGACCTGCCCACTGTAATTGAAGATCATGTTTGTGAGCACCTAAGGAATCTGAACATGCACAAGTCCATGGGGCCTGATGAGATCCACCCACAGGTCCTGAGGGAACTGGCAGATGAAATTGCTAAACAACTGTCTACCATATTTGAAAGGTCATGGCAGACTGGTGAAGTTTCTGCTGACTGGAAAAAGGCAAATATAATACCTATCTTCAAGAAGGGAAAAAAGGACGATCCTGGGAACTACAGAGCAGTCAGCCTCACCTCTGTGCCTGGCAAGACCACGGAGCAGATCCTCCTCAAGGCTCTGCTAAGGCAGATGGAGAAGAAAGCAGAGGTGTCTGATGCCAACCGCCATGGCTTCACCAAGGGCAAATCGTGGCTGAAAAATTTGATGGCTTTTTATCATGAAGTCACAGCAACAGAGGACAAGGGAAGGGCAACTGATGTCATCTACCTGAACCTCAGTAAGGCCTTTGACTCTGTCCCACATGACATCCTGGTCACCAAACTGGAAAAACATGGACTTGATGGGTGGACCACTCTCTGGATAAGGAATTAGCTAGATGGTGGCATGCAGAGAGTGGTGATCAAGGGCACAATATCCACCTGGAGACCAGTGACAAGTGGCATCCCTCAGAGGTCAGTGCTGAGACCAGTGCTGTTTAACATCTTTGTCAGTGACATGGACAGAGGAATGGAGTGCACCCTCAGCAAGTTTGCAGATGACACCAAGCTGTGTGGCACAGTCGACTTGCTGGAGGGCAGGGATGGCATCCAGAGGGACCTGGACAGGCTGCAGAGATGGGCCTATGCCAACCTCATGACATTCAATAAGGCCAAGTGTAAGGTCCTGCACCTGGGTCGGCACAATCCCAAGCATAAATCCAGGCTGGGTGGTGAATGGCTGGAGAGCAGCTCTGAGGAAAAGGACCTGGGGGTCTGAGTTGATGAAAAGCTCAACATAAGCCAATGTCTGCGTGCAGCCCAGACAGCAACTGTGTCCTGAGCTGCATCAAGAGCAGCGTTGCCAGCAGGGCAAGGGAGGTGATTCTCCTCCTTTACTCTGCTCTCGTAAGACCCCACAGGGAGGACAGTGTGCACTTCTGGAGCCTCCAGCACAAGAAGGACATGGAACTGTTGGAGAGACTCCAGAGGAGGGCCAAGAAGATGATCAGAGGGCTGCAGCACCTCTGCTATGAGGACAGGCTGAGAGAGTTGGGGCTTTTCAGCCTGGAGAAGAGAAGGCTGCCAGTGGAAACTGATGGACAAAGGAAGCTGGGAGTGCAAAAAGCAAGGACATCTGACCCAAATGAACGGAAGGCATATTCCATATCATATGACATCATGCCCAAGATATAAACTGTAGGAATTTGGCCAGGAGACACCAGTACCTGGGAACTGGTTGGGCACTGGTCAGCAAGTGATAAGCAATTACATTGTGAATCACTTGGTTTTGTATTCTAATTTTGTAATTACTGCTACTATTTTATGATCACTATTTTCTTCCTTGTCTGTCCTGTTAAGCTGTCTTCATCTCCAGTTTTACTTCCCCCCCACCTCTCTCCCCCATCTCAGTGGGTGGGAGAAGTGAGAAGATGCATGGTGCTTAGCTGCCAGCTGAGTTTAAACCACGACAGCCCCTTCCCATTTAACTGCAGCACTCAGGAAGGTTTTTCCTGTTAGAAGTCATCCTCACTAAGAGCAATGAGGAGCTACTGCTGGTACAGGAAGGCTGCTGAAACAAGTCGGGGCTTTGGGTACTGGTGCTGTAACATTTTCATTTTTCATGGCCTCATACTTTGTCCAAAATAAAGCTGCATAGCCTAAACTGGAGCAGTTCAGGAGACACTGGTGCAGGCACAAAGTGTTTCTTTCTTGCTGTGTACCACAACATCTTTCACTTGTGGTAGCATTTTCTCACCCCTTCCTGATGTTTGCTTTAGAGATGCCTTACAAAACAAAAGGAACATGGTCTGAAGAGCAGTCCAACTCTTCCTCATTTTCTCCAAGCTACCATGGAAAACAAGTGAGAGAAAGCCTTTTTGTACAAGCTCCTGCTCTCAAAGAGTCCAGAGGAACAGCTGAGCTACTTCAACCAAGGCTGATCTTGAAAGTCAAAACTCTGGCATGGAACCACAATGCTTCCATCTCAGCTCATCTCTCACCCTGTCCTGTGCAGACCTGCAAATGCACTCAATGCAGCTGTCCCCTGCCTGCCAGATGGGCCAAAAGTAGGCCATAGTACCTGCTACTTCAGCCAGCTCATCAGCAGACACTCCTGCCTATTCTGAGTATCATATGTGCTCCTGAGAGCTACTCAGAGGCAGAAGACATTGGGTTAGGAGAACCAAGTGTCATTTACCTAACTCTCACAACTGCTCCCCACTTCCTGGGGTACAGCTGCTCAGACAGAGGTGGGAGAAGCTTATAGAGGCAGCAGGACAGACACTGCCAGCAGAATCCATTTACCTTTCATAAACTGAGGCTCTACAAAGAGATCTTCCAGGTATGAGACTATGCATTGAATATGCAGCACTTGAAGGCACTAAGACCTTCAGCCTCCTAATATTTAAGCCTTCCTTACGAAGCAGGTGGTCTACAGGGCTGGACCTAATGCCTTACCCTCTCATCTTCAACTGGAAACAAAGCAATCCTGGCCCTGTCTAGTTCTTGGGCAGGAGACTACCCAGGACCACAGACAGATAGAACAGCCTGACAACCATTAGAGGACAGATCTCAAATGATTCTGCACAAGGAGGGAATGCCAAGACTCAGAACTGAGGGTAAACCAAAAGCAAAACTACTCAGTGAAATAAGAAGCTGTATTTGGTTAGTGAACCACAGCAATATCAGATGCTAAACAAACTGTATGTTCTAAGCTCCAGACTGGTTCTACAATGAGAAGTTTGAATAATCATCACCTATCTCATGCCTTGTGCAGCACCAGAGTATAGCCACCTTTGCCATACTTCACTGGGAGCACACCACTACCGGTAAGCAATTAGTGCTCACAGTCTGAGTTGAACTTCAAAGAACCCACTCTGTTCTGAGTAAGAATACCTACATTAGGTTAACAAATTCACAGCTTTGGTTAATTCAGTGAGATTCCTGGCTACTTCTGAATCACCTAGGACCAGGACTGTCAAATGAAGCTGCATTTCTGTAGCAAATGAAGCAATCCTCAAACAGGGGTTGTAGAAATCTTTTGTTAGGCTCAAAAAGCTCTTTGGGATCCTTCAGAATGAAAGGCCCTATTTAAACAACTACTGCTACTAGTGAATACGGAAGATGCAAATGTGAATGCTTCAACATATCTACCAAAAAAATCCTGAGGTGATCACTCCTGTACCAGCCCTCTCTGCTCATCAAGTGAAAGCTTGGGCACCCATCATTACACAGATTTTACAAGCTGCTTAAGCCTACCTGCCTGCACAGAGTCAGAATAATTCCATGAAAGATCAGGTCACAGAATCACAGAATATCAGGGTATGGAAGGGACCTCAAAAGATCATATAGTCCAACTCTCCTGCCAGAGCAGGGGTTCACACAGGAACACATCCAGGTGGGTTTTGAATATCTCCAGAGAGGAAGATTCATGAGTGCCAGGAGGATGGAGCCAGGCTCTTCTCAGTGATGCCCAATGACAGGACAAAGGGCAGTGGGTGGAGGCTGAGGCATAGGAAGTTTCACTTAAACACGACAAGGAATTTTTTCACTGTGAGTGTAACAGAACACTGGAACAGGATGCCCAGGGGACACAATGTTTTGAGTCAGTTCTGATGGAGATTTGGGGAAGACCAAATATAAACATTTCCTACTTCAAAAATCATCTTGATTTTTTTGCATACACATGGACCTCAACCAAACCACTCTTGTAAGGCTAGAAATCCACTATTCAGTACAAAGGTGGAGTAACATAAATTTTGTTCAAATGAATTATTGACTGTAGAATAAATTAAATCAATGAAGCCATTAAAAGGAACTCACCATAGTTATTGGTCCTATTGCCTGGGTCATGTTTTGGGCAGAACACTCTAAAACGTAAGTTCAATTTTAAGAAAAAGAGAATAAGTATTAATAAATATGCAAACATGTTGTTATGCTGACTGATTTAACAGATATTTTTCTCTCTTCTCATAAAACAAACTGAAAAACACTTTAAAAAGTCACCAGGATTTTTGCTCCACATTACCCACCTAGGAAAGCACCTGCTGTAAAGTCACATACATGTACAAGTTTATGTCTGTACTTCTACAGCTTCAGTGGCCTCTGAACTACCATTTCCATTGCTCTGCTCTGATTGGACTTGTTCTAATCCTGAGTAAGACACATTTCATCTGGTGTGGCAGAGGTACTCTTACTGAAATGCCTTTTTAAAATGAGATAAATGCTGTCAACATGAAACAACACAGCACTAATACTGCTTGATCGTAGCTACTGCAGTCCTGCCCCCTTGCCCTGTACCACACAAGCCAGGTCCAAAACCTCTTTACACATAGCTGCTTACCAGTCAGCTTGAACTTACAAGCCATGCACAATGCACTGGGCACAGCCACAGGGCACTGTACCACAATCTACAGTACCAGTTAAGTGCTTGGAGATCTGTGTCTCTCTCTTTCTGCTGCCTAGCGCTGACAGTGGTCCCCAAATCCTGAAGAAGTGGGGCAGCCTTGTTTGAGATACAATAGTTTAAAGCTGCTCAATCCATACATTCCTTAAAGACTTTAGTATTATGTGAGATGGGAATATTATCCTGAGTTCAAGGAGAGCAATGCAAATTTGTTGGAAGGGGCAAAATGTGATGAATACAGCTGGAAGTTTGCCTTAACTTCTGGATACAATAATGTCTTGAGGAATGTGAACTGGTACCTAAAATGTGCCTTTCTTACAGAAGGATCCCAAATAACTTTTTAAAGGAAAACTGTATGGTCAGGAGTGTGGTTTAGCTGATCTCTACTTTACAAACCTATTTGCCAAGTGTTAGAAAGCAAAGGGAACTGCATTTATTAGAACATTTTCTTATAATTTTGACAAAATAGAAGCACTGATCTTAGAAATGCAGTCTGTTTCCTTGAGAAGCCTTTTTTTTTTTTTTTGCATGAAATTAATTTTGATGCACACCCCCCTCCTCCATAGATTTATGCACACCCAACAATTCAAGCAGAAAGTTAAGATGCAACTTATTTATGTCCTAGAATGTCTAATATTACCCTTTGGAGGCTATTTTCCTTCCATCCCCTTGCTATAATTCTATTATTTCACAGTTAAAAAACAACCTTTATAAGTACATCTTATAAAGAACAGACTGTATTTTGCAAAACAGCAGTTTCCCCACCTCTACTCTTACTAACAGCACTTCCAAGGTAGCCTTCTCCCTTTTTTTCTTTTCAGATCTTGTTTTGATAATCACTGCTCATCATCACAATGACAGCAACTCAGAATTAAAACCCTATCATCTCTCTAAGGAACTGACTCTCACGATATGCTTCTCAGTGTGTTATATTTCACCACAAAAAAGTGCAGAAGGCTGTCAATCCACATTTTCTATTTCTTCAGCCCTGTCTGTTTGTCTCTTCTCCAGTTATTTCAGGCTAGCTATAAATTGTGTGCTTTATTTATGCTCTTATATTGTGCAACAGTCTTTGGGTTTAAATCTCTGAAACCGGCCTCACCACCTTTCTCTAATTCATTGAATAAAAGCCTTATTTATCTCCAGTATAGGCTGCTATAGCCTAGATTCCTGTATTTCTATATAGGACAAGCAACTAGTCTCATATGGTGACAATACAAGGCATTTTATGGAACCCCTCTTCCAAATCTCTAAGGTCATCAGCTCAGAAAACCACCAAATCAAGCTACATATTCAATCACCTCTTTGCCAGTTTGTATCTAAACTGTCATCAGTCTTGTTAATTTTTCCATGTCTTGATTTCAGTCTTCTTCTGCCTGAGGTATCCTTCTAAAAACTATGATGAGAGACATTTACTCTGATCATAGAGAACTGCCCCTCTTCCCAGCTACACTCTTTGACGAGCTTTGCAGACTGCCAAAGATTTTATAAGCTTAACTAAACATATTTTCAATACACAGCTGGACTTACAGAAAGATGTATCTATATCGGACAGACAGCCCTACTGAAGCAGTCAAAAGTGCAAGTGCAAAAGGACCCACAAGGACTCCATTGCTACTGAAGGCAGTTCCAGTCCAACTCTTCCTGAAACAAGTAGACCATCTAATCACTAATATTGCCTGGGATCTATATGGCTTTGCACAGAAATGGACATCAGGGGTTTTATGCACTGGAAATTACTATAATTCCAGCATTTCAAAAGGTCTCTATAGTCACAGTTTCTCTAGCCCTTCACCTACATCCTACAGACAACTCGTATCTACCCACAACAAGATAGGCAGCCCAAGGGCACCAGATACCAGAACTAGCACAATAAGGTCTAAAATATACTTAGTCTAACTGTGTTAATGCTAGCAAAATACTTTTAAACTATACAGTCTTTGATAGGAACACAAAACTTTCTGCTAGCATATAAAGATAAAATGACAAGAACTTGCTTAATATAAACAGATCCAGAAGTGCTATAGCCTGCTCTGTGCTCAGACCACATTTAATGAAGCTTCTGAAGCAACAAAAATTGAGAGTTTGAGCAACATTAGTAAAAATTTGGTCCCTGAAGACCAGCTACACAGCCAGTAAGGACTTATCTTCCTCAGTTTTGCCTAGTGATCTTTTAGGTGTGTTGCAGGCTCAAACACTGAATAGATTCCTGCCATGACATTTTCCTGTGAAAGGAAAACACTTCCCTATTGCTTGTGAACAGAAGATCAATCATCATTTGAGAGCAAATATTTCCTTTTAAAAAACTTTAAAATATATTAAATTTTTAAGCCTCTCTTGCTGACACAACAACCAAACCTTGACAATAACTGGTTAGGAAATACTTGGTGAAGTACCGGTAGATTCCTTTTGTTTGATCTGTTTCTATCGCTGCGTCATCACAGAGTGCACAGAAGTAGTGGTAACTTCTGCGGCAGGCTCTTTCTTCACATCCCACAGTGGCTCCTTTCTTGCGACAGAAGTTGCACACCTAGAACAGGGTGAGGTTCAGCAGGTGAGCATTATAGACACCTACTCAAAGTCTTCCTGTATAAGGCAAATGCCATCCTCTCTGGGAAAATTAAAGCTTTCATTCCAAGTCACCTCTGTATAACTAAGCAGGCAAGTCCACTCCAGCAAACTCTTATCCTGGACATTATCTCAGACACATTTGTGTTATCTTTCTTCTATTTCATACTGATGAACTAGTAAAAGGAGCCATGTGAGGGCACTGGGCAACTTGCCCCTCCTCTCCTAAATTTTTCCAGAGTTATTTCAATAGCTATTGATATTAGTGTTTGTATTTATGTTTTATAGGCTAACTCTGTAATGCAGACCTCCACTCAGAATGTAAGGGAGAAGGACAGCTGAAGACAAAGCCAATAAGAAAACCTCACATAAATAACCTTCCTTCTACTAAATCTAGAAAGTGTTTCCATTTACACTTACAGATTATATAACTGTTTCAGGCACTGCCCTACTCCTTTACGAAACACTTCGGAAATTTAGACTACGGACTTAAAGGCAACAACCTGCCCCTTAAAAAAAAAAAAATCCAAACCATAGACCCCACTGCCCAAAATTAAAACCCTAAAGCAAAGAATAAAAACAACCACCCACAAAACCCAAACAAAACAAACAACAGAAAAGCCCAACATATTTTAATACAAAATTAACAAAATTTCACCAAAGTTCAATCAATGTTTCCAACTCTAAATCTCTTAATTTCCATAATCTTAGTAGATCGGAAGGACCAAGTACTCTTCTGCATTTTTTTTCAAGCACACAACAGGCCAGACAGCCTTCAGTAATATGAGACAGGACTATGTGCAGATTGAGAAAGAAAGTCCTTACCAGCCGTTTTCCTCTCTTGAGTTCTTTCAATACCGATGCCACATCAAACCTTATATCCAGATTTTCTGGGTTATACTCTTCAGATTCCACAAATCCTGAGGAAAATAACTAAAGACAAAAGAATTAATAGAGGAATTCGGTCACCAGTGCAGAAAAAGAGAAGTATGTCTTTTCTTCTTGCACCTGTCCTGCCCAAGAAGGCTGACTTTTCTCTGTTTTTAAGAGGTTTCACCTACACTGAAAAAGCAGCTGTGCTTAAACTTTTTCTGAGTTGAAAGAACTTCTTTTGTCTACACAGCAGATTTCACATGATCTGAATGTGAACTGAGAAAAGATAACAAGGTGAGAAAGTGAACTTAGTTTTCACCTTGATATAACAAGAGATGTGAGTATTTCCCTGCAAAGGTTTAAAAGTACAAATTTCTGTGGTTTGAGAAGCCCCATTTAATTTAAGATCTCAAGAAAACCTATTTTACTGTTAGCCTGTATGCATGTCCAGAACCACTGATCAGCAACAGACAAGGACGAAAGCACCACAGGCCAACTTGTCCAATTGTGCAGCCAAGTCGTCTCCCTTTCAAAAACTCTAGCCAAGCCCTGTTGCTTTTCACAGCTTTTCAATGTAATATAAGTTTGCTGGTTCAAGTCTAATACAAGTTTGCTAACTAAAGTAATCAGCTTAATTCAGACACCACTGCATACTTGGAAATAGGCAAATCAGTGGAAACTTCCCTTTTAGCCCTTCTCCATTCCTCTTAGGTACCAACCAACTAAAAGCCACTCACCAGACAATTCTGATGTGCTGCAATACTTCGGTCTTTGGCAATATACATCACAGAACCAGACTCCCCATCTGGACAAAATGCACATGTTCTTTTCACCATCTTCGCCATTATCTGGAAAACCTAGAGCAGGAATACTGGGAAAAAACACAAAGCAATTGATACAACCTCCACACACCAAGCAGCATGAATTTCTCTCTAACTGCTCCTTTGCTCCTTCCCCTGAACCTTGGTGCATTTATCCTCCAGAAACAAAGAAAGAGCAAAGGCTGGTACAAAAAGCGAAGGCTGCTCTTGGGACAGCAGTGGGGTGAAAATCAGCTGTTGGGAGCTCTAGCAGTTGTTATTAACAACTTATAATGGGTAGTAAAAGACTTTAAGCTTGCTCAGCAATACCTGCTCCAACAACAGGCCCAAGAGCAGGCCAGCATGTTACGCTCTAGATGTGAAACCCTTTTATCTTGAGGGAGGTCAGTCACTCATAGCAGTGCTTTCTTTAAACTAGTTCTGCCACATGTGGGTATACAAGTCAACCAAAGAGAGAAGTATTTGTCCCCATACTTCTCCAGCATATTCTAGGAGTTTACAGAAAACAAGGAAGAAATACACTTCTCTACTGTAGGAAGGCTATAGTAAAGAAGCATAGAAAGGCTTGCAAGTAAAAGGGAGTGCAAGAGAGTTAAAATGAGAGATTTGTATTCTTTTTCAATGAAGTGATGCACTAACATGAGTGACAATTTTTTTTTCTACACCCTGGCATTTGCCCACTAGACAAATTTCTTTTTCTGGCCATATCCACTCAAGTCTTAACCATAAATCTTCACACAGCCTTTCTTTTCTCCCAGCAGCTGCAAACTTTAAGGCCAGCTAGTTAGTTCACAAAACAATCTACATGCTTCTGGATAAGCCTTTACCCTCACTCTCCACTCACTGTTTACAGCATCACACCACATATTAGTAACAGAAGTTTTACTTTGTCTGTGGTTTCTTTGTAAGTCCACTGCAAGTATCTTCAACAATCTCCCACTCGTACAAGGTGTGGTATTTCAAACTGCTCTTTGCTGGAGATGTCACCTCTGATAGCACAAACTCTGTAGAACAATGATAAGAGAAGTTTCCTCTTATTTTCAAGAAACAAGAAAACTTAAAGTTAAGTTACTTTAGTGAGAGAGAGGCAACAAGATGCAAGTACAAAAACATGTAGAAAATCTCACAGTTCAGCAAATCCCACAACCTTCCTGTGGCTTTCAACAGTCAGCCTCTGTTTTCATTCATTTTCATATCCTTTCCATAGAACAGTGCAAGTAGTCACAGGTGGGAACACCAGTGTGTTCTCTGGCTCTATCAGAACTGAGACTTTATTTAATCGCAGCAAGTTGCTTTGCCTCCACACACATCCACATTCCTCCCCCAAATCCTCATTCTTCTGCCTCTTGCAAGCAAGGTAGGGTAGGGACCAACTCCCAGCATCCATCCACATCACAACCATCAGATTAGCCTCAGAACTTAAATGTTAAACAAATATTATAGAAACAATCAGAAATACAAATAGGAATCTATAGAAATAGATATATTAGTAATAAACAAAGGCAGAAAGAAATTAAAAACAGAACAACCTAGAGTTCACATTGTCTAGAACTCAAGAAAAGTTATCTGCAGCAATACCTGGAATCGATGCAGATACATAGGCCCTGGTCAGAGGATCCAGCTCTAAGAACTTTTTGAGGAAGAATGTATAGTCCCTGGTGTTCTCACAGGCTCAAGAGAAATCCTGGTGCTGCAGAAGAACAAAGGACACTCAGACATGGTCTGCTTTGGGGTTACTCCAGTGCCTTAGCAGGAACTCTGAAGCAGAAGAGGACAGCTCTCAGCTATCTCTCACTGCAGAAGCAGCCAGTCTGCAGTCACTGACTATTTAGCTCAGCACCCTGTCCCCCACAAGAGTGTTGCTTCAGCCCTCTGCTCTTCATTGGTTTTCTGCTACAGATTACTGTTGGGGAGAAGACACAGAGCTAAATGGGGAAACGGATCTGTCTGGCTGCTCTCAAGTGAGGAGGGGAGAGGCTAAGGGCAAGATTTCACTTTAATAGCTTAATTACATCCTGACTAAAATGCTCCTTGCTTTCACAAGGGGCTCCTTAAGACCCCCACTCACAGACTCCATTTGACACTCTAGAATCTGTCTGACATGGCAAGAAAGTATTGTTTCTTACTCAGCTTCTCCAGTAACATTCATGACAACATAGATCTGGCCTACTGGCTCTTTCTGCAGATGAATGAATCTGAAACCATTTAACTACTCCTCACACAGAAACGGTTCCACATCTTTGACCTATCTTGTCAATCACTTCTCTACTCTTGTTATGTTCCAGGAAGAGCAAACAATCTTCAAAAGGATAGGTCACCATTTACAAAGTCACAAGGGCTTTACATTGTTCTTTTTTAAATAACTCTTAGTATTTCAACAACATTTTAGACTGTTTCTGAGCACAGAACTGACACTTTCATAGAACTGCCTATTATAGACTCCCAGATCTCTTTCCTAAGTGGTATCAGAGAGCATGGAGGTCGTCAGTACTATGACTGTTGCTCTGACACACACATCATTTTCACCTGCTATTTTATAGTCAAATCATTCGCTGCCACAAAATCCTTCTGCAACTCTTCACAGACAGCTTTCATTTTCACTGCCACAGAAGCAGATTGCGGGAACCTAAGGCAACTAATTCATCTGTAAGAGCTCTTCCACCACCCTCCACTAATGTCAGGGCAAATAAAGCTGCAAAACAGAAGACAAGGAGAAGCAGATGAGGGGAAGAAAGCTTCACGTGCCTCTGTCTGCTTCTCCAGTATCCATGCTCTGTTCTACAAGAGCATTCGGTTCTGATTTTTCAACAGCAATCAAATGGAAAAGGAGGAAATGAAACGGAAAGTAAAATGGGACAAGAACATAATTGGTAAGTCTGAAGGCATTGTGCCAACTCCAAATACATCTTGATGACACGTGATCACTTTGTCTAAGTATTTCCTCTACAGAACTAATTCTGAAAGCATCCTCGCATGTAAATACACGTTTTACTCAGGAGGAAACTAAGGCACAGAATATCACACTGTCTATCCTTATTCTCGTAAGGAAAATGTGATAAACTAAAACTAGCTGATTCGTATCAATGTGAGAAATTGATGGAATTTGCTGAAGAATAAGCATGACCCAAATTTTATGAAATAACACTTATGAAACAGACAACAGCCACTTGTGGAGCAAGCAAGACTAGAACAAGCAAGAAAGAAGGTAACAGGAACCAAGGCCAGGATGTATGAAGTTAGATACTCTGTTAACAAAACTTTTGGGAAGTAGATATGTGTAGAAACAGACAAAAGTTATGCAGCATGAACATAGGGGTCACCAAAAGGCGAATAGAGGAAGACTATTGCCTTCATCCTTAAAGACCACCAGAATGGGGAAGAAGCCACCCTTGGAGCAGAAAGAGACATGCACCATGAGATCCCACCCAAGTTCTGCCCATACCAAGCAGCAGTTTGCATAGAACTGCCTTTTCTCAGAATAGTTAATGTATATGTATGAGAAAGCCTTATATAAGCCAAAAACTATAGAACTAACTTTGTGCGTGCTGATAGCAGTGGTGACTCCCCATGCACCCAGTGCTGCTTACCTGCCTTTTATAGCCTGAGTTACTAATAAACCATAACAAATTACAATTGGCTAATAGCAATTTATAACAGAACTCAAATCATCTGACTTTCAGTGTGCTACTGAAACGCATTGCCTTAGGTCCTGCTCTCCTCTTTGCCCCTGTGTAGTGAAGGATTTGATCTACTAAAGCGGTGAGAAAGAAGGAAACTTGATACCTTACAATCACTGTGTCCTCCATTTGCACTTTGTAGGGAAAGAAGCACTGCTGGTCATATCTTAGCTGGCCAAGGTACACAAGCCCACCTCACTAAACTCATCCAAGTTTCCCCAAGTAATCACATAAACACATCCAGGCTTCGCAAGGTTTTCATACAAAAACCAAAGAAATCTGTCTTTCTGACCATCTTTCACTTGCTACAGGGGAAAACTATTTTAAGACTATTAAAAATTAATGTCTTTAGAAAGGTAGACTCAAACAATGGCTGTTAACTGGAGGGCTCCTCATTATATCTTAACTCTCACCTATTCTCAACATCACAGAATCATAGAATGCTTGAGGTTAGAATGGACATCTGAAGATCATCTAGCCCAGCCTTTGTGCCACTGGCCCACACTGCTCAAAGCCCCATCCAACCTGACCTTAAACACATCCAGGTATGAAGCATCCACAACTTCTCTGGGCAACCTGTGCCAGGGTCTCACCATTCTCAACATAAAAAAAAAAAAAAATCTAATCCATTCCTTTTGTCCAATCTAAACCACTCTTCTTTCAGTATAAAACCATTACCCTTTGTCCTGTCAGAACAGGAACTGAGAAGAAGCCTCAGTCTGTGTTATAACCTCTCTATATTGAAAGGCCATAAAAGTTATCCCCAGAGCCTTCTCTTCTCCGGCCTGAACGATGTCAACTCTCAGCCTTTCTTCAGAGGAGAGGCATCTCAGGCCATAAGAACAGTCAAAAAACTATCTCTGGGGCCCATCTGGGAACTCCAGAGCTGACTGCAATACTCCAGGTGGGAGATGCCTGAACTTAGGTTGTCAGGGGTCCTTAATCACTCCCTGATAATATTCCTAGAGTAACACCTTGTCCTCTACTAACATAATGCTTCCAGCATTTTAAATATAGCAGTATCATTTTTAAGAGACTTCGGGTTCCTGCCTTGCTAATACTATTCAATGTCACAAAGCAGAGCTCGTGGAAGAAGG
The DNA here is from genome assembly GCA_013396835.1 of Psilopogon haemacephalus. Lineage (NCBI taxonomy): Eukaryota > Metazoa > Chordata > Aves > Piciformes > Megalaimidae > Psilopogon > Psilopogon haemacephalus. The sequence goes on along the minus strand of VWZI01017366.1, from coordinate 150,161 downwards.
AATATTGATCGACCGCACCGATTTGCACACCTAAACACTGAGGCAAGGCTCGGATGAGGCCTGCTGAGATGATCTTTCCCCAGGCTTCAATACCTCAAGGCCTAACAGGGTGGTTTGTCACCCAGACACTCAGTCTTGAGCCTTCTGGGTCGGCCCGGAGGCTCCCAGGGGTGGCTTTGTGTGAGTGTCCTCTCATATGCCCGGTAATGGGAGACCTCCGTGACAACGGCCATAGTTTCTGAGGGGAACGCGGCGTCGCCCTCACAGCCCCTCCTCCAGCCAGGCCCATTCATCGAGACGCCGGGCGGGTAGATGAAGCCTAGAGTGGCTGCAGCTCTTCCTCCCCCAGTCCCATAAGGAGACTTACCACGGAGCGGTGGGCACCATCCACCCACGTCCTCACGGCCCGGCTCGACCCGACCCACTCCCCCAACCACTTCCTCTGTCGTTCTGCTCCCTCCCCCAGCCCGGCTCTCCCGCGCGGAAATAGGCGTGGCTCGGCGCGGAGCACGCTCAGTGCGCACGCACCCGGTCACGAGGAACGCCGTTCCGACCGGTGCAGCCTCCCCGCCGCTGATTGGCTGCGGCTCCGGNGAGCTGGGGCCCGCCCCTGCCTGTCACGTGGTACGGGACATGCGCCTTCCATTCCCCGCCTCGGGGTGGCGGCCAGCGGCGCTTCGCTGCTTACTCCCAGCGCCCACCTTTCCCATGGGAATTTCCTCACAAGGAAGGGAACATCTTGCACCTTCCCATTGCCCCCGCTCATTTTTTGCACATCCCTTAACCAGCACAGGGGGACGGCAGGTGAGGAGCCCGATGT
>VWZI01017366.1:99296-149267 GCA_013396835.1 Psilopogon haemacephalus | reverse complement strand
GGGGGGGGGGGGCATAGATGCCCACTATGGGGCTGGTAGAGTGACATCTGACTAAGCAGCTGATTCAAGACAGGGGCAGGAAAGGTCGGGACAAGGTGATATATGACCCACAATAACCAGATTCTTTCGCTCACTCCTTCTCTTCCTGGTAAAGGTTGCAACCACAGTGCACTAGCGTCGTACCTAGCTGTAGTGGGGCCCACCCAGCGCACAAAGGACTCTGCTGCTGGTCAGCACTTTCCTTAGTCATGACACAGGCTTGTCCTCGAGCAAGTGGGGACGTTTTCTACCGTGCCATCTGCAGACCTTTGCTGCTGCTGGTCCCCGTTTGTATCGTGATGGGTCTTAGGCTGATCCCTGCTAGCTGCCTGTGTAAGCAGATGACAAGCACGCACCAACAAATTCCAAACCCTAACAGGCCTCGATGCAACACAGGCCACTGAGAGATTCCCTCTTTCTGCTCCAGAAGAGGGCCAAAAAGATGATCAGAGGCCCGGAGCACCTCTCCTCTGAGGACAGGCTATGAGAGTTGGGACTCCTGAGCCTGGAGAAGCAAAAGCTTCTAGAAGACGTTGTAGTGGCCTTACGTTATCTGAAGGGGGCCTAGAGGAAGGACTATTGGCAAGGTCCTGTAGTGACAGGATGAGAAGTAATGGGTTTAAACTGGAAGAGGGGAGATTTAAATGGGGTGTTAGGAGGAAGTTCTTCACAGTGAGATGGGTGAAACAGGTTGCGGATGCGCCCTCCCTGAAGGTGTTCAAGGCCAGGCTGGATAAGGCCTAGAGCAAGCTGTTGTAGTGAGAGGTGTCCCTGCCTATGGTGGGGGGTTGGAACCAGATGATCTCTTCCAACCTAAACCATTCTATGATTCGTAGAGCTGCAACTATTGTGCAAGCTCTTTGAACATCAGCAAAATCCTGCCTGTGAGACCAAGCTTCCTCCATGCTGTTTGAGGTAATTAAACAAACCCTAGGTTTCAAAATTCACATACAGCTCACCAGCTACAATGTAACAGGCACATTGTGGCCTATCATGAGGCCACATCAAACACAACATGGTTGCATTTACCGCCCAGTTTCATTCAGACGCTTGCAATTAAATTGCATCTATTAGCTAAATACTGCTACACCAGTTCCTCCATCTCACATCTAGATTGTGGTAAAAGCATTCATTCGTGTCAATATAAAATTAGCAAAGAGCTAGGAAAAAGTGTTTAAGTAGATTTAAGGCACTTGCTGGAATGTGCTGTGGCTGTACCATTACCCAAGAAAAACAAACAAAACCAAGAAGCTAACTGATAACGGACACTCTGCCTAGACATAAATTAAAGGATAAGGGTCCTGCAAATTCCTCTACCAAGGATGCTACAACTGCTCAACAAGGACTAATTGTGTGGAATAATGACTGCACAGACTCCTTAGCTGAGTTCACCAAAAGGACACTTGGAGGATGACTCCTTACTTCATCCAAGAGACCACCAGAGGGGTACAGAGGGCCCCCAAGAACCAACACGCATGTGTAAGACAACCCTCATGAGGACCACTTACGATTTTAAACACTGTTTGAATAGGTATTAGAAATTATTTCCATATGTATTCGGAACATGTAATAAAAATGTGTGTAGCTTTGGTTCTGTGTGCAGTGTGGAGTGAAAAAAAAATCCCCTGCACCCAGCGCTGTTTTGCTTGCTGTTGAAATAAAATCTCTATCTCATTTATTACATAGATGGTACTCATAAATGAGTCTACTGGATTAAAGCCTCCTTACAATTGCATAAGCTTTAGCCTACGAAACCCAGTTCAGGTGACCCTAAAATGTCCAAGGAGATATTCCATGTGTTACACTTATTAATAATTGGCTATGAATTATTAATATTTTAATTAATATTATTTTAAATTATTAATATTTTAAAATTCAGGAAAATTCCCTGAGATTCTTTGGATGTTCAGTCGACAAGAAGCAAGTACACAAAGGTTATTTATAAGCACAGAATTAAAGACTAAACAGTCAGAACTTGGAAAACAGGGATGTGGTAACAGGAAAAATTCTGACCACGCCTATGGAGGATATACTCACTGCCATAATAGATATGGTAGAGGAGGAGGAAAGATTTGCCTTGCCACTGGCTGCTGATGCAGGCTGCAATGCACACTGCAGATATGTGGCCGCTGTGAAAGAGGTGCAAATAGACCTCCCGTCTCAGTGAAAGGCAGCAGGAAAAGGGGACAATAGCTCAAAATCACCCCCTTAAATACATTATTTGGAAGGTGAAACCGGTCAATAGGCACTAGCACCCGTTGTTTTGGCCAATGAATTCAAAGTCCTGTCCCTAAGTGTCCACCCCATCATGTGGCAAGCAGTTAGCCTTCGGGGATTTCTTGGGCCAAACCATTGTTCTGCTCACACCTCTCAACCCCCGGGCCTGGCTACAGGAGGAGGAGAGCAGGGGTTTGAAATAATTTGGCTCTGTAAAACAGGAAATCCAAGGACAAAAACTGCTAAAAGTTCAACAAACCCCAACAGACAACTCTACATCATCTGCCATGCATGCCTCCCACAAACCGAGGACATTAAGGTAAGCTGAACTGCAGAGCCAGAAGCAAGCAAAGAGGTGGACCATAATTGGGCCAAAAACTTCTTTAGTTCCACATGTTCTCTGAAAGCCCACAGGAGAAAGGTGACACAGGGAGCACTGATGCACATGGACTTGGAAATTGTAACACCTAAAATCTTAATCGCATGTGGTTCTTCCAAGACTCATTATCAAGGAACAAATAAAGTTGCAGGTACAAGGAATCTCATGGCTACCTTTCCCATTGCAGGTAGTTTGACTACAAGATAATCACTTTATTTTGTAAGCATGACAGCCTGAATGAGCTGCCTTTGAGCTCTGCAGTGACCTCCTCTTCAGCTAGGATGCTTCTCAAGGCTAGTCCTTGAGGCTGAGACTCCCTACCAGCTGCAGATCATTGGTAAGTGGCCAGTACCCCACCTAACTTTGTATTGTAGTGCACTGGATTTTGTATTGTTCAACCTTGAATCATTATTGCAGGGAAGCAGCTAATTCATCCCCGGTGGTATTTAAAAGATGTGGTGATTAAGGACACGGTTAGTAGCAGACTTGATAGTATTAGGTTAATGGTTGGACACAATGACCATAAAGGCCTTTTCCAGCCTAAACAATTCTATGATTCTGTTGTATCCTCTGCAGTAACACTGAACCTTGCAGGTCTCACTTTGACAACATCTTACTTCAATAAACCCACTTTTGCTGGGTTTGGGTGGTGGCTCTTCAAGCAGTCTAAATTGCCTGTCTGCAACATCACCTTCTTTGCATAAGGCTCCAACATATTCAAAAGCCACATACCTGCACACCCACCCCTTGCTGCGCTTCAGAGCCACCTCCTGCATCTGTGCTCCTGAGGGTCTTTTCCAACCTGAATGCTTCTGTGATTCTGTGTCACCTAATGTAGCTTGTCTCTTACCAACAAACATGGCAAGGACTTCTGTGGTCCACTTGTCCCACACTGCACCATATGGAAATAAAGTGAGGTACACAATTTCTCACAGACTTCTTTGTGCATCACAAACATGAAGAGGAATGGAACCCAAAATTCCCATCATTCCTCTCCTGCAGCAGTGGGACTTGCACGGCTTACTCTACAGCATGAACACAGCTCTGCAACAGTGTTCCAGTTAATCTCACCTCTTTTCAAGATGCCCTGTCCCACTAGATCCATCAGACTTAGGTATATTTTAATACTTCTTAGCCCCCAAAACAGACAGGCTTGCATTCGTAACAGAACTCAATTTTCTGAAAACCATTAAGTCAGCACTATGGAAGGACACAGGAAATAACCAATTAACTGTTGCTCTGGTATCCCACATGTCAATCCTGCATATGAATTCTCTCAATGTAGTCAACTAGGAGGTACAGAAATTACCTAGGAAACATTTTTGTTTTTAAGAACAGTCATCAAGACAAACAGTTCCAATTCTGTAAAGTATAAAAGTGACATTTTGGTTTAATGCAATTAGCGCCACTGACTTAAGTGCATTGTTCACTGTTTAGTAGCCCCTTCCAGTATGTACATGTCGGGCTACATGAGATGTTGACAGTAGGAAAGCTTTGCCTACAATGTTTTTTTCCTGCACTTCTGAACTCCACAATGGCAGGCAATTTCTGTCCCTGGCATGCTTCCAGCTTCGTAACCATAATCCCAGGTGAGTTCGGTTCCAGCTTTCACATGCCTAAGAAATAAAACACTCAGTCAATTTCTTTGAACTATGGGAAAGACTACTGTGCTTACCATTGGTCACAACTGGTTACAAACCTCAAAACCTTAGAGGCAGGTTGCTGGGAGAGAATCAAGTATCTCTGGCACACATGTTGCTTTGCCTACCAGAACTACGGAGAGTGCAAATACCCTCACCTCAGAGAAGAAAAAAAAAATAACTGAGCATTGTGAAGGGGTCTGAGCCTAAAACAACCTGCTCCAATCCTGAGGCTAAATCTAGAAAAGGAAAGTAAAACAACAACAAAAAAGAGAAAACACCTAAGTGAATAGACTAAATGAGAACACATCCAGTTTTGTTAATCTTTGTTACGTACAGTGCATCCCCGAGGTTTGAACAGACCTCTGGATGCACTGGTGAGAAAGACTATCATGTTTGATGTGACAAGCTGTGCACTATGTGCACAAAGCCTAAGACTCAGAACTAAACACATGCTCCTCATAAATGAGCTTCTCTGACAATACACTAAAGAGAAAAAATTTCTAAGATGTAGGAAATGTATTGCCCCAAGTGAATGCCAATTTAAGTACTTGAGACTAAGATGCTGGGGGAAAACTGAGTGAAAATACAATAAAATATGAGTATGACGAAGAAAGAAATAATTATATGGTATTTCTCACTGGGTATGATATTAAAGGACATCCAATGAACTACCACACAGCAAACAGAACAAAATGAGGACTTTTCACACAGCACATAATTGCAATTGGACTTGCTGCCCTAGGATGTTCTGGAAGCCAGAAAAGTGGAAGAAATGAAAAGGTGACTGGGCAATTTCATGGAAAAGAAACAATTAAGCTTGATGGTCTAGAAGCAGTTCTTAATGTTAGAGAACTGTTAAGGGGTGATTGTCAAAACGCAAGAGGGCCAGCCAGAGGAATATTTCTTCTTTCCCAAATATCTTCTGCTGATCAATATCACCTCTCTCCACTGGCCTCCATCTCCGCTATGTGTTTCTTTACAGAGTACTTGAGCAAGACAGACTAGCTAAAATGTCTTTTTTTTCTGACATATTTCAGAAGTTCTTGGAAGCCATCCTCAAAGTGCCTGTGTCAGCATGGACTGTACAACCCTGTGCAAAGTTCCACAGGGGATTAGTGTTCCCTGGAGTCACTTTGGAACATATTCTCTCCTCTCTACTCTAAATTTTCAGCTAGTAGTCCTGGTGTCACAAGGATCAGTTAGCTTCATTTATACAATCTGTCCTTCCTCTCTTGGGAAAAGCTGCTGCCTTCTTTTGTCTCACTGGCACCAGCTCTCTGTATCTCCCTTTCTGTCATCCACTAATGGAAGACCTGTATCTTTTGCTTTCAGAGCAAGTTTTTACCTTGTAGTATCTTAGTGCCACTCCCCTAGGACATGTTGGGCTACATACATTCCTGCTTCTCTTGGTAGCTGTTAGGAGAAGGCCTGGACCCAGTTTGGCTCACAAAGTGTCTCATCCCTAAGATCTTGTAGGATCCAATCCCGCCCTATGGGACCCTGACACAAGACTGTGAACAGTGATTCTCTGCTTTCAGAATGACTATGCTGAATTCAGCCTGGTTTTCCACTGAAGATTATCACTCAAATGGGCACACCAGAATTAAGCTTTTCCACTTTACATTTCAGTGCAAAACCGATCTAAAACTTATTAGTGGTAATCAACAGTTGTATTCCTTCAGTCTTCGTGCACACTGAGGTCACCAATAAGGCCATTTTATGGTTGTGTAATCTAAGCATCTGCCACTCCTTCACATAATTATTTCTCAGTAACTAAGCACTGCTTTCTCTCCTACTGCCCTGAATGAAGAACATTAAAATTAAAAAAAACCCACCTGTTTGTGAAGAATGCCACCCATGGGAAACTTCTGTCGTGAGTCTCTACGAAGACACTCTGTGCAAAGAGATTTGGGCAGCAGCTGTGCTGTAAAACAGAGTATTTGACTTAGAAAAGGTGAAAGACCTCATCATTGGCTGAAGAATCTATTTTGTGTCAGGTATCTATCATTATTAAAGGTAGTTTTCTTCCTTCCCTTCTCCAGCCCACATAGTACCACTGACGTATTTTTGCAGTAACTATGTCTTTTTGATAGTATTACTTCCATTGTACTATGAAAGTCACTAGGAAAACAAAGTTCTTTTAACAAGTTGTCCTCCAGAAATTTATGGCGAGAATTAATCTTTGATTCAGGATACACCACAAATAAGTAGTAACTGACAGATATATCTTGCTGTCAGCCAGGGCAGCAGCGCTAAGCAGCAAGAACAGATTAAACGATTATGTGTGTTGGAGATTCAGGTGCATGTATGAATACATGTATGGTCATGGATGCAGAAGATGCAATACTAATCTTAATGCTGTATTACCTCTGCAATAAAGAGCAGCTTAAACATATGCAAGAAGATGATCAGAGGGCTGGAGCACCTCTGCTATGAGGACAAGCTGGCAAAGTTGGGGCTCCTCAGTTTGGAGAAAAGAAGGCTTTGAGGAGACCTTATAGTAGGCTTCCAGTATCTGAAATGGACCTACAGGAGGGCTGGGGAAGGACTATTCACAAGGTCTTGTTATGACAGGATGAGCAGTAATGGGTTTAAATTGGAAGAGGGGAGATTTAGACCAGATGTTAGGAAGAAGTTCTTTACAGTGAGGGTGGTAAGACACTGTCACTGGTTGCCCAGGGAGGTTGTGGCTACTCCCTCCCTGGAGGCATTCAAAGCTGGCTTAGATGAGGCCTCAAGGGACCTGTTCTAGTGGGAGGTATCCCTACCTATGGCAGGAGGTTGGAACTGGATGATCTTTGAGGTCCCTTCCAACCTAATCCATTCTATGATAATTTTGATTTAAGACACATATTTTAGCCAATGAAGAGAAATAAGTGCCTTGCAAAGTACATGCATTTGTGTCTACAAAACATTTGTCTTAGCTGGAGATACTTGGTATCTCACTACTATTTCTTGGCAAATCAAAATTAAGAATTATTTAGGACACCTATACTCAGTGTGACAGGCCACTTCCTGATCAGTACAGCACACATATCCTAAATTAGAACAAGCTAGAATTTACAATGTTGGTGAGAAAAAAAAAAAGACTGAGAGAAGGCTTGTGATTTAACTAAATGTGGCATTCACTTCCTGCACCCCTATAAAGGCTGTTCAAAAATTCAGGAGAAAGTTCTCTCTCATTATTGGAGAGTATTTAGCTCAGTGGTTGCCCAAAAAACTACAAGTAGCACACAGTGTGCATCACTTCATGGAGGCACTAATGGCTGGGGTGACCCGACCTGCTGTTCTGTCACATGGAGTGCAGGGAACACCACATACACTGCCTTGTTGTATGCCTATCACATCAACAGGTTTTGTACAAAACCTTTCTATTTTTTAATTTAAAGACAACTGAGAGAACACATGCAACTTTCTACTCACGTTTAGAAAACGACCCACGTTTCCTTCTTTTGTGGCATCCAGTACATAACCATTTTCCGCGTTGGTGCTCTCCTGAGAGATCCTGTCCTTATCAGACTCCTCACAAATTGTCTTGTGTTTTGACTGCCTGTGGTTTTGCCCTTTGCAATCAGTTTTTAGTGGTACGTTTTTTGATGGCTTCACAACACACGTGTCATCCAACACACCTGACTTGCCACAACCAACACCCTGCAGAGACAGACTTTTTCTTTTCCATTCTGCTTTGTCCACATCAGCAGACTCAGTTCTTTCAATTTCCATCGGATGTTCTTCCTTATGCTGCTGAGCAGGTTCTGTCAACGCACACAAGTTATTTTTCAACACCAGTTTAAGGCCAAAGCATTCCCTTTGTCTAGCTCTGAACTCTTACCCGCCCACCCTTTGTTCTCCAAAAGGTATGCTGCTTCCTTGCTATTTACAAGTCTGTAACACAACATCCCTTTTCCAGGCCTCTCCCAATCCTCCTACGAATGGCCTGCTGTGGTGCCTAAAACACTTGCTCAAGTCTACTGAGAGACTGTCTTCTAAAGTCCCACAACCGATTTGTTTCTTCCACATCAATTCTCGAATCACACATTTATAATTAAGACAGAAACAAGATGCATGTGCCAATGCCAACAGTTTCACGCTGTCTCTCCATGCTGAGGTCCCCCCACCCTTGCATTATATCCTGGTCAATTTGTACTGTGTGTGACACAATAAGATTTGCATGCTTGACTTTCCCACAGCTGCACAGTACTTGAGAAGCTGCTCCCAGGACTGTCCAAACATGTCCCAAGATCAACTGTGTAGACAAAAGACTGCCCTGTACTAGTTAATGCACTGTACTATTAGGGCAACAATATTGTCCATTCTGCTGATCTCTCTTAAGACAGTTTAAGCACTATGTAGGCAACATTCTGCTCTGAGAATAGGCCTGCTCCCACCCAATGATCAGTTTCTACATTTCAGTTCTATCATTTGATGTGACATAATTGTACTAAAAGTGCAGTATTTACAGCTCTGCAAACCTACTTGCTTTTCCTTTCTTTGTTCCACTGGTTAGTTTTGCTTTGCTTGATTGATGAATCTGAGAACTACTATCTTCATCTGAGCTGGCGCTGTGCACCAGCGTATCAATGTCCTTCAAACAGAAAAAAACCACAATGAAAAGGCTGTGATGTACTGTTGCTGTATGGAATGCTGGGTCAACACAGGATAGATAGTGGCTTTTGGGACTCCAGAGCTGAAATTTTCAAACTTACTGCAATGTATGGCCGTGGCTGACTTTCAGAAGTCCATACGTTTGCTGAAATCCAACATTTACCTTACTTTCAAATTATCCTTCATAAAAACCTTCTCAATAAAACATTTAAATAAGTGCCAGAATTTTAACGTTTGATTAAGTTGCTGATCCAAAGGTCAAACAGTTTGAATAAAATGAGATGCAACAGGACTCCCCCTGTCCCATCACAAAAAGGTAATGAAGTTATTTGAGCTCCAGAACAAATAGCCAAACGTTAGCATGGACACCCCACATGCATTTCTGAAGTGCAATGAAACCTACGCAGTGACTTTACCCCAGTTTCTGTCCTTTGCATGTATCTGGAGGCAGCACTTCACACCTAGGTCAGCTCAAATTCTCCCAACTGTGACACTGCATGACAAAAATGCATCGAACTTTTGAGATTTTCTTCTCTCTCTGCTATGTTACTCGTCAGAGAGACATCACAAAAACATTATCACAGTAGCTCCCTAACCCTGCAGTTATTTACAACAGAGGGTGAAAGGGAAGAATAATTTCTTACGATTCTTAAGAGTGGGGTGTAAGTGAAGGGTGGAGAAGTGGAATACTGTAAAAGTAGTTAGTGCTGGTCTCAGAGAACATGTTGAAGACTTGATAATGGAGAAAGGAGGGGGCATGTATAACTTCCAGCACGCCAGCTTAGCTCAGTGTGACAATCTCATGAAGATCGTTATTTAAATATGCAAGTAAAAAGGTTAAAATTACCATATATATTCAACTCAAGTGAAAAATTAGTATTTTAAAGCCACTTATTATTACCATTTTTAGCTGGTGATCACAAAAAGCAACTCTTTTAGTTCCAGACCTTCTTGTGGTTGTGATATTTAAACTCCTTGGGTGAACTCTGTACACAAAGGTCAAAAGGAAATTATAAAAGACAAAATGACCTATAAATAACTCTCACAATGCACAGTTCTTTAAAAATCTCTGGTTCATAAATAACAGACTATGCCATGTAGCAGAAATGGAAAAAGCTGAAGTACAAAAGAATCTCAATCCTTCACAGGAGAAGGTTCAGGAAGGATAGAAAACAGTGTGTGGTATATGCATTTAAAACATCTAAAATCATATTAATTTGGATTATGTCTGAGTGCAGTAGAATAAAAAAAGCAGTTTTGAAACTAATAATCTGTATAATGTCTATCAATAAGCAACAAGTCTACAGCTTTTACTCAAAATGTCCAACATAAATATTTACAAGTGTCTTCTTGACACGAAGGATGACTGTGGTACTACTTTGGGCTATGGATAACAGCAACAAATGCTACTCTTCAAGGCTTTCTTAAGATTTAAAGCCCTTTGCAAATGCAAAAGGTGCAGCAGCCACAAAAAATTGTGATGCTATTAATCTGTCCTTGTAAAGACAACCTGTTTGGGTGAATCACATTATCACGCTTAGCACACTGAAGTCCTCTCGAAAGTTTCTCAGCTCAGCTGGATTGTCATTTCTTGAGGCAGAACAGGGTGCTTCCCTTGGAATCATCAGTAACAGCATTTAGTAAAAGTAAAATCTAGCTGATTGCCAGTAATTTTATAATTTTAAAAATCAGGTTTACGAGATACTGAAAAGTAAGTAAGAATATACTAGCAGGTTGCCATTTGCAACTTCATGGTGATTCTCAAAGATCCACCATAGTTTTCTGCTATGAAATGAGCAAGAGTTTGCAATCACTTATGACTAGTACAAAGTGTTTACAAAGTAGCATGATGCAGCAAAGAATAAAGTTAATGTGAATAAGCTCCCAACTTCCATTTGGAAGAACTACAGCATGCTATAGACAAAGCCACATGGTTATTTTGTAGTAATTTTGTTTTAGGGACCCTGATAGACTACGAGGTCCTGACTGTAAAATGAAAACAGTACTGGAACCTTTGCATAAAATTCCCTGCAAAAGTGAGGTGTCAGCCTCCTGATGCAAAAGGCTGAGACTCATACCAGGAAAGGTTATGTTAAAAAGAACAAGGGATAGGATGGTTAGTGGCTAATTTATTATCAAACCAATCAGGTATCGTCAAATTATTTATCTCAAGTATCTTTTATTAAGTCTTTCAAATTAGCATCATGAATAATGCCCTGAACAGATTAAGTACACCCAGAAGATAAATTTGATTTCCAGAAAACGCCAAGTGGTACACACGCTAAGTAAAATTAACATAGAGGAAAACTTTTGTCCCACTAGAAGAAACAATCAGGAATTCACAAAAGAGTTGAGAAAGTGAAAACCAACATCTTCAGCTGAGGACATACAGTTCTACTCTTAACTTCTTTATAAAGTACTTTCTAGAGTAGCAGAATATTAACTTCGCTATGTTTAAATTTGCTTTGGCAAACTTACAGAATTGATTTATTTTTGTTATCCACCATCTGAGACACAGATTCCTCCTTAAGAGTGTCACTTTTGCCAGTCTGCACTAGTTCATTTACACAGTCTGAAAGATCAGTGTCAAATTTCCTTCTTTTCAAGGAAAAGCCATGGCCTCTGTCATTCACACCACAGTTTTCTTTCATCTCTTGACCAGTATCTCCCAATACTTGAACTTCAGCTTTGCTCATTAATCTGCCTGGAAGAGAATGAAAATAATTTTGTTTGTTTGTTTTCTAAGATGGGTCATACCCACTATAGAAACTCAATCTTACATTTACAAAAGTACAAGAACATTATTTGGAAAGGCAAAATAAAAATACATTTATACTGAAGGAAAACTAGCCCCAGCACAGAATGCACAAACCTGTGTGGGAAAAACTGACAATCTGAGATAGGCTTCGCCCCAGAACATTTTGATCGATTGCCTGTCACCATCACACTGCAGAATCCTTCAATGTTCTCCGTCTGCTTGATCATCTTGCAAATTAAGATTATACCAACTCACTTATTTTCCAAACTTGCATGCCACTGTTTAGTTCTTAAAAAAAAAATCCAGGGCACAGGCCACAGAAGAGAGAGAATTACACTGCATATCTTCACCTTCTGTTACCTGAGTAAGTACAAACAAATGTCCCCTTGTCGATATCATCTAGGCATCGGACGCCCCAGCCTTTCTTCTCTGTGTTGAACACTTGCAACCTGACTTGAATGCCATGCTGCACAACTCTGTTCTGACACATTATCTTGTCACACCCGCACAACACACTACACTCATAAATTCTGTCAAGAAGCAGCAAATACAAAACACGGTATAAAAGAATGCATTACCAAAACAAAGTTGCTATTATTAATTTCCTTCCAGAGCATTAATAAAGCACATGACTGAAAAAGATAATGACTCTAGCTCTGAGGCTGAGTCATCAAATGGAAGAGTCTGTCAGCCGGATTTTGGTATATTTAGACAAAACACAAATGCTATCTTTCTGTTTTGTATGAGTAAACCAAAGAGATGCAGAAATCCATATAAGTACCACATTCTAAGCTCAAATAGATTTTAGCAAAGACAACCTGTCTGCCGGGACCTCATTGCAGCTGTCATGAATTCTGGATTTAACAAAAATATTTCTACAAGAACTCACAATTGTGCCTTTTTTTTTACCCCTGCATTTGCTTCTGGTTTCATTAGCAGCTTTAATGCTGCATGCCAACCATAAGCTAACATCCCACAGCAACAAGGAACTGAAAGGGGCTCCTAGTATCTGTGGCTTCAGCCCTTGGCTACTGCAGAAAGCTACATTGCACAGTTCCTCTCCTAAACATCTCAAGCTTATTGGCACCTTCCTTAGGCCACATATTAATCCATGGGAAAGGGCACACTTGCAGCACTGGGACAGATTTGGAGATTCTTAGAAGAATCACACATCACTAAGTTGGCAGGTATTTCTTTGGGACTCTGGTCCTACAGAGAAAAATCAGTGGACAACATATGGGGCAAAACTCAAGCATAGCTACTGATACCTACTTCTCTGGTTGATATATGCTGTGATGGTCTTATGATAGACCTCCTTTCTTGTGGCAGGCTTCCTTCCCCACTCCCTTCTTCCTTTGGCATGCCAGAATGAATGAGCACATGGGCCAGACACAGCCAAAGCTCCTGGATCAACTAACAGCATGTTACTCTTCACACTGTTTCTGGACCTTGAAATAAGCTGCAGTACAAAAGCATGTTTTTCCTCCTATTACTCAAACTACATGTGTTTTTTTTAATCATACTGCCCTGTCAGCAAAATTGTGATAAAAAATGAAGGTTTCAGTAACACAGTAACCATGGGGGTTTTAGGTCTCTAGCACTTAACACTACAGGAGTAAAATATAGCACACAAGTAAAATAACAGTTAATAGCTTAGGCTTTCTTACCCACTAGGCACAGGTCTCTCCAGTCTTTTATAACTGTATCCATGGGATGCTTTACTACTTGGAAGCAGAGAAATTTTACTATGGCTTCTTGCTGTTAGCCGTAGGCATGCACATTTTGACCTAAAAAGTAAAAGACCTCAGAATGTATTTGGGATCGTGCACGTCAAACATAAATCTAGATACCTTAAAACATTCTTGATGACTACACACACATGCATCTCCATCAGTACTGCTCCCACACACACCCCCCTTTTACTCGCCTGGTTTTGTCCTTTGTAACAATCATGACCTTTACACCCCAAACCCATTCTTCTGTAAAGCTCCTTTAAAAGGTAGATACAAACTGCTAAAGTACAACAGAAATTTACTATAAACAGGGAACTGTCAAATAGATTGAATGAATTAATGCCGACCATCTGTTCTGGCACAACATCCTGGCTTGTTAGCTACTACTGTGCTAACCTTCCTCCCACTCTAGTCCCAGGAAGTGAAGAATTTCATGCTGTGGAGTGGAAAACTGAAGCAATAATGCTGGTCTTCAGCATCATATGTAACCAAAACTCCAAACCCCCATAGCATTTTGCACAAACTTGAAATGTACACATCAAAAGCATCTTGACTCTTGGGAGAGTTCAGTGCAAAAAACCAGCATGCTTTGTACTTTCTGTTCCCCACCGCTCAGCTGAATCTAAGCAAATTAAATTGTTGAAGCTTCGATACTCTAGGCTGCAATGTCAAGCTTTTGTTAGGTCATGGGCAATTATACTGCACACCAACCTATGTGACTGCTCTAGCTATCAAAAAAAAAGTATAAAATATATTCATCAGCAGATGACACCTGCAAGCAGAGATCAGGCCAAAGACAAACACCCTTCAAAAAAGGTGGACAAAATTATCACCAAATACTTGTATGTTAACTGTGGCAGATTTCCACAAAGCAACATGCAGCCCAGAGATACTGAGCTTTAGGAAAAGACAGTAATGAGCCACATCATTTGAACTGTTCAGAACATAAACACATTCTGTGGACAACGGGTTTCGACAAGAGGAAGCATGGAATATAGAGGTCGTGCTCAGTAGCTTTCCAAGTTCCAAATGATCTGATCCCTGCCTGCCAAGAAAACAAGCCTTTCTCTGCTGGCACAAGACTGTTCCTTCCCAGCTCCTTTTCCAAAATGGAGGGATCTGGTAGCCAGCTCCACCTGGAGGAGAAGCAATGCTAACTTGGGAAGAAAGAGAAAGGAACACAATAATCCACCTATCGATCATTTCCTTCCCTACAACAGAGTCTGGACAGGTAGGGGCACCCAAGCTGTGGAGAAGAAAGAGTGATCAGTCAACAGAGAGCATGGCACGGTGACAAATATTCCGGCAGCATTGGTCTGTTGTCACTTGGCACCGATACCATGCGCCTTCATTGCTAACACCACCACCCTACTATTGAGGCACCATACATCATCTTGCCTGTGATTAGATTTATCTGCCTACCTGTCAATGCAGCCATCTGTGCAGTCACAGGAATCAACAAATGTGCTGGAGAAATTGTTGAGATAATATCCACGTGGCCATGATGCCCTCCGGTATTTGAAATAAGGTAATCTTGTGCGGTCAAGATCATTACAGAAGGAAATGGGTACAATCTCAGCCCCATTGCTAATATCTACATCAAACACAAGGGGTTCAGGATTTATGATGCTTCTGTCCAACAGTACGTATGTGTTGAAAGAGAAGTGATCAACAAATAAGAAATTGCACTCTGTTTCAAACAAGTAATTTTGCACATCTTGAAAGCTTCTCAGACTTCGGCCACAAGGAGCTCTATAGGTCACATCCAGCGATTTAGAAAGGCAGTCTGCTTTTGCATGGCGTCTTTCAAAGTGAAACAGGATTGGTATATTAAGAGGATTTTCACCCTTGAAGGAGCCCACTGCTTTATTGGCAAGACAAGCACTAGAGCACTGGTGATTCTGATACTTTAGGTTTAAAGGTGAATCTTGAATTTTACTAGACTCTTCCTTATTCCTTGAACCTGTTTTTGCCATCTCCTCCTTTTTACTAGATTTAAAAAGAAGAAGAAAAAAAAAAAGTAAATAAATGAAAGAGAGCAACATCTTAGACAACCAGCAAAATACTCAGGTTTTTAGTGGTTCAATATTACTAGCTCAGGAAAGAAACAGTCCATTGCTAGAAGGCCAAGGGTTTACATGTGTTACTATCCTAACACCGTATTAAAAAATATTTAGTGTTACTGTTCTAGTATCATATAAAGACATATTCAATGCCATTAAAGCAGAAAAATAAAAAGGGCAACAGATTCTTCCCAGAAAGAATTTATATACTTAAAACACAGAAAGGAGGAGTGACTGAGGGAACTGGGATTGTTTAGTGTGGAGAGGAGGAGGCTGAGGTGAGACCTCATTGCTCTCTACAACTACCTGAAAGGAGGCTGCAGTGAGGTGGGGGTTGTTCTCTGCTCCCTAGTATCAGCTGATAGATCAAGAAGAAATGGTCTGAAACTATGCCAGGGAGGTTTAGGTTGGATATTAGGAAAAATTTCTTTCCTGAAAGAGTTGTCAGGCATTGGAATCGGCTGACTAGGAAAGTGGTGGTGTCACCATCCCTGGAAGTGTTCAAGAAACTTGTGGACATGGTGCTTTGGGACATGGTTTGACAGCCATAGTTATGTTAGGTTGACTATTGGACTCGATGACCTTAAAAATCTTCTCCAACCAAAACGATTCTACAATTCCAAGAAACTAAGTCATGTGCCTGACAATCTGCACAGTCTGTGAAAGCCTGAGAATTGAATTAAAACACTGTAAATCCCTAACCCTGCTAATCCTCATGGACATTTGTTCACAATCTAATAACCTGTTTTATTCTGCAACAGTCTCACACAGTAAATTAGACAACTCTACTGAAAACCTCAGAATTTCCATGCAGATCAAGTAAAAAAAAAAAATATCCCTTTTAAAAACTGGGAGGGTTCAAACTGAATTTAAAACATTGAACTTATCAATACAAGACAGAAACTAAAATCTCTCTCAAATGCATTGAAGAATGTATCTTTCAGATGCACTGACCTGTGAGAACCTTCAACAGAGTTTGCAGTGTTGTCATCAGTAAGATCCTGTAACTTGGGTTTGGTTTCCTGTATGCCATCTCCATCAAACACATCACTTACTGAAAAAAAAAGAATGTAAGAAGCTATTTTCTTACAGCCCACGATTCAGCTTACAATGGAACTTTAGTTACTAAAAAGGTAATTGTCAAAATACATTAAGCCCAGTGAGTTGCTATGACCTGTAGTTAACAAAGAGCACGCAAGCATCTACTAAAAGAAGAAGCTGCTTTTTATAGCTTTCACAAAAGTCATGTGCTTGCATATAAGTGTGTCAGTGACTTGCTGACACGTAACACACACACTTGCACTTTTGCTCCAATTCCTCCTCTCCCTCCCTTTCGCCAAAGGAGGTAAATTTAGATGTGTACTGACAAACTTGACAATACAGAAACACATTATGAAAGTTTTCACAGACCACCAGGTGATTTGCACATGAAAATCTTTCATGTGTACAGAGACAACAAGCGTATGAAACACACAGAAATTTCTCTTTATTATTTGAGGTAAAATAATGTGAAGGCATTGCACCTAGTGCAACCATGCACAGAACTCTTCTTACTAGTGTGAACTCTGTTCACTTGGTATGAGCCAGGTGAGAGTCCACAGTCCAGTACCTGAGGGAACTAATTTCACATTTTTTCCCCTTGTAATGCCAACAGGCTTCTTAGATCCATTTTATTGATTTGGGAGAAAGGAAATAAGCTCCTGGTGAGTAAAACATGACAAATTAAATCCATATATCAAATAAATACAACTGAGATGCACATACCATTTGTTAAGAGATCGCCTAGATTAGCTTCATTCACCAGTGCCCAGGCCTGCCAGCATTCTATGCAAAACAAAAGAAACAAAACAGATATGAAGTATAATTTAAGATAACAGGGAAAACGATAAATAAAATTACAACAGCAAATAAAAGGGAAAACAAAGTGCAAGCCCTCCAGAGATGCTTGTTTTCTTGGTATGCTAATCTCAAGCATTGCAAGACTGAAACTACTAGAAACCCTTTGCAGCATAAAGAACTGCACCACAGTCCTTCATAGACATATCCACAAATTACAATAAAATTACAACTCCTGTTAGTATTTATGAATCAGCACTGAACATCCTCCTTCTTTTGGAAACCTGGTGCAATGTTTCCAAACATACACAAACCAGCAGCCTCCAAGGACAGTAGTAAGGTAGACACAATTTAGTGTAAATTTGTCTCTTTACTTTTTCCTCAGATTAGCCATCTTCCAGCTAAGAAGGGTTGCATCTTGGCAGACCAAATTAATGCTACCATTACTGCTAAAAATGGCCTTCAGATAGCACGAATATAAAGACACCAACCTTGCATGGGGAAAAAAGTCTTGACCTCTTACCCCATGCAACAAGCCACAGAATCACTGAAACATTCTGGTTGGAAAAGACTCTCAGGAAGACCAAGTCCAACTGATAGCCCTACTCTACAAGATTTGCCCTAAACCGTATCTTTAAGCACCACATCCAAGGTCAGTGACTCCCTGGGCAGTCCATTCTAATGCCTGAAGCACTACAAGGTGATACACAAATGTCAGCAAAATCCATGTGAATGCTTTGGTTTGACATTTTCACCAGGACAAAGCACAGAAAAATAAAATTAACTATGTCATTGTGTCACCTGGGCATTCAAGTTCAACTTCTAACTATGCACTGGTGTAATATTTTGTCATGAAAATCAGTATGTGTGAGCTCAGGAACACAAAAAAAAAAGTCATACCAATTTACAGCAATTAATACAATGGAGTGGGTACAACTATACCAGTTTCAAAGTATCTTAGATTACTGTACATTTTCTTGCACAAAAAAAAAAAAAAAAATCAGTAAACTAGACTATACTTACATGGGAGACCTAGTTTTACAAAAATGCCTTTTCTGAATTAAATAAACCAATAAAAAGAAACCTGTGTACTGCTCCAGTCTTGCCATACTTTTTATTTTGATCTAGATAAAGAAAATGTACTTCCTTGAAAATTAGGAACAGTCTTAAATGCATGGCTGTCAAATTTTTTCCTAATGCTTCAATTTATAATAGTCTCCAACATTAAATACCACTTACATGATTATAATTCCACCCCTAAACCATTCAGTTCACTGAGATGAGCCTGAAAGGCTTAAACTTCTGATGATAAACAAAACACAAAGCACTGCAGATATTTCACTACTTCTTAAGAACAAGTATCTCAGTTTCATTTGCTTAAGAGATACATTGTTTGAAAAAGCACACAGATAAAATGACAAAATGGCAAAACACACCCAAAATTATTAGTCTTTTTGAAGACTAATTTTAGCGTTCCTATCTTTTATAGTAGTTATATTTTTTAAAGTGCTTATAAACGCCAACTACTAAGTAATTTAAACTGAATTATGCCATTCATTACACAGCCCTACACAAAGCAGGCCACAGTTTCCTTGCAGTCCAGCATAACTATTACAAGGATTTCAAACCTTCGTCTGTGGCAGTTCCATTCTTGATCTTTTGCTTTAGGAGCAGCAGCACATTTTGCACCTGGTCAAATATGAGGTCCACTCTTCTGCCTCCCAACCGTGTCCAAAATGTCTTCAAGTCACCTGTAATGCAAATTTCTATTTACAAGTCTGTATAGCTTCCAAGGAGTCTAAAATCACAAGTAGCTCCTAGCTGACCTTCTGAGAAAGTAACATTGTGAAAGCACTGATTCAGTGTGTCCAACATAATTTCATGAGCTTTTCACATTTAAAAAAAATTTCTTTGATTATAAGGGATCAAAGTCCCATTAGGAGAGATGCCCACAATGCATTTTGTAAACTGTGCCACAAATACAAAATACCAAGAAATTAGTTTATTTAACATCTGTGTTTAAATATATACATTCCAAAATTCTAGTAGGAAGTTCCCCCACTGCAGATTAAAGCTGCTGTCTTGATTTCTCACTTCATTTCAGATATTTCAACATATTTACTAAGTCTGGATAGCATTGGTGAATAGATTACTCCAGAGGAAGAACAAAAGACAGAGTTTTTAATTTCTGGGTTATCAGTTATAATCTTGAGCAAGCCAAAGGGAAATAAGACAAATACTACTACACACAGTGATCAAACTACTCATTCACCTTGGAAATGTGTCCCCAATTATCATGCTGTAGTGCCCCAAAACTCTAGAAGCAAAAACTTGGTTTTGCCTGGAGAAGCAAAGAATGCACATGAAGTCCATAGTATAATTCTCATTTCAAAAAAGACAGATGTCCACATCACCAATCTCTACAGTGTTACTGCTGGTCTTGTCACACCCAGCTAGGAGGACAGGAATAAGCAGATATAGGGCTCCTAATGCCAACTACCAGGGAAAAATACCTGTGTGTTTGCTATAAAGGATCTGTAGTGCTGCTGGCTAACATCTTACACATACACCAAAGAAGCAAGCCACAACTATTGTCTTCTGGTTATCATTTCCACACCAGAAGTGGTACTAAAAACGTATACTATGTTCCCCTGTCTCTCCGTAAATCCACACTGTATTACCTTCAAACTTCTCCTCCCTGGAACTGGCAAGGTTCTCCACTTCCAAACGGTCCCACAGTACTGCAAAAGGTGCAGAGTGACCAAGTAAAGTGAGAGATGGGGTGAGAAATTAAAAATGGTTGTAGCTTCTTTTTTTTTTTTTTTAAATTAATACAAGTAAATACTACAGCAGCTATCACTGAGCACAGTGTGAGAAACTGTCATCTTCCTTTCCAAGGGTCATCCAATGTCTTGTCCAGACCTAACACAAATGAAATAAGCCATGCAAGGAAGTTTGTTTTTGCATAGGTCACTTATTATTCCTGAAGTATGAAACTCTGAGGAGACGAATCTATATTTTTCAGTAGATCCTACATAATTTCCACTTTCTACTTAGTTTACATTTCTCTCTTTTTTTCTTTTCATTATTTAACGCTGCCAGTACAGGAGTACTAATTTACATAGGGAAAAACTACATAGGCTTTTTATGTTAAAAAGGTAAAAAAAACATTACTGAATCCGCTTCTCAACAAAAGCAAGATAAAACAAGACATCTCCACTGTAACAACACTATAGTGATATAAGGCAGCTTTCTTCAATGACATTAAAAATATCAAATTTCTGACTACCACCACCCCAGACACAGAGATAAAACCTACCTTACTTCTAAGGTAGCTACTTATTCTTTCGTGTGCTGCAACTGAAAACCTTTTGCATAAATTTCATTTGATTAACTGGGAAAAGAGGTTAAATGAAAACTGCTGATGCCTATAAAAGTTTCTCACAAGATCTACCTAAGGGGATCTTTTGATCTTTTTAAAGCTTACTTCTTTTCTCTTCCATCTTCTGGGGCAGCTGCCTGGAAGGCAGTTACCCTCTCTTAGGTATCGCCAGAGCCGAGTCCAGCTCAGGTGGACAAGGGTGCGTTGCTCTCCCTGTCCTCCAACACCACTGCAGAGACAGTGCGAGGGGCCTGGAGACAGGCGCCGGGCTACCAGTCAAGCCGGGAGTGCTGCAACTGCGCTTGACAGCGGCGGACGTGAAGTGCACCTGCGGTGGGAAAGAACCTCTGGTGGGAGCGGCCCAGCTCTGGGACACTCGCACGCTACTCTGCCCGGCACCTTCCAGCCACCTCTAGCAAACATCTCTCATCTTACCTGGAAACTGAGAGAAAAATTAAAGTCGTGCGGTGCAGACAAAAGGTGACACAGACTCCTCCGTAGTCCCTCAGGTACATGTTCCCCGCAGCGTAGACAGCAACCGGGTGAGAGCCGGGGGAGGTCAGGCCGATCCCTTCGGTCGGGTGTCAGGTCCCCCACAGCTCCGCAACCGTCATTATTTACCACCACAACCCACAGCGTACTTTGCTGAGCGACGGCGCAGCTCTAACAAAGATCCCACCAGCCGCTCTCTTCCTCCTCCGCTCCCGAGCCCGCCTCCGCTTAACGCTACCTGCGGGAGTCGCACAGCTGGTTTGGGCTGGGCTGGGCTGCTCTCACCCGTGCAACAAAGCGCGTTCAACCGCCACGGTCGCACACTGCACCGGCGCTACTGGCCGCCAGGGGGCGCTGCCCCGCCACCGTCAAGGCCAGCCCTTCGCCCCTCCCTACTCCAGGCTGGGACGAAAGCACATGCGCAGAGCGCGGCCCGCCCCTGCGGAGCAGACTGACCTGGTAGGCGCCGCAAGTAAGCGACTCCCTAATGATTGGACGACGAACCTGTCGTGTTATAACTACGCCAGAGTCTCCTCTCTCTTACGCATGCGCAAGGCGGGGCCGGGCGGCAGACGCGAATGGCAGTGCGCAGGAGGTGGGTCGCCACGTAAGGACGCAACGCCTTTGTTTGTTACTATTGGCTGCAGTCGGGGTGCCGGTGGTGCGGTGCTAGCCAATGAGGCTGCGCTAGAAGGGGGACGGGGTGGATGTGGCGCAGGGGAAGCAAAGGGGGCGAGGGGGAAGTCGGAAGCGATAGGTTACGTACGCCATGTTGAGGCCCAGAGCGGGCAGGCTGAGGCTGTCGCTGCCCTCTTGGTGGCGCTCGTTACGGCGAGGTGGTTTGGGTACTGCGGGAGTGTAGCCATTGTCGCACAGCTCCACCCGTTCAGGGAAAGCAAGGAGCAAGGGCCGTGTTAGGCAGCTGCTGTGCTGGAGGGAAGGTTAGGCTGCAGGAGTAGCTGGGTGGCTGTTTTGGGCCCGGTGCGGCCTAGCTGTCCTGAGGTAGTAGGGGACGTCTCAGTGTGTGTGTGAGCTCAGTGCAGAGTGAGGCAGGCTGCGGTTGCTTTCTCACACCTCTGGGCCTTCCCACAAGCAGTGTAGAGGCTAGGCAGGCCCTAGGTCCTTGTAGGAAAGTTGCCTTGTGTAAAGGGGTCCTGGCAGCTGGTTGAGCTTAGTGGGGCTGAGCAGAGAGATTGAGAGCTGGGGAGAATAAAAGCAAGTTACTGAGGGGCATTCGAGCCTTTTATTTCAGTCCACAAGTTAAAATGTTAGGTCATTCAATAACTTGTTTACCTTCATTGTTGGTTTCTGCTATTTTCTGGTTGCAGCTGTACCCTATGAAGTGCTAAATTACTACTACTTTTATGATTCATTATGTGAAAATAGGTTTACGTTGTCCTTAAAATTTTTCATCAGTGTATTTACACAAGTGTCTGCGTCATGGCAATGTAAAAGAGGGGCAGAAATTAAGCCACTCATGAAAGGTGGGGAGTGTGGCTTGTAATCACTTTTTTGTGGTTTCCTTCTTTACCACCACTTTAAACTTTGGAGAGAATGTGCTCAGATAATTGTCAAAGTGTTTCTGATCTTGTGAGAAATACATTGAAAGCATTTATTTGGGAGAGAGAGTAGAAATTTGCTTAGCTATGGAGGAATGCTGTGTTTACATGGCATGGAGCCCTGGTTGCACCCTAGATCTTCCAGAAGATTTTGATGTCCAGCGTCTGCTTTGTACTTTATAAAACCTTTTAAATGTTTGTGTGTGCATGCTTACATCTCTGCCTGTCTGAAGTCCACTGATTAGCCCGTAAGTACTGGCTAACTCAGAAGAGAGACGTCTAACAGTGTTGGGAACAGGGTATGCATAATACTGCTAATCTCCCAATAAAAATAGTAACGTAGATATTTTTGCCTTATTATTTATTTTAAAATTAATTTAGAGCTTGCTCTTGGAATATACTGCATTATGAGATGATGATGGCAGATAAAGTAGTTTTAATGATTATTTTTACTGAATTACGAAGGTGCCCTTGTGGCCAAGAAGACCAATGGGATCCTGGGGTGTAGTAAGAACAGTGTATCCAGCAGATGAAGGAAGGTTCTCCTCCCGCTCTGCTCTGCCCTGGTGAGACCTCATCTTGAATACTGTGTTCAGTTTTGGGCTCCCCAGTTGAAGAGGGACAGGGATCTGCTGGAGAAGTTCTGGTGGAGGTCTATAAGGGTGATGAGGGGACTGGAGCATGTACCTTATGAGAAGACGCTAAGGGACTTCGGACATTTTAGTCTGGAAAAAGAGAAGACTGAGAGGAGATTTAATAAATGTTTATAATAAATATCCGAGGGCTGGGTGTCAGGAGGGAAGGGATGTGCTCTTCTCACTTGCTCCCTGTGGTAGGACAGGGAGCAATGGGTGTAAGCTGCAGCATAGGATGTTCCACCTCAACACGGGGGGAACTTCTTTACTATAAGGGTTCCAGAGCACTGGAGCAGGCTCCCCAGAGAGGTTGTGGAGCCTCCTTCTCTGGAGGTTTTCAGGGCCTGTCTGGATGTGTTTCTCTGTAACCTGAGCTAGATTGTATGGTCCTGCTCTGACGGTGGGGTTGGACTCAATGATCTCTTTCAGTCCCTTCCAACCCCTGACATCCTGTGATCCTGCCATCTCTGTGCATGTGAATAATGAGTGTTAGAAAACAGGTGTGGTGCTACAAATTCAGTATGAGGAGTATGCCAAATACAGAGAAGATGGAGCCTAATGTCCTAACTGCACTAATTATTTATTTTAAAATATTACTTTGTATAGTTTTCCATCCTTAGTTGCTATCTCAATGTTCTTCTGTGTTTGCCTGCACACTACGACGCAATGTGCTAAGCAATCAGTAATATGGAGATGATACAGCAATGTCATAAACAGTGACTGTTGTTAAAGAATTCCAGTCAGATGTATCTGCTTGCCTGATATGATCAAGGTGATGGTTTTACTGGGGTTTTGTGATGATGAAGTTGTCATAGGCTTCATGGTCATAACCAGCAAATGAGCTTGAGCCTTTTTTGAGCAATAATTAATAAAATAAAAATACTAGGAATCTGACTATGATGATGGGTTTTCTTGGGATCAGTCGGTGGCAATATCCTGCAGCACTGACGAGAGGCAACTCTTCTGCTCTGAGCAAGCTGCTGGAGTTTATTCCATCTGCCACAGCAGCATTGCATTCTGTTTCACCTGAAACTTGTCAGTGGGCACACACTACTGCAGTCCATAGTGATCACTCACAATGAGGTCTACCTGGAGAGAGTGGAGGAGTGCTGAGGCTGTACTTGGAGGCTAAAGCAAGGAATCTACTGAAATTAAATGTAGGATTGACTGAAATCTGACTTTTGCATTCACACATATGTAAATGTATGTGCTTTTATCAGTGTGGAAAAAGCAGTTTTCCATAATTTGGGAAGTGACATGCAGTGAAGAAGTAACACTGGTGTAATTTGCACTCAAAAGCTTTCATTGGCAACTGGGAGCAATGGAAAAAGCTGGAAGCACATGAATGTGTGCCTCAGATGAAAGAGAAATTAGTAGTTTATCTTGCTCTCTGAAACAAAAGGAATAGGAAATATGTATTAAACGAAAGTTAATAAGGAGGCAGTTTTGAAACATACCTGAGTTTCCTTGATTTTGTTTTTGTGTAGAACTGCAAGACAGGCTTCCTGCAGTGTAGCAGCAAATTCTGCTAGTGAGCCGGTAAGCTCAGTCAGTTCTTCCCAAATTTGTTTGGTGGCAAAAGCTCACAGGCAGTGCTGATCTGACGTCTCAGTAGCCTGCCACAGCAGTGTAAGCTTCCTGGGGCTCTGCAGTCTAGACCTGGATTGACTGCACTTAAGAGGTGAGGACAACTTGTTCTGCTTGCTTACATATTTGGTAGCACCTTTGTTAGGGTGAGAATGAAAGGGCTGACTGTCCTGGTGAATGGTGCTGTTGACTGAGTTGCTGAATTATGCCTTTGTGTTACATAGCTCTGGTCATATTTAGAGACTTCAGATGAACAATTGCATAAACGGGCAGACCACAAATGGCTGCTTTGAGTGGGAGGAGGTGAAGCTGCTCCAAAAGGAACTATCTCACCCAGTTCTCCAGGGATATGGTAGGGATTTGGGTGTTTACTCACATGGTCAGATGGGCTTGAGTAAGGTAGAGAGGCACCAGTCAGACTTCAGAAAATAGCAAAGCAATCAAAGGCATAGACTTCAGAAAGAAATGAGCATTTGGAAAATGTTTTATAATTCTCATCTAGCTTTTTCTCCTTTTTTGCTGAGACTGGCTCATTATTTTACTGACTTAGTTCATCTAAAGCATCTACATATCAACTGAGTGCTTTTACCAGCTCCTTCACTGTCACATCCTCCCTGTTATTCTTGGTAATTTTAACTTGCTCACTTACAGATAAGTGTGCACAGGTTATCCTTTCAAAATGCAATTTTAACATAATGTTCTCTTTAATTACATTTATTAAAGTATGGTTTGTATATTTTGTGTCTTTTCATACATCTACTTTATCTTGAGTAAAGTAACAGATCAGAGAACAGGGCAATTTTATACATATCATAGATCATGCTTCTTTGCAAAATGTGTTCAGTGGGGTATCCTTTGGTTTTGCATTTATGAAAATACAGACTAATATTTCCTGTAGGTATGTTGCTTACTAATTGGACTTACCACAGACATTTAGAGGTCCTCAATACGTTTTGTAATTCTATTCCTATTATGTTAGGTTCTAATTATGTTGCTTGAATATTACTTATTCCAGCCATTAAAAAATGGGGAGATTTAGGGCCTTTGAGAAACCTGTAAAATGGTTTTGTTTTACCTGTGATGTAAGCACGCTTGTATTCCTGGCAACTAGGAGTCAAACAAATTGAGAAGTGGAGCTTCTAAAATCATAGACTGTTATGGCCCTAGGGGAGTCTTAAAACACAGGCGGAGACTAGCTATGGAAAGGAAAGGAAAAAAATCATGTCACTGTTTAAACAATAGAATTCTTTCATGTGGAGGACTTAGATGTCTGTTAATTACCAACTGACTTGAGGGTTTTGGAATCAGGCCCAATATGCTGAAATTCTTAACCATCCACTAGCTGGCATACCCTTCAAGGTCTGCATTTGCAGACTAGTAATTTAACGGATTTCATATTTATAGACTGTTTATATAGTGGAAACATTTTCAGTTGTAGTTATATTTCTGTCTTAGAGTTTCAGTGTTCATTGCCAACATAGATGCCAGACAATTAGATGTATACAGAAAGCAAGAACTAGTTTAAATTATTAGATAATGACCAAGTTGAGCAGCATGTGTTGCCATGGCTGTGCCACAGTCTCACTGCAGTATGCTGATCAAGACTTAAAACTGCATCCTTTAAACCTGGGTGACTTGGATGGATGAACAGGGTGTAAAAGTCTGTGATTACAGTTGTGCTTGAAAGGGCCTGAGATCTCTCGAAACCAGACACTAGGTGCATATGATGAAATGACCCCAGAATAGATAGATGCTGAAATTTCCTTTTAAAAAAAATCTTCATTTCTCCATGTGAACACAACTATATATTTATCTGAAATAAATTTTAATTGGTATTTTCTGAAGCAAAGTTAGTAGTTGTAAAGTATTCTGTCCCTTTTGGTGGGCTCTGTTTGTGGGTTCGCATGCAGATTCAAGTGTGTGCAAAAGAAGTTTTCTTAAACTGAAGATGTAACAGACAAAAATTTCTAATCAATCAGACAAGACTTAGTGAATTTGCATCATTCCTACTCTTGAGAGATGCTGTTTGGAGTGCTCCACAACTTCTTTTTTATTTGCCTTTTGTTTTTTAAATTGATGTGTAGAGGAAGCTCTGTCTGATGTCAGCTGATGTAAGGTTGATTAGTTAATGCTAGTTTTGGTAGCAGCTGTACAAAGGTAGGTGAGTGAGTGCCTGGGCCTAAGTAAAAGCCATCAAAAGGAGTCATATGGCAGTTGCAGTCATTGTTACTTGTAGACAGAGTAAGCACTTTCAACCTGTAAGGTTTCAAATATACTAGAAGGAATGTGACTGCCACCATAGAAGACAGAAGAAATGCATGTCAGGGGGTAGAGGTGCAACTCTTAAAAGAATGTTCTGGAGTAAATGGTCCTTACTCATAGCCTCTTGTGGTAAAACCTATTTAGTTGAAGAAACATCATTTTTTCAGTTGTTTATTTCTTGGTCAGTGTGCTGCATCAGCGGTTGGTTTGGCCTGATTTGTAGAGCCATGGAAACTGGCAGCAAGGTGGAGGAGGAATAGGAAGAGCAAGGATGGTCAGTGGTATTGTCCTGTTAATATTTTTTTGTGGTTGGTTTTGTTAGCGAGCAGTATGAAGGGGCAGGGAAGTCACAGTCGCCTGAACATTTTAAATTTGCACTGGGAAAGAAAGAAGTGGTTCTGTTCTGCCTGTGTGTCTCAGCCTTCATTTGTGTCATTACTCAGGGAACTGGTTGGGATTGAAAAAATAAAGAAGCTGGTTATTTGGCTCAGCTAATTTTATCTGGATTTGGTTTGCATCCACTAGGTATTTCTTATTCCCTCAGGGAATTAGGGCAGGTTAGGGGAAAAAGAAACATTCGGAGATGAATTGCTTTCTAATTTTATTGTCAGTGTAATTTATCCCTGTTTAAAGTGGTTTTTGTGCAACTTCTTTAGTATGAACAAAGTGCTGGTATGAGCAGAGCACTTACTGTCTTTGGATTATTGCTGTCCACAGACTGCTCTAAGCCTGGACCTCTGTTTCCTCAGTTGTCCTAGGCAAAAAACCCTCTTGATTTTTACAGCTAGTGGAGATGAATGAGTTTCACTCAATCATAGAAACCTTTAAAAATCATCCAGTCCTTCTGTAGTGAGCATGGATATCTTTAACTGGATCAGGTTGCCAAGAGCCCTGTCCAACCTGAACTCAAATGTTTCCACATATGAGACATCTACCACCTCTAGGGAACCTGTTCTAGTGTTTCACCACCCTCACTGTAAAAAAAAAAAAGGCTCCCTTATATCTAGTCTAAATGTCCCTCTTTTGGTTTAAAACTATTATCCCTTCTCCTGTTGCAACAGGGACTGCTAAAAGACTGGCCCCATCTTTCTTATGGGTTCCCTCTAAGTACTCAGAGACTCCAACAAAGTCTTGCTGGAGTCTTCTCCAGGCTAGAGAACCCCAACTTTCTTAGCCTTTCTTTGTAGGAGAGGTGTCCCATTTCTCTGATAATATTTGTGGCCTTCCTCTGGACCTGCTCCAACAGGTCCTCCTTCTGCTGAGGGCTCCAGAACTGGGCACTCTATTCCAGGTGTAGTCTCACCAAAGTGGAGTAGAGCAATAGAATCACCTCTCTTGACCTGACAACCACAGCAGTCATTTGGAGGCACATGAATTTAACTTTGTTATTACCTTTTATTTCTTGAATGACTGGAACAAAAAAAAGCTATGTTGAAAATACGTAAAGGGGCACTTGTATGAGTAAGTGCTTATGAATGAGTGAAGTGAGCTGTGAGCTCAAACTTTTGCAACTCATTTTCATAAGAAAGGTTACTTAAGTGACTGTAATGTGTGAATTTGTCACTGTTTTCAGAGAAGTGATTACACATGCTATTTATTAGAAATCATACCAAAATCAATTTAGATTGTGTGCTGGGTGTAATTTTTAAAAAATGAACCCAGAACTCTAGTAAGGTTGAGTACTCCTAGACAGATTTAATGTGTGCCTGCCAAAAAACCAACCAAACAATGAAAACAAGACAAAACAAAACAAAAAAACCCACATCCCCAGACAAAATCAGTTAGTGTGCAGATGTGTCCATGTCTGTGATGAACCAGTTACATGAGTTGTGGTTTGATAGCATAGGCTTTAATGGAACAATTATTTTCTAAGTTTAATTAATTTTATGAGCAAATTCATAGCAAGGTGAATGCAGGGGTTACAACACATGCATAAGCAGATCAGAATGCAGCCTGGGTGCAGGAATGAGGAAGAAGAAACTGGTTTTGCCACCATGTGTTGTAGAAATAATTTTAAATTGCATCCTCCCTTCCTCCAAAAAAGTATTCAAGTGTGGATTTTTTTTTCCCCCTTTTGCTCTTTTTGCATTGTAGCCTGGATTGTTCATTTTAGAAATGACTAATAAAGGCTCCTTCAGAAATTTCAGGCAAGTTACACTTAGAAAGTCCATCCGTAGTTCCTCTCACTTCTCCAAAAGCTGCATTTTTTGGGGAAGCAAGAGGAATTTTTTTTTCAAGCTGTTAAGTTATCAGAGTGCCCAGCAAGCTGATCTGTCTCTCTCTGCAGTCATGCCATTCATGAAGTTGATGCATAGGAGGTGATGAAAGTAAGAGCTAGGCTTTCCTTTCTGGAAGTCTTATAGCAGCTTAATTAATTTTGAAACAACATCTTTAAATTATTTTATAGCATGAGTTTAAAAAGAAAGAAAACACCAGTAATATTTGTGAGTTGTGTTCCTCTTGCAGGAGACAATTGAGGTAGAAGAATGTACTGCTACATAATTGAACTCTGAAATGTAGAGACAGTTGAGTGACAGTTGGGTTGGGTAATGTTAACTTTCCCACGTCAATCCAGCTCAAAAGCATTTGTAAAAATTGCAGCGAAGGATACAATTCATTTGCTCTTAAGTGTGTGAAGGAAGGTGTGTGGTGCTTCTAAAGTAAAGGCACTGGAAATTACTGAATACAGAGAGATTAAAACTATGTGGAAAATTCACTCCACTTCCAGCAGCTGTCATGTTTCAAGCAACAGGTGTAACATTCAGCTCGTTGTTATGCCTTTGCTGCGTGTCAGCAGGGAGGTGTGGCTGTATCAATTTTCCCTCCTCAAGTGTACCTTTTAATTGTGTATGCTCAGTTCTCGCATTTCATTGGTAGTCGGACAGCTGCCCTCCACTTCCACAAATAAGCAAAATACTACCCACTCATGCCGATCATTCACTACCTGTTGCTTTTGGGTACAGGAGAAACTATATGCAATATATGATTGCCGGTAGTGCCAAATAGAGCTTTGTAGGGTGAGGGCAGGACTGCAGAGTGGTTTTAGTCCTCCGTAAAAGCAAATGCTGTGTATGTGACATAGTTGCTGGGGAAAGTCAGTGGTTTAGGAATTTTAAAAATAATTTTTGTTTGGTTTTCTAGGTTGTGTTTGGTTGGTGGTTTTGGGGGGTTTTTTTGGTTGTTTTTTATTACACATTGGCTTATGCAAATAAGCTAAGTAAGGCTGAAGCTTCTAAACACAAGCTAATTGTATAGTAACTGTTGACCTTTGGTCCTACTCCTCCTCATCTGCAGGCCATTGATAGATCATGTCTTTTACATTACAGTCCATATTTAGGGCTGTAACTGCCTGTGACACATGTACTTCTCTTTTGGAAGTATCTCACACAGCCCTGGGCAAAATATGAAAGTAAAAGACAAAGTGCTTTTGGTCAAAGGCAGTTTGAATGAACTCTGAGGTCAGATAGGCTTGGCAGTCTTTAGGTTGTCTGTTGTTTGGTTGTTTTCCCTTCAGAAAAACAACAGCAACAATAACAAAATAATATAAGGAGATACACACCCCTGCAATTAATTTCTGTTTAAACTTTTTGTCAGGGAAGGGAAGATGTTGACAGGATTTCTCAAGATAACCTCATGCAATTCTGGTTTTTTGGGCAGCAATGAAATGCTAAGAAAACATGCACAGAGATGTTGCCATTGTTTTTTCTCTTTCTCTGAAGCATCTTCACCTTGTAAACTGTCGCCTCATGATGGTTTATGAAGTCTCATTGCACTTGATAAGGTCATGGGAGAAGATGGCTGCAAAACAATGTGACATTCCTGTCTTTGAGGGTAAAAAACCATGAGAGATTAAGCAATCTCTGTTCTGTGTGACATAACATTGCTTGCAAGAGTGTCTCTCAAAGTTGTGGAAGGAAACAACCAAGAACATAGGGCTATCTACAATGTGCAGAGTCACATACAAAAAAGATAGTTTAAGTAAAAGAAGAGCCCCTTCTTCATTTAGAAGTGCTTCAAGGGAAGCAGCCAGTATATAGGGGTAAGCAATTTTAAAATAGATTATAAAAAAGAACACTGATGTGTCCAATGGCCATGTCAGCAGCAATGCTATAAAGACAGAGCTGTTACGTACATCTGTAGTGAGAACAAAGCTCAATATTACTAATATAATTATGAAAAAATCCATTTTATTAGAGCAGTAAATAAAGACTGAAATAATACTTGTGAAGATGTGTTATGAATTTGTGGAAACTGTTTTTTTTTAAATGGCTAATGTAGAACTAACAAAAAAATTCAGGATTGTCATGTAGCAAGCACTATTCTAGACTGCTGGTTTGAGGCTAATTGGAATATTTTAATGAGAAAAATTAGATTATAGGCTGTGAAAAGAAAACCATGGTGATGTCTACTTCACTCACAGGTTTGCTGAGATGTATAAAAACAAGGACACAAACATAGATAAGACAGTCTGAGTCTGTCTGTTGGTGTCTGTCTCTCCGTGGCTTCTAGCTGGATCTGTGAGACCCAACTAATCATGCTGCTTCTAACCCCCTGGCTGATCTTTCCAATCCACCTTGCACATAAGGCAGATTCTGGGATAAGAGTGGGGGTTGGGGAGAAGTTGGAAGGGTAATTGGGAGCCCCTCTTGGGGACTGTGATTTCTAGGAGGGGTGTTGTGTTTCTGTATTACTTTTAACTTGTATATTTCTATATATACCTGTGAATATTTGTAATATATTATTAATATCTACTTGTAAATTGTGCTAAGATGTGAGGATAAAGCTTCATTCCTTAACTTCCAGCCTTTTGAGTCTAGTCTGGGTGAATTTATTGTGTGTGGGGGCAGGTAACTCCCAAACCATCACATAGAATATTAATAGAAAACAGGTATTATAAAGTATGTAGTACATCAGTTAAATTAAGGGTTTGGTATAGTGTGTCTAAGCAACCAACTCCTGCAGATGTTATATTTGATGAAGAATCATTGAATTAAGATAAAATTCTGTGATGTTCAGTCACTGGATGTTTGTTTGCAAAAAAAACCCCCCAACCTCTAATGAACGCATAGTTGGAAGAAGATGCAAAATCTTTCCTGACAGTTTTATCTAGGCCATGTAGAGTAGAAAAACGACAACTGATGATGTAGTTACATGTCTTTTATTGAGTTAAAGAACACATTAAAGACAATTCTAAAAAGTGGACTCAAAGCTTTGGGAAGTTAATCACCATGAAAAGAGGCTGGATGCATCTTAAGGATGAGTAACAGTGTCTGAAAAAAACAGTACTGCAAGGGTATTGATGGCAACAGGCAGTGGACAAGACATTCCCTGTAGATAAGCAGCAGCCGAGAGCTGATAGTAGTTGAATAGACAGAATTCAGAATGGGAGATTTCATTACCAGTATTATTGACCTCAATTCTGGAATATAATAAGATTTGATAGAGTCACTTCAAGATAGATTTTAAAATCAAAGTCAGTACTGGCTGTAGATGTTGTAAGGATGTAGATAGTAGTGATGAAGTAAGTTTTGAGTTTGTTGTTGCATGAAATGGTGGCAAATTAAATAGTTTATGTTTACATTTTTAGTTACTTGGCTGATATGCAGTTGTTTGGATACAGGTCTTTATGTGCTGACATCTTTCAGCGGCAGTTCTTATGCTTGTGGAAGTAATTTCATCCTGTGTTGACAGCTAGTAGAAACTCTCTTGCTGTGGTCATGGAAAGCTGAACTGGTATGACTCTTGTTAGGTGACCTCAGAGGATTCTGCCTGCTCTCAAAACCCAAGCCATTTCTTTTCACTCCTGCTTGGGTGGAAACTCCAAAGTCAGCAATAATGCCAGACATAATTTTACGCCCTTATGAGCACTGCTGTTTTGAAGGAAATTCTTTTGGAACTTTTCTCCCTCTGTTCTACTATCAGGTCTTTAGCTGTGGATCCTTAGTTTTGCAAATCTCTACTTGATTTGGTAGATACAAAATTTTGTCTCCTTGTGACATTAGACTTGGACAGAACATTGAGGAATGTAATGTGAGAGAGGGAATTGAGTTCCTGAACATATATATAATATGAAAAAATATGTTATGCGGGTGCTTGGGCTTGGATAACTTCTGAGTGTGATAAAAGTTTGGTGTTTTTGCAAAGATTTCTCATGTCTGAACTGCTACAGCTTCAGCCTTTTTTTCTTTTCCATTTGTGAGAGGGTTCACCTTACTCTCACTGCTGATCATTACTCTTTTTTTTTTTTTTTTGACAGTTGTAGTCTTTTACCCTTCAGAAGTATAGATTTTGGTGGCAGATCCAGTTACTTTGTGTATACACACTGCAAAACCACACATGTAAGAGAACAATCAGTTGCTTCCATAGGAAGAGAGCAGATAGCAGACTACCATTAGCATTAGAAAACTGTCATTTCTTGAACTATTTCTGGAGGGTGTGACAGTGTTTGTAAGTATGCTATGTAATAAAGGAACTGTCACATTTCATTGAGAGATGTGTAGAGGAGCGGTGCTTGCCAAGAAGACTTCCAGCAGTATATTTAACCTGATACAACCTATGCATCTATAGCTTCCCATTTATGTCATGTAGCAAGTTATTCCAGGTACCCACAACCTGTCAGGGATTTTCATTGTTGAGGCTACTCAGGAGTAGAGTTGAATCAAAGTGTATGTCAGGTGTTCTCCCTCCAAAGCAAAGATCATCCTGAAGACAAGGATACAGGTACATGTTGGTCTTTATTCAGGATAACCTTCCAGTGTTAGAAGGCCACCCTGGAGCCTGCCTGCTGCCATTTAAGGAATCCAAGGAATGATCCTTGCTTATTAATTGAAACATAAGGAAATCAACCCTTACTTGGACACTTTGTGGCTGTGTGTCTGACATAATAATGAATTTGTAATGTTCACTGTTGGGGTACACAGATCAGGGTAACAGCTGATGTTTTTTTCATAGAGTGGGAATGTGCATAGTTGGGTTTTCCTTGCTAGGGAGTAACAGTGTTGAGCTTCATAGTGACTCAATATAGTCACTCTTTTGGGAGTCACTGAAGGGTCCATTCTTCTGGTCACAGAATATGTGACTAAAATCTGTGATAGATGCTTTGTGACAACAGGGACCATTAATGAAAGATAGGATGATCACATTAGAGTCATGTTCTTTATTGTAGAGTAGAAAATACAAGCATCCAGTGTTGCATTGACTGACCGTGTATCTTACATGAAGGCAAATATATTTGCAACCTGACAAGTGACAAATACAGTGAATTGTTTGTAAGGAGGAATGACTTTAGGGTACTTGGGAAGACAGTGCCTCTATGTGCAACTTGATCTCAATAAGTTCTTGAGATTTTCTTGTGTGACTGCACAAGTCAGCTTAAACACTTGATTAATAAATACATTTTTATTAGAGTAAAATGTAATTCTTCACCTGAAAGCAGTATCTTAGACTCTTTTAATCTAACATTGTCATGGTTTTGGTTCAACTGTTCTGCATGAGTAGGATTCTTGCATGAGAATAGACTTAGAAGATTATTCTGTAGGTGTGGTTTCTGGAGACCATACATCACACAAACAGCCTATTGTAATCCCAGTCTGCAATAACAGGACACAGCAAGCTGGATACTACCAATATGTTTGTTTGAGTTCTATCACTGTGATGTCTAAGTACTTTATAGTCTTGAATGCATTCATTTTCCCATGAGTAGACTAAGTGGCTTGTCCAAGATCACACAGAAAGGTACGACACAAGTAGGAACTGACTTATTTTCTTTGGTCTGAACTCATTCCTTCATTGGTGCAACACCCTACTTCTGTATGTGACTTTCTGGTACTAGTTGTACTTGTCTGGAGCAATCATTTGAAAAATTAAAATGTTTCCGCAATTAAATCCTGGCCTTTGTTGCCCTGAAGAAATATCTAACTGGAATGCAGTAAATCATGGATGATGCTGATTTCTTGTTCGATTGCTCATTTAAGAAAAAAACATCTAGAACTCAGTCCGTAAACTCTTTTGGCTACTCGAGCATCAAAAATGATCTGGATCAATCTGTTGTATTTAAGTATTGCAGATACAGCTTCAGATGCCCCCAAGAAGAGGAACAGTTTTTTTTATCTTTAAAATAAACAGGTGTGGAGCCGTTTGTCACTAGTATGGTGATTTTGGATGACACTTCAGGAAACCTCAAGTGCCAATTGCTAGAAGCAGAAGAATAGAACGACCCTTCTTCTAGTATACATTTATCTTTTTTTACTTTCCACTTGGTGTCAGCTACTCTTGGAGATGGGATTTGATGGAGCTTTGTCTGATTCAGAATGACTGTTCCTATCTACTGATATTCTTTAACAGTACATTATAGAGTGCACATCCTTTGGATGTTTGGTGCCACTTTGGTTTCCTTATACTAAAAACGGGATGTTATGGTGAGTGCCTCACAGGAGTGTTTGTGTTTCAAATTAAGCTTAATTTTGTTTGTTTGTCTTCTTGAGAGCACCTGATGAAAAATTCTTTAGACTTCTGTAGTAGTGGTCAATAGAGGAAATCCCAAAGTGCCTTCCTCCACCTTGTTAGGAACAGAGTAGCACATTACATGTAAACAAATTACTGTCATCAACAGGCAGCTGATCTGCCTAGCATTTTTGTTGCCCATCAGCATAGGCGAGATGAATATGCACTAATGCAGCTTTTAGCTTCGAGCATGATTGGGAATTTTAAAGTTTTGGCTGGGAGTGACCTCTGTCTTTCACCATCAAGGAAGTTGTAGGGAACATGCAGGTTTTTCACTTGAGGGTGTTGGAAGGGGGTGAAGTACTCTGAACTGTCTTACTAACTTAAGCCTACCATTAAGAAAATTGCTTGGTGAAGTTCCACTGTTCCTTCTGAAAAGAGCTTTTGTCACATTTTTAATTCAGTGAATGCACCTTAAACAAACAAACGTGGCCACTGAAGCAGTTGACTGTACAGAGATGGGATAAAAACAGTTTGGAGAAGTGAGGGCTTTAATTATGTTAATCATACCTGCTCAACTCTTCAGAGAGTTGATTTTGGAGGACTGAGGGTTTGTTTTGCATACATCCACAGGTAAAATGGGTGATATTGTCATGAGTACACTGTTCCTCCACTCATAAAAGTGGGAATGCAGGTGTGGTTCTTAACTGTGTTTTATGTTGGGACATAAAACAGTAGATAAAGGATGTGATTAACATTTTATAAGTGACTCTCTAAACCAGGCATAAAATTTTAATCTGTTATATTTTTCAGCTGATGGGTTTTAGTAACCTCCTGTTCAGACATAATTCCTCTTTGGGGGTGGGAATGTGCAAGAAAAGAGATTCATTTTAGCTGACTTTCTCTAAGGATGAATCTGATGGATGCATTTAAAATTAATAAAATCATAAATACGGTAGCCTGTACTGAAGTATTGAATACATAAAGGTTTCTGGTAAAAAGGACAGTGTTAATGTGTGATTGCTGGAGTGATGTACATGTGAATAATAGGTTCAGTAAAAACTTCTGAGCAGTTTATAAGACATAATGCATCTCTTTAAAAAATATGATTGTGTATAACAGCTGTTTATATTTGCATTAAATAAAACAGGAAGGAAAAGACAGTATGTACTTAAAAGCACTAGGGGGAGCCAGAAGGAAGAAGAGGAAGAAAACAGTTCGAGACATCTTCACGTTTTTAGGAATAGCTTTCACCAACCATCCATTTAAATCCTCCCTTGTACTTAAGCTAAAATGCAGCCACAGATCGGCCATTGCCACTGGCTGCCCTCTGTTTCCCCACACTACACTAAAGAAATTTCAATTTTCTAGGCCTGAGAGATGCCAGAAGCTCTGCTGCTTTTTAAATGGCCATAGGGAAAATCTCCTGCTGCCCTGTACATAGTCCTTTTTTTTTTTTTTTTTTTTGTCTTGTTTTGTATTTGGAGAAGCAGCCAAATGTTAGTTTGCCTTTCTGAGCTGGTGGCTCGGTTCTGACCTTGTCTCCCTCTGAGACAATATGGGAGAGGAAGAGAGAAAGTGAGGATGTTGGTGTCTGTGTTGAGAATTGATTAGATGAAAAAGCATTGTTATGGCAGTTATTTTGATTGACCATATTGCTCTTGCAGGGGGGGTCTGAGGAAAATACAAGCCTGTAGAGTAGTATAGATGCACGAAGTTACTGTTAAATCACTCATGAGTTTTAGAAGTGGTGTTTGGCACACTTTTAAAACTGCTTTGTTGTAAAGCTGAATGTCTTGAGTTAAAGTGTAACAGCTTTATGATGTAGATAATATAAGTAATTTGTTTTTCATTCCCCTCCAATTTGCTAAGCTGCCTTAATGTTGGTAAAAGTAGGATGAAAACCTGGGGTGGGTTGTGCTTTAGTTTTCAAGTTTTGGAGAGTGGGGGAATCTTTGTAGTATTCTAAAGTTTCTCCCCATTATATCCAATATTACACAATTAAACCTGTTGCTGTGGAGAACTGAGTTTTGATGGCTTAGGGCATTGGCACTGAGCAATTTGGAGAGAAGGAATTTTAAAAATTATTATGTCAATTATTTATTAATTATTATTATTAATAATCTGCTTAGGGCTTTGGAATGCTGAAAGTCGTCTCAGAGGGGGTGGACATGGGTGATTAAGTGAGCAGAATGAATGTGTAAGTACTGTGTGTTTATCATCTGCTCTAATTTATTGCTACCAGAGTCATTGTTCAAGTTCCCTGATTTCTCTTTTCCACTTCAGAAAATAAATGGAAAGGGCAGGAATAATGGACTGAGGTTTTCTTCGTGTGGTCTTTAGTAGATGGAATGATTTTTAAGTTACAAAAGCAAGGACAAACATTTCTCAACAGTACTCTAACCATGCTTTAGCCTGAGGACTCTGCTTACTTTATAAGAAACAAATACAGTGGAATTTAAATATGTGGCTGCTGGAGTCCTTTAGCAGTGCACAGAGATTTTTTTTTTTTTTCCCTCAGTGTACTTTGAGACTATAAAGAATTGTCATCTATTTATAATTGTACCTCTCCAGGTTTGAGCTGGCTACATCTTGCAGGCAAGAGCACTAAGTAGTTATGGCTTAATTCCTGTTGGATGGTTCAGGACATTTTCCCGTCATCTGAGAATTAACTGCACTGAAAATGGAACAGAGTATTGGAATAGCAGAGAGTTGGGTTTTTTAACACTGTTTCTCCTACTGCAATACATGGATACAGGCATGTTTCTTGCTCTCCTGATTTGTTGAGCAATCCGATTAAAGGCCAAAAGTGTTTTCTCAAGTAGAAGACTGGCAGAGTTGAACTGTAAATTGGGTGCACATTCAATTTGCTCCTCAGAAGCAGGAAAATAAGCATATTTAGTTTGAAACAGAAGGTTGTAATTTTCTTGATAGGTTTGTTGGGTTTTTAAAAATGCTTCCAAGGACAGCTTACTTGGAATTGTTTGTGATTAATTCAGTGGACTCAGTGATACACAGTTTATCCAGTGGGGCCCCTTAATGTGTAACTAAACCAACTACAGGCCAGTCAGTCTCACCTCTGTGCCTGGTAAGATCATGGAGCACATCCTCCTGGAGGCACTACTGAGACAGGAGAATAGTAAAGAGGTGATTTGGTACAATCAGCATGGCTTCACCAAGGGCACATCCTGCCTGACCAACCTGGTGGCCTTCTACGAACAGGTCACAATATTAATAGATGAGGGGCAAGCAACTGATGTAATTTATCTGGACCTGAGAAAAGCTTTTGACACTGTCCCACACCACATCCTGGTCTCCAAGCTGGTGAAACATGGGTTTGATGGGTGGAGCACCAGATGGATAAAGAACTGGCTTGATGGCCACACCCAAAGAGTGGCTGTCAATGGGTCCATGTCCAAGTGGAGACCAGTGACAAGCAGAGTTCCTCAGGGATCAGTCCTGGGATCAGTCTTGTTCAACATCTTTGTGGGTGACATAGACAAAAACATTGAGAGCACCTTCAGCAAGTTTGCTGATGACACCAAGCTGTGTGGTGCGGCCGACATGCTGGAGGGCAGGGATGCCATCCAGAGGGACCTGGACAGGGTAGAGAGGTGGGCACAAGCCAACCTCATGAAGTTCAGCAAGGCCAAGTGCAAGGTCCTGCATCTGGGTCGAGGCAATCCCAGGCACAAATATAGGCTGGGCAGTGACTAGCTGGAGAGCAGCCCTGAGGAGAGAGACTTGGGAGTGCTGGTGGACAAGAAGCTCAACATGAGCCAGCAGTGTGCACTTGCAGCCCAGAAAGCCAAGCAGAGCCTGGGCTGCATCAGGAGAAGTGTGGCCAGCAGGTCGAGGGAGGTGATTCTCTCTCTCTGCTCCGCCCTGGTGAGACCCCACCTGGAGTACTGCATCCAGTTCTGGAGCCCTATTACAAGAGGGATGTGGACATGCTGGAGCGTGTCCAGAGAAGGGCCCCGAGGATGATGAAAGGGCTGCAGCACCTCTGCTATGAGGACAGACTGAAAGAGTTGGGGCTGTTAAGTTTGGAGAATAGGGTCCGAGCTGACCTTATTGTGGCCTTCCAGTATCTGAAGGAGGCCTGCAAAAAAGCTGGGGAGGGACTGTTAGGTAGTGACAGGACTAGGGGGAATGGAGCAAAGCTGGAGGTAGGGAGATTCAGACTGGACGTGAGGAGGAAGTTCTTCACCATGAGAGTGGTGAGACCCTGGAATCTGTTGCCCAGGGAGGTGGTTGAGGTCCCATCTCTGGAGGTGTTTAAGGTCAGGCTGGATGAGGCCAGCCTGATCTAGTAGGATGTCCCTGGGCATGGCAGGGGGGTTGGAACTAGATGATCCTTGTTGTCCCTTCCAACCCTGACTGATTCTATGATTCCAATTTTTTGGTGATTATTCATCTGCAAGGTAGCACCCACCAACATTGAACTCCACAGGTCAATAAGAGGGTATCTTTTTACCCGTTGAAGTGGTGAAAGATGCACTGTGGAGAGATGATACAATTCCTCTCGGGAGAGCTGGAGGAAAAGGAGTTATTCTTTTAAAAAACACATGGTGGAAATGAATGACATGGCATACTTTGACTTTTGTGTTTCCTTAGGAAAAGCCAGTGCCTTCAGTGGTAGCCCAAGGGCAGAGTGTTTATCATTTGACTTTCGCTATGATGTGTACCCAAACGCTGCAGTATCCGATAAAAAAGAAAGGGCCAGCCCCAGTGTGGATGTAAGGTACCACAGGGTACAATGCCCCTTCCCTAAGGCTTCACTTGTTAGGGATCCAAGCTGGAATAGAGCAAGGTGCCTGTGAAATGATGCCGAGTGGCAGTTGTCCTCCAAAGTCCTTCTTACTGCACAATGTTACCTTGTGCCGGTTCTCCATATACCCACTATACTTTATTGAGAATGATGCTACTTCAGAGGGTAATTGTCCTGCTCTGAGCTTTGCATCCACAGCGTCTGTAGCTGAGCTGTCTCTCAAGGTGGCCTAGAGAAGAATCCTGTCTAGTGGTGTTTAATCTGAAACCTTTAATTCTGTCTTGGAGGAATATTTCACTACTGGTTTGGGGCAGAAATTGTCACTTGGTGTCACTTGTTGCAGCACTTTCGGGTGCAGTGGGAGCAGCATTAGTGCCTGTTACTAGTGCTGCTCAGTACAGTCCACAAATGTGGTGCTGCGGTACCTTGATGTCTGTTAGCTAAAAGCTAACAAACAGCAGTGAGCTTTACAGATAAGCAGAAAGAATAAATCTGCTGATCTGAGGTTGGCTCAGTGCTTTGCATGCAAACCCGTGAGCAAAGATGGGGAGATTGAGGGAGCAGGAATGGCTTCTGCCTCTCTGAGCCCAGGAGGGGTGGGCAGGTTGCTGGTTCTTGCCTCTTCAGTGTAAGGATTTGGAAAACTTCGGTTTGTCTCCGTTAGGAGCTGGGATTGATGGCAGAGGATGTTAGCCCTTTAAAAGGTGGCTGTTTCATCTGTCTTCCTTAGAAATTAGGTTTCTCATGTTTTTTTGATTGCCTTTAATGTAGGGTTGTGAATAACTACTGCAGGTGAGCCCTCAATCGAGATCTGATGCAACTGTGGCACTGGTATGTGGTGAGGGCTGAGATTTCCTCCCCAAGCAAATGTATCATACAGAATTATTGTGAATAATGTAGGACTTTGGCTGGGCTTTGCCCTGAGGAAGAGGGAATGGGAAATGAAATCTCCCCCCAGGCTGGTGAGCTCGGCAGAAATACATGCTGAGCTCTCATCCCTGCTGGGGCTCAGCTGATACCCGGGTGAGGATGGGATTTAAATCCCACTGCTGTGTCTGCAGTTGCTGGTAAAGCATCCTCCTTTCCGTGCCCTCAGTGCCCGTTAGACAGATGGGGTGAGGGAGAGACACTCGCTATTCCAGTGAGGAATTTGTAGTGCTTACTGAGCAGTAGCTGCCAAGGGAGAAAAGCAAAGCAATAAAAACAAATTCTTTAATTGCATTTTGCTGCATTTGTCTGCTTGATAAATTGTATGATTGTGGGTTCCCCCGCCCTCCATCATTAACCTTTGGGAAAAAAAATACTTTAGGCTAATATTTTTCCTCAGCGTGATTTAAGTTTTGTTTACAGTATACTACAGGGGTAATGGTGTTGGTGGTGTGGGTTTGTTCCCCCTCCCCCAAGTATAATTGTATAAATGTATTAGGATCTTTATGTTATAATACACAGTCAAGGCAGGAAGCAGCTTAACTTCGGCTTCTTTGGGCAGGACTCCGCCGACAGACATGGTACGCGAGCATGTTGATTTTATAATTATCTTGTGACAGCAGCTCGCCGTTGGGCTCCCTCATTTGCATGCTCAGCAGGATGACAAGGTGAATAATTTAATTGCGGCAGCCTCTGCCACGTGATGGTGCAAGGACCCATCAGCGATGCCTCCCCGGCACCCACAGACTTCGGAGGGGAATGGAAACTAACAGAAGTGATGTGAAATCCTCGCATCTCCTCCCTTAACCCCGGAGAGACCTCTCGGGGGAGCGATCGCTTCTTCCTTTGGTTTTCCACGCGTTCCTCTGACGTGGAGCTTGGGGGGTGTGTGTGAGCCTGCGAGCAAGACGAGAGAGGGAGTGGGAAGCGGGGAGGGCACTGGGGAGGAAAAATGCACACCCGGTCACGGAGCTAGTGGGAGCAGGAACGGCGAGGAGCCGGAGCGAGGCCAGGAGTCCTGCCACGGGCAGTGGGGAGTGGAAATTTACAGCTGCTTGTGAGCGCCTGTGCGTATTCAAGCGATCGTTTTTGCTCAGGCTTTTCCAGAGGCTGTCGGTGGCTCGGTAGAAGAAGAGCAGGACGGAGAGTCGCCGGATCCCTTGTCTCTGCCACGTGTCGCGACCCAGCGGTGGGGAATAAAGCAGAATTAAATGGAAGGTAACTGAAGGTGGCTGCTGGCAGCGTGGGCTGCGGGGAGGAGGCAGAGCTGTCTTCAGCACCTGGCCATGGGGCTGCGCAGAGCTGCCTAGGAGCCCCCACCTCTCTGCACGCAGTAAGTGTCAGCCAAAATGATGTCCTCCCAGTGACAGAAAGTTAGATGATTTCACAAAACTTTTCTTTTTCCAGTTAGCACCAGCCTTTCCGTGGCAGCCCGCTTGCCTGCTCGTTCTCGATAGTTACGCTGATAGCTTTTTATAGCTTTGTAAACTGTGTTACCAGGAGTGGCTTTTTAAAGCAGGCAACCCTAAACAATGCTCCTCCTGTTACATAAGGCGCTGGCTGTGCGACCAAGTGCTCTGTGTCCATGGAATATCTCTGGAAATGGCTTTATTTACAATGTAGTTTCCAAAAATAAAATATCTGCAATATATCATTTCTCATGCTCCTCTCTGCTGACTGCCTGCAGCTGCAGGCTGGCTTTTGAGATGCAGAGGAATGAGACCATGGCCACTTGCATAAGGCAGTAGAGGCACTTAGAGATGAAGAGAGGATGAGCGCATGTGAAGTGTCACAAGAAACGGCATATGTAAATTAACCATCTCGTTATTTACAGGCAGTAAGTCTTGTCAACCTGAAATGCTTAATTCTGTGTGATGGGCTGATCATGAAGTCATTATCAAGTCATTATGCTTAAGGGAAGTTGTTGTGTTTTTTGGTTTTTGGTTTTTGTTTTTCCAGAGCTAAGACTCATTCTTAGGCTAATATTGCCAGTAGAGTGAAATTACTGCTGCAGAAAATTATTTTAATGTGTTCTGAAGCTATTGAAAGTAACAGAGCAGGCTTGCTAAGAACACGGTCTGTTGAATGCTGTGTAGAGAGGTAACTTTCAGTAATATTAAGCAAAAGAGCAAAAATAGTATTAATGTTCCTCACTAATGGATTTAGAGGAAATTCTATTCCCCCTTGTCTGCTGCCTATGTTATTTAAAATTATATTACCAGTCTTCACTATTTCTAGAGTTATTATTACTACTAGACCTGGAAATTGAACTTGGTTTCCCTTTTACTTAAGTAAATGAGAAGCTGTTAAAGGCTGTTCTGTTAGAATTGTGTGTACTTCAGACGCGTTAGTTAGGAGACCTCTTTCTGCATGACTG
Organism: Psilopogon haemacephalus; assembly: GCA_013396835.1. NCBI lineage: Eukaryota > Metazoa > Chordata > Aves > Piciformes > Megalaimidae > Psilopogon > Psilopogon haemacephalus. The sequence continues at coordinate 105,560 of VWZI01017366.1, read as the reverse complement.
ATCTTGTAGGAGTTTTGCTGTAGACTACAGTGAGTCATGGAACTGAATTCTAAATTCTTTTAGGTGGTGAGAAATGGAGATAAGCACCCCAAATATACCTAATTCATCAATCTTACAAATCTGATGTCAGTAGAAACTGATTTCTTATATTTCTATATTTCAACATATATATATATATATATATATGTATGTACTTCTATATATTTCAACATAAAGCAATAACTTGTTACTTCTAGCTATCTCATTAACATGAGTGGGAGAGCCTGAGTAATCTTGTGATACAGAGGTGACCGATACTGGTGTGAGTATAGTGTTACTTCTGCATGGGTTCAGAATATGAATGCTACCTGGCATTGCAATGTCCAGATGCTGATATACTACTAATAATAATGTGGTTAGGACTTGCTGCAGCAAAAGGACTCTAGATAGCAAAGTCAAACACTCCAAGAGTTCCTAAAATTACTTGTGGCATTTATCCATGCTGGAGTAGTCCATTCTCTATATCCTACTCAGGATACTTTCATTAAGCTTGTATCATTGCACATGGGCACCCTTTTCTCATCATCACTGCCTCATTCTGGGGTTGACTGGGGAACACCTAAGCTATAGCATGTGTTCTAGCAGACCTGTCTCCTCTAATCTCCTTCCAACCCTTTCCTTCCCTCTTCTGCTGGTACAGCTCTTTGTAAGACTGGGGAGAACTGGACTAGAAGCCTATGTGACCTTTTTTCCCCAGCAGACTATTTTTGGTTAACCTGAATCAGTACTCTGACCTGGCTCACCACATGGCCCTGAAAACAACAGTACCACTCCAATAGAACTTCAGGGATGTGAACAGATGTGGAACAGGGTGACGCTGTCATGGAATGAAGTGTTTATCGAACTGTGGCCTCAATGACCACATAGCTATTTGGTGTTTTATTTTATCCACTGTGTTTGGTGAGAGACTATACAGGGGTTTTGTTTTTTTATTGAATGGGCGTTTAAGCACTCAGTTAAAAATAGAATTATTAATTTATTTGGGTCCTTCCATGAAGCTGCACCACAGCACTTGAGTGAAACATCACTGTAGATTGCCTTCAGTTTCATACTGGTGTTGAACAACTATGTGATGCTATTACTGTCTTTCTCTAGAGGTAATCAATGTTGGAGGTGAAGTTTCAGCCAATATCCACCTTCATTCCAGATAATGCAACAGTTAGCAAACAGGAAGGATAATGAGTAAATTACTGAGTTTTTGGAGTAATTTTGTTACCAGTCAGAGTTGTCATTCATTCACTCTAACCTCGAAACCATCCTCTCTCCTGTTAATCTTTTGTCCCATTTGCAATATACAGTCCAGAATCTGCAGATAATTGAGGATTTGTGGAGAAGTTACTTGTTGTGTAGCCCTGATTGCTTCTGTGTATTGAATGAGATGTGGGTCATGAGGGAGGATGGAGGTGATCATCACACATGAGATCTTCTATCCTCTGGTTTGAGTATGTGACTCTTTAATTGCAGTAACTCTCCCAATAATTTTGCAAAGAGGGAAAAATTAATCATAGAGTCATAGAATGGTTTAGGTTGGAAGAGACCTCAAAGATCATCCAGTTCTAACCCCCCACCATAGACAGGGATGCCTCCCACTAGATCAGGATGCTCAAGGCCTCATCCAGCTTGGCCTTGAACACTTCCAGGGAGGCAGCAGACCAGAGGAGAGATTGAAGCATGCCTTCCATTATGCAGGGACTGAGTTAGGCAAAATCATGGAGAAAGTGTGCTAATTTAGGCCCCAAATGTATGGATCTTAGGCATATTGGAGTGAATGGAAAATTATTGTTTGGTTTTTTTCTATTAAAAAATCTCTCAGCCCATAGGAGTTAGTGAAATGTTTTGGTTTTGATCAGTAAATTGATGAAGATCAGGAACTAAAATGAGACAGATGACTGACACTTGAGGAAAAATTTTCCCCTTGTTGATTTTTCGAAGACCAAGTGGCTTATTCAGAGGAGTGTCTATAAAAGTGCATAGAAGGGTTTATATCCTCTCTCCTATTCTCTATTCTTGTCTTTGTGGGTAGGCGGAAGCAGTTGGTAGGGAGTTTCTTAATTGAGTTAATGTGTAGTGGGATGGTCTGATAAATAATGTTCTCTGTTTTTCCTTCATTGTGCTTACAAGCTCAGTTTCACTGTAGCCTTTTGAGAAAGAATATGATTAAGAGCACAGGAATTGGGGAAAAGTGACTATAAGTGGAACTAGATCTCTTACTGTGCTTTATAGCTGTGTTAAAGAGCTCAAGTTACACTATTTTTAGTTTTTTAAAATATATTCTCCCCTTTATGAGCAGATAAACTGGCAGAAGAGATTATTTTGAGGAGTGATAAAGCATAGAATTTGGTGTCAACTGACCTAGGTTTTATTCCTGACACAGATACTCTCTTATGTGGATTTGGGTATTAAGACTTCTAAACCTGTGCTTCAGCTTCAGCCTTTGCAGAAGGAGCAGCATAATGGCAGGTATACAGGGTTTTTGGAAGTGAGTCCTCTGTCTTGGTTAAATGTTTGCAGAGTTGGAGACCTCTGGGTTAAGGCATGCCCTGAGGACAAAGGGGTGTTATATTGCCTTTGACAGGCTATTGAATACCCTGAAACACAGGTCTTGTAAACCTCATCCACCTGGGGGTTCAACTCACTGCTTTAGTCTGTGAGATTTTTTTTTTTTTTTCCCTGGGGACTCAGATAGGAAGAGCCAAACATTTAGAAAGTGGTGCTTTAAAATTGGCTTTTGTCACTCACCTGAAATAAGATCATCTTTTTCTCCCAAACAAACATGGAATGATATTTCTTTAAAGTATTTTTGTAATGGCAAGGCACATAAAATGAGCTGGGCACTGCAGATCTGGCAGCTGAAATGTCCTCCTAATATTGATGGCAACAGCGGGCTTTGGAAACCACTGTTCCTCTAGGGCACTGTCCTAGGAAGAGAGACAACCTTGAAGGCTGAGAGAGTCAGTCCAGTAAGATGCCACTGCGTATTTCCTCAGTCTTGTAAACTCCTTGTAAGAGTACTGGTTGAGTAACATCATGACAATTGAATGTTTCAGAACTTGGCTGGTCCCCCTTAATGTATTCAGGAGTGTCTACAATCCGTTTCTGTTTTTATAAACACATATGTCAAATAACTATTAGATGGAAAAAGTTTTCCTAGAAAGTGGGAAAGAAAGGGGCTCATTCAGCTCCCTTTGCTGCCAGACAGTGGTGTCAAAAATTTATGAACAGATGCTCTGTAGTATTCCTGGTAAAGTAGATCATTTCAAAATCTCAAAGCTTCCATGGTTGGAAACCTTTACATTTTCAGCTTAAGTTAGTTCATTAGCAGTTTATAGCCATTTGCTTCTGTGTAAATGAAGTGTCACTGTTATTTGAGCTGAAATAAATTCTTTGGCTTTCCTTTATTTCTCTTCTATAGTTTACCAAGGTGTGGTGGTTCAGCAGTTATACCACCACCACCCACTCCCCCAGCACACACACACACTTTGAAATTACCCAGGCTAGAACTCAGTTGGCTGAAAGTTAATAAATGAAGCTTTATATTACAGCCCTGCACAATATAAAAACAGATATTTACAATATATTGCAGATATTTACAGATATATACAATGAAAAGGTAATACAGAAACACCACACCCCTCCCAGAGATCAGAGGCCCCAAGAGGGGTTCTCAACCACCCTACCATCTTCCCCCCACTACCCAATCTTATCCCACTGTCTGTCTTATGTGCCAGGTAAGCGAGGAAGATCGGCCAGGGGGTTAAGGAAGTAGGAAACTGGCTAGTGGAGTTACACAGATCTAGTTAGAAAGGCAGGGAGAGAGAGAGATGCAGCCCCAACAGCTCAAACAGCTCTATCTTATCTGTGTTTTGGTTCTAACTCTTATACTGTCTCAGTAAACCTATGAGTGGAGTAGAATCAAATTTTCTTTTTCGTTCTCAGTCTATAATCTAGTTTCTCATTAAAATCCTTCAATGAATTCAAATCAGCACACAAGGCAAGCACTTTTAGCCTCCTAAACATGCTCATCTTCCCATTTTCCTGGCCAGCTTGAGGTCCTTCTCTGCACCTGCTCTAATCTCGGTTAATTTTATTTGACTGCAGGTCTTCAGGATTGTGTGCTATGTTCTGTATGAAGTTCCATCAAGACTTTGTAAAAAACATCTGAATACCTTTATGTTTCTTAAGTTATCAGATTTGTGTCTTTTTCCTGTCTGTGAGTGTAGTCACCAGGCATCTGTCATTTCTCATTGCAAATCCTCAGCTTTAAGCAGATATTCATAGAATAGTTTGGTTTGGAAGTGACTTCTAAAAGATCATCTAGTCCAGTCCCCTGCCATGAGCAGGGACATCTTCAACTAGATCGTGTTGCTCAGACCTCCATCCAACCTGATGGGTCCAGATACAATCCACCCAAGGGTGCTAAGAGAGCTGGCTCATGTTGGCTGATCATGCTCTCTGCAACATATGAGAAGTCATAGAGATAAGGGGACATCCCTGAAGACTGGAAGAAGGCTAATGTCACCCCAGCAGATCTAGAGAGCTGATTCTGACACTATGCTCTACTCTAGTGAGACCTCACCTGGAGTACTGTCTCCAGCTCTGGAGTCCTCAATATAGGAAGGACACGGACCTGATGGAGGAGATCCAGAGGAGCGCCACAAAAATGATCATGAGGTTGGAGCACCTCTGATACGAGGACAGGCTGAGAGAGCTGGGATGGTTCAGCCTGGAGGAGGCTCCAGGGAGATCTAATAGCAACCTTCCAGTACCTGAAAGGGGGCTTACAGGAAGTATGGAGAGGGACCATTTACATAGGCCTGTGGTGATAGGACAAGGGGCAATGGCTTCAAACTAGAGAAGAGCAGTTTTAGACTGGATGTTAGGAACATGTTCTTTACGACAAGGGTGGTGGAACACTGGAACAGGTTGCCCAGGGAGGTGGTTGAGGCCTCATCCCTGGAGATATCCAAGGTGAGGCTCCACAGCGCTCTGGGTAACCTGATCTAGTTGAGGATGTCATTGTTGACTGCAGGGGGGCTAGGACTAGCTGACCTTTGGATTTCCTTTCCAACTATGATTCTATGATTCTGTTCTGCTGTTCAGCATTATATGACACTTTCTAGCCTTAAGTTTTATGTCGTTTTTATTATCTCAGTCCTTGAGGCAATCCATTTTCTCAGGTAATGATATCCAGGTCTTCTTCTGTGTTGATAACATCTTCCTGTTTTGAGACACCACAATATTTGGGTAGACTCTTAGTTCTTATGTGACTTTAAATACAATTCCATTGCTAAATTACTACTACCCTCTCAGGCAATCAGTCTCCTCTTATGTGACAATTCTCCTTCATCGTCTTTATTTTCTACTATATTGAGTTCCTTGTATTTGCATGTTAGATGCATGAATTCCAATGTGTTTTCTTTGTCTAAAAACACATACAGAAGGGACTGTAGTATGAGCTAGCTTTGGTAAGGCTGTATTGCATTCTTTTCAGTTGTCATTCATCTTTTTATTTCAGGGATTTTTAGACTGGTTTCTTGAGAAAATTATGCTTATGTGGTCACAGTCCATCGCTTACTCTACTTCTCTTACCAACTTTTGCACTTATTGGCTGGTTTCAAGCCATCTTGACAGAAGACTAAATGAAAAAGTATAGAATTCCAAAAAAATGGTGTGGTGGGTTAGGAACTTCCCTCCTCCTCCTCCCCTTTTCCCCCCTGCCAAAATTTACCAGACTAACGCAGATGGCTTGGAAGTAAGATGAAGCTATATTTACAGCAAAGCAAAATTTACAAGCATACATATACAATGTATTTACAATTATATACACATTAGAAATAACACAGAAAGCCAGACTCTCTCCTGGACAAAAGCAGAACCACCCAGAAAGGCTCAAAGCTTCGCTCTCTTTCTCACTCTACTTTCCCAGACAGGCAAACAAAACAACCAGCAAAGCTTATGTTGTTTTCTGTTAGCCAAGATTAGTGGGGAGATATTAGAGCAGAGTGAGGAGGAAGGGAATATATCCAGCATCCCAGACCAGAGCGGGACATATTGTTTACATTTTGGCTTTTTATCCCTCTCAGAAAATCAGTGAATGATACATACATCATAATTATTTTATTTTCACAACCAATGATTTAATTTGTCTCATTAAAATATTCCAGTTAGCCTCAAACCAGCACAAATGTGGGGGGGGGGGGGGGGGGGGGAGGGTGGAAAAGGGAG
>VWZI01017366.1:41964-99253 GCA_013396835.1 Psilopogon haemacephalus | reverse complement strand
GGGGGGGGGGGGGGAGGGAACGTGATGAAAGGAGTAGTTTTTCTGTCAAACAGAAGACCTTCCAAGTAAATCTTAGTGAACTGATCCAAAGAGGAAGACAGGGCAGCAATTCTCAGCTGTGTTCAGAGTTTTAGCAAGAACTTGTGTTTTCTTTGAGGCTGGAGAATCCAGTCAGGAGGAACAGAGCTGGAGTCCTTTTTCTACTGTGTGCCTATGGAATAGCCAGCCATAGGACTAAGGAGTACAACACAGTGAGAGTGATTTGCCATTGGAATGGGCTGCCCAGGGACGTGGTGGAGTCACTGTCCCTGGAGGTGTTCAAGAAAAGCCTGGATGGAGCACTTGGNGTCTAGTCTAGTCTAGTCTAGTCTAGTCTAGTCTAGTCTAGTCTAGTCTAGTCTAGTCTAGTCTAGTCTAGTCTAGTCTAGTCTAGTCTAGTCTAGTCTAGTCTAGTCTAGTCTAGTCTAGTCTAGTCTAGTCTAGTCTAGTCTAGTCTAGTCTAGTCTAGTCTAGTCTAGTCTAGTCTAGTCTAGTCTAGTCTAGTCTAGTCTAGTCTAGTCTAGTCTAGTCTAGTCTAGTCTAGTCTAGTCTAGTCTAGTCTAGTCTAGTCTAGTCTAGTCTAGTCTAGTCTAGTCTAGTCTAGTCTAGTCTAGTCTAGTCTAGTCTAGTCTAGTCTAGTCTAGTCTAGTCTAGTCTAGTCTAGTCTAGTCTAGTCTAGTCTAGTCTAGTCTAGTCTAGTCTAGTCTAGTCTAGTCTAGTCTAGTCTAGTCTAGTCTATTCTAGTCTAGTCTATTCTAGTCTAGTCTATTCGATTCTAGTCTATTCGATTCTAGTCTATTCGATTCTAGTCTATTCGATTCTAGTCTATTCGATTCTAGTCTAGTCTAGTCTAGTCTAGTCTAGTCTAGTCTACTTTATTCTACTCATGGGTTCAAATTGGCGGAGGGGAGATTTGAACGGGATGTTAGGAAGAAATTCTTCACAGTGAGGGTGGTGAGGCACTGGAACAGGTTGCCCAGGGAGGTTGTGTCTGCTCCCTCCCTGGATGTGTTCAAGGCCAGGCTTGATGAGGTCTTGAGCGTCCTGATCTAGTGGGAGGTGTCCCTGCCTGTGGCAGGGGGTTGGAACTGGATGATCTTTGAGGTCTGTTCCAACCTAGACCATTCTATGATTCTACTCTACTCTACTCTATGCTGTGCTGTTCTGTTCTGTTCTACTCTATTCTATTCTGTTCTGTTCTGCTCTACTGTATTATGTTCTGTTCTGTTCTATCCTATTCTAATCGGTTCTATTCTAATCTCCCAAATACCAGCAAAGTGGCTGTACTCCCATTTACTTCTACCTGTAATGTGAATAGCATGTGCCCTTATGAGATTTCTGCATGTAGAAGCACAAGGGACCTTAAGCTGCCAACTGTCCGTATGCATTTTCTCAAGTGATGTGTCATCTTTTGCCAGGTGCTTACGGTTTACAAACTGTATTCTGAAAAGGGGTAAATTAAAAACCATTCTTTGATGCACATCTAGGGCTCTTTCCCTTTTTCTCTGCCTCTCTCTGCTTGCATACAATGGATGCTTCACTTTGTTTCTAAGATGATAAATGAAGTGAAGCAGAGCCTTGGCTCTGTTCAGCAGACGGATGAACTAAGTAACTCTCTTGAATATCTTCCTGCCCTGTTACTGGTGATTCTTCTGCTGCAATTAGGACAGTGCCGTAGTGTATGAGATGAAGAGAAATGGTCTTTTATCACTGAGCAGTGCTGTGGTGACTTGGTGGTGAGACTGAAACTATACAGTGGAAAAGTGCTAGCCTGGCTGTTGGAGTTTCATAGCGGAATTAATGATTATTAAAACACAGACACCATACTCTACACAGTTATGTAGGTTACTTTTTGGAAGGAAATTTTGTTTATAATTTCTAGTCAACATTTCAATCAGAAATGTGCAATTAAAAGAAAAAATAATAGAATCATAGAATGGTTTGGATTGGAAGGGACCTCTAAACCTCCTCTTCAGTAATCAGCAGCATTCTGAACTAGATCAGGCTGCCCAGAACCCTGTTGACCCTTACCTTAAATATTTCCAGAGATGGGCCCCCAACCCCATCCCTGGGCAACCCCTTCCAGAGTTCCACTACTGTCACAGTAAAGAACCTGTTTCTGATATCCAATCCAAATCTGCTCTTCTCTAGTTTGAAACCGTTGCCCCTCATCCTATCACCACAGACCTTTGTAAACAGTCTCGCTCTATCCTTCTTGTAGGTCCTCTTCAGTTACTGGAAGGCCATTATTAGGTTTCCCCAGAGCCTCCTCTTTTCCAGGCTGAACAACCCCAGCTCCCTCAGCCTTTCTTTGTAGGAGAGATGTTTTAAAATACCAGAACCTCTGTCTCATGAGTTCTTCAATTGAAAAATTTATCTCCCCTTTTGCTTTCCCTTATGTTGAAGACTTCTAAAAGAGGAAGATGACAGGGTGGCTTCAGCAATATGAATAAACCTACTCCACCTTGGATGAAAAAAATCCTTTTCTAAAATGCAATATGCCTCTTAAGTTCCTGCTTTCAGACTCTGTCTCTTGCATCATCTTGCTGTGTCTTCATGGATAATAAAAATGTGCAGAATCAAGTCCTTCTTAAAGTGTGTTGTGAACTGCTAATCTTCTAATTGCAGCTTGTGTAGGATTATGGGATGCTTGGCACTTGCTAGCAGTGTTTAGACATGTTTATTGCATGATACCAGCATCCCGGTGTTTTCCAGTGCTTTGATGTAGCTGAAAGTGCCCAAGTGAGGTAGGCCTTAGTATACTTTTGTCTTCAGTCTTGCACGTTGTCAGGTTGAGGTGTGACTCTGCTCTGCTGCTGGTGAGATGGTACAGCCAAAACTTGCAGTTGTGAGCTCCCTGGGAGCCAGGCTTTGCAGCTGAGAGCTCAGCCAAGAATTGAAAGTCACAGCCAAAACTGCAGAAATAAAAATGAGTTTGAACAGAACTGTGAGGATTTTGAAGAGAGAAATCTGAAGAAGGAGAGCTTTCAGACCTTGATGAAAATACTGCTGTAAAGCTGACCTAGCAGCAAATGAGAAGCTATATACAAATCCACCTACTCTGGACACTGTAAAGGAACAGTGGGTGACAGAACACTGGAACAGGCTGCCCAGGGGGTTTGTGTAGTCTCCCTCTCTGGAGATAGTCAAAACCTGCCTGGAAGTGTTCCTGTGTGATCTGGTATAGGCGATCCTGCTCTGGCAGAGGGGGTTGGGCTAGATGATTTTTCAAGGTCTATTCCAGCCCCTGACATTCTGTGATTCTGTGAACTTCTGGTTTAAATGAGGCGTTTAAAAATACTTCCTGCATTTCATAGAAATTGTAATTGTGAAGATAATCTTAAAAAAAAAAAAAAAAAGTTTTCAATAAGACTGCATAGATTTTTCTTATTTTTTTTTAAAGAATTCCACTGTGGCTTGAATTTTGTCCTTGGCTGTTTTACATAGTTGCTTTTTATAGTTGTGATAGAATGTATCTGTAACCTGGGTATTAATTCCATAGGATATTTGGGGATTAGTAGCACATGGATATATGGCACAAATGGGATCACACTTCCTGGTGGACTCTGTAGTGTGTCAGTAGTATCAACAAGGCACAAGAGGAATGGGTTCTTTGGGCTCACTGGTGATATGTTACACCGTGCTGTCACCTTCTTTGTATTGTGTGTATTGTGCTTGTCTAATTCTCTTCTTTAAAATGTCCTGTATAGAGGTTTTGTTTAAGTTGTGAAAGTTGAAGAGGAATGGGAGATTGAATTGGTCTCTGTGTGTATTTATGTTTTCACAACTATCTTGCAGATGTGTGTGTAGGGATAGGGACAGTTGTCTTTTGCTGTGGAAAGAGATGGAAGTTTGAGTTTAGTTTTGCTTTTTGTTTATTTTTTTACCTCTTCAATGTACAAACTGGAATACAGTCCAGAATGGTGCTGGGTGCTCCCTAGAAAGTGTTGCTGCCTTGCCCAGAACCTGAAGGGAGGTTGTAGCCAGGTGGGGGTTGGCCTCTTCTCCCAGGCAATCAGTGGCAGAACAGGAGGACACAGTCTCAAACTGCACCAGGGCATGTTTAGGCTGGACATTAGGAAGAAGCTCTTCACAGAAAGAGTGATTGGCTACTGGAATGGGCTGTCTGGGGAGGTGGTGGAGTCACTGCCCCTGGAGGTGTTTAAAAGGAGACTGGTTGAGGCGTTCAGTGCCATGGCTTAGTTAATTAGAAGGTATTAGGCAATAGGTTGGACTTGATGGTCTTGGAGGTCTTTTCCAACCTGGTTAATTCTGTGATTCTATGATATACCCATCTGTAGCCTGTCTATTGACTTCAGTAGGTTTTTCTGTTGGACCCTTAGCAAAGCCCACAGGAATTCACAATTTCATGCTATTAATTAAGCTACTTGGTTTCTTTCATCTATGAGTATTGTGATGTGGTATTTGCCTTTCTAAACATACAGAAAACTGTTTTAAATTAAACAAAACAATATTCATTCAAATGCTCAGTTCTTAGTTTTTAAATGTCATGAAAACACTTGTGTCCATGTTCAGGCCTGATCCTCTGTTCCTTATTTAATGAATGCAATGTTTTGCACAGCTGAGATCTGACCCACAGATTCTTGAAGTCTGTCAGACTTAGGGGATAGCTTTCAAGAGGCTTTAGTCCAAAAATGAAAAACAGCTGAAGAAGAAGGAGATATGATGGAGAAGATGGAACCTTATCCCGCAATGCTTTAAACAAAGGACAGTTTTTGTATGCTGGCATCTACAGTTCGTTATCTGCATCATGATGAAGCCAGTGAAGTTTGGCAGAAACCCCTACCAGAAGTCTTGTGGAGCCTGCCAGATATGCAGTGTCCAAAAAACTTTGGATGTAGACATAGACTCATTGGAGTGCTGACCTGTAGGTCAGGGGCTTTAGGAAGCCTCCGACTCCTGCACAGGTGCTGAGTAGTTGCTTTCCATGTGCTAATGGTGGCTTGTGAATCCTTGAATGAACTTGTAATAACTGTATGTTAGAGTTTATGCTGCTCTGCTGAGTAGCTGAAGAAAATACAGTGCTTGAGGCATAACTTTTTCTTGCCCTGAATGTCTTTTGTGTGTTTTTATTGCATTTTCGTATAAATCTTAAAAGCTATTTTTGTTTCTCGTTTGATTTAAGGTGGTCCTCTTCTATCGTGAAGGAAGAAGTACAGGTGAAGAAAAAACATGCCTTTGTTTAGTAAATCACACAAAAATCCTGCTGAGATTGTGAAAATCCTGAAAGAAAACATGGCCATATTGGAAAAGCAAGAAAAAAAGACAGACAAGGTATGTGGTAATGTTGTAGAAGACCAGGAATGTTTTTATGCTGGGGAAACAGTAAAATCAAGGGAAGAAAATTGTTTGCTTGCTGCCATGGTTCTGCAACTGCTTGCACATGCGAGTAGCTTCATGTTTGAGTGGTTCTCTGAAGTCAAGGGACTTTTGCATCATTAAAGTGCAACAGATCTGTGGTCAAACAGAACATGCTGAGATCCTGGACCATCAGCCAAAAGGAAGGGTGATCTCCTGCTTCAAATAGTAACGCATTTTAACAATGCAACTTGGAAGGCTATTTGAAAACTGTTACACTGTTAGTTGTTTTAGCAGGATGACAGATAAGGCTGCCAGTTAATGTGTATGTACCTACAGAGAAAAACTTACTTCTGATTAGCATTGCATGTGTTCAGATGTATTTTAAGAGATCTTACTTTATCAGTCCTTGCCAGTGTTGTGTGCGCTGCTGGTTCCTAAATGATCTGTGCTACTTGTGTCCCTGCCTGTGGCAGGGGGTTAGAACTGAATGATCTTTGAGGTCCCTCCCAACCTAAACCATTCTATGACTCTATAATTACAGTGCTAGGTTTTTGCTAATGCTGTTGCACTTCCTTAACTCTTCGACAGTCAAAGCCACTTTGTCACTTCTCCAGTGACTAGTTGAGAAGATGAACCCCAGCATACAAAATACTTCCAATTAGGTACTTGTGCTTACATAATTTTTTTTTTTTTTTAATGAGGGTGTCTGAAACACTGGCCCTGCATATTATTAGTGTGATAGAGGTATGTGGTTTTAATTAACAACAAACTAATTTTAGGTTAAAACTGAATGTTACTGGAAACAGAAATAGCTGATAAGGGACATTAACACAGTATTTGTGCAACTGAGATGGGTGCACATTGTGTTTCCCCCATCTGGTGCAGAAGTTTGTGTTAGAAACCCAACCCAAAAAATAATCATGGAGTCCTTTGTGCCTTTAGTGAAACCCACTTGAAACTTTTTGGTTCAAAGCAAGTAGCTCAGAGTGTGTTAATCATGTAGGATCAATCACACAGATTTCAAAGAGGTCTCTGGTATTTGATGTCACATGCTGAAATACCTTCAGTTAACTGGAAAAAACTGAGAGAACTTGACTCTGAATTAAAACTTAAAATAAGTAACTAAATAAACCAACAGTCTGCCCTCCCCTGCTGAATTCATCCTTGGGAGCCTGATTAAAGAGGACATTCAGAGAAGAAGCTTTAGACTTGGATTTCTTTCCAATTTGCATTGCAAGCATGACTCCTCTGGGTTGTGGTTTTGAGGATTTTTGGCTTTGAGCTGGTTTGTTTATTTGGGTATCAAATAACAAAGGAGGAGAAATTCAGACTTCTTAGAAATTCAATGTAAAACCTTCATAAAAGCCAGAACAGCTGCTGTGTGTTCTCCTCACAAAGTAAAAGATACGGGAGCGCTTCCCCAGCCTATTGGGATGGAAAGAGCTTGAGTTCAATGATAATGCTTGTTTTACAGGAGGAGGCTGACTTTCAGTATTTCCTGGTGTATTTTATCACTATGGGATGGAGGCTGTTCCTGGGGTGAATGTGGGGGAGGATAAAGAGAGGGGATGGGGGAACAAGGCAGATGCTTCAGCAGCAAGGCAGAAAGTGAAGAAAGGAGTCTTTATTTGGACAGTATTTATTAATACGTTTTGCATGGCTTGTTGAGAAAGGTCTTTCCACTGGAATGGAAACGATGCATACTGGACCTTCTTCCTTTAGAGGGGAAGATGTGAGACTCCTCAGTAACACTGTTTTTCATCTAGAATTGCACTGAGCTGTCCTGAAAATAAAGAAAATAGCCAGATTAATTCTCCTGAGTTTACTAAAGGTGTTATGATTTACTTCTTTACTGTGACAATGAAAAACTCTTAAAAAGAAAAACAACTCTTGCTAAACCAACCACCACATCACATCCCTTGCTATGTGTACAGGTTTGTGGCCTTAGTAAAGCTGTGTTTAAGTGTTGTTTGTGTTTTTAATTGGAGAAGAAAAGATGATGATGAGTTAACTTTGAATGCTACATAGGTTTTCAAAGCTTACTTAGTAATACTAATGAATAACATCTTTTCATGAGTATGATTGGGTAAATGTAATTGAAAACAAAAATAAACAAAACACAGCACTGTGCTCTGTGCTCTTCAAAACCTGGCAAGGTTTTAAAATTTACCTCCAACTGGGTTCCCGAAGGGAGGTGAAATGTTTCAAACATTTCATAGAAAGGCCCAGAGATCTGACTCCTGCAAGAGCTGCAGACCTCAGATGTCCCAGAGCTGACTTTGGCCCTGTGGACATAGAAATTTAGGAATCAAGGCTCTCCAATTTTCCAGATTTTCTGTCTCTTTGTTGTCTTCTGTGTGAACTGGAGAGGTGCCATTTTGCCTCACCATGAAACTGAGGTTCCCAGGACTTCTGGGGTACGACTTCAGAGCATTCCTGGTTTTGCTTGTGTGCAGAATAGGCTGCAACTGGGACTTGCCTCAGGTGCTTAAACAAGATGATTTATCCTGTGACAACTGAACTGTTATTGTAGCACAGCCGGTGTGGTATGTGGGCTGAGACAGCTAAAAGATGCAAATATAGCCAGAATTGGCAGAGAAGTGTGGCAAAGATGTAGGGCTAGCAGAGAGCCTTCTCCTTTCCCAGTTGAGAACTCCTAAGAACGAGGTGAAGAAGCCCATTTGCAACTGGGGGTGGGGGTGCAAAGTTGGACAGAGAGAGACTTGACACTTCTAATGCAACTTTGTGTGACTTCCAGCAGGAACCATCTGTGCCTCAGGAGAGGCTGTTTCTAAATATTGCAGAAATGAGCTTTCCTACCAACTATGCAGTGCACAGGTAGAGGGAGCTTTACAGCAGATCAGTTAAGCCTTAGAGTAATGGGAAGATGGAAGAAGGCACAACTTTATAAACAGGATGCAGAGAAGCCTCTAGTAAGTATAAATGCAGTTATACATCTTTCCCAAGATGCAATTCCATGTGCACATGTAATATACAGAAGTTTGCACTCCTCCTTAATAATGCTTTTTATTAGTCGTAGAACATGACCCAGTCAGACTTTGGATGAACTCTGTTGACTGTACTAGCATCTGTCTTCTTAGGCAGAGATTGAATTTGACACAGTTTCTCCATGTGTGTGTGTGTGTGGGGGGTTTCCCAACTACTAATGTGTCTATTACTGACAGAATTCTTTTTAAACACTCTCAACTGAAAAGTAGGCTAAGTTTGGCTGTTTGATTCTTATTTATATTTAATCGTTGGGGATTTCTGTTTACTTGCATGGATGTATGTGTGCGTAAATCTGCCGTTTTCTCAGCTATATTCTGACCATTGAGAGACCACAGGTTGAGAAGTGCCATCTCATGTGGCTTCTCTACTTCTGAAGTACTGTAAAACCTTGGCTTAATTTTTTTTTTTCAAAGTACCATCTATTTTAAAGAAAGTATCACAGCACTGGCAAATCTAACAACTGAGAGGTTAAGTAACGTAAAACACAACTGAAAAAGTGGACTGAAGCCTTCTTTATTACCCATCCTCTTCTCTTCCAACATCCATAATAACTAAGGTGTTCTTGTGTTCAGGCCTTGATGTGCTGAAGAACAATTAATTGCGTTTTATTACAGAATTCTTTATGTGCCATAAAAAAGTTAGTCTCGGCCATGTAAAACCAAACTGTGCTTGGATTTAATGTGAATACTTGTTCTGGAATTAACTAGATAAGGAGGGATGTATTTGAATACCTAGGAAATAGAGCCTTCCGATCTCTATTCCTTCTTTCTTGTGCAAACTCCTGTAGTGTTCAGAGGATGCACATAAAAAATAGGGAGCAAGAGAGGAAAGACCTTGGTATCAAGTGCACAGATCTGTTGAACCTGAGGATGAGACAGCACATGACACAGTATTTATACTGCCTCATTTATTACTGGTATAGTGGCATGTCTTTTGTTGACGAATGCCATAAAAAGACATTAATAAAAAAATTTAAAAAAAAAAAAAAAAAAGAAAAAGAAAAAGGATGATTTCCTGAAGTCTTGTGTTCAGCTGCTGAATCTGGTCAGAACCAAGCAGTGCAGGTGGTATCCAGTGTCACTGAAGGATGTCTTCAAACACAGCTGCCTCTTACTGCTAACCAGTGCCATCTGTGATGATTATAGGTTTGGTGACATTTTCTGAACCTGCCCTGCAGCAGAAGCCTTTAAAGTATCAGGCTTTTAATTTAATACAGCAAACAGATCTGGGGTCAGCTGAGGCCTAATCTTTGTGCTTGACCTAGATGGGCTGAAAGATTTGCAATTTCTGGCATAGCTGGTCCAAGACTTGGCTTTGTCGCAGAAGATGAACCCAAGTGAGTTCATGCTGGTGTAGGACACCATGCTGAGTGTTTTCCTGGCAGTCAGAACCACAGACTGCAGTGCCTTTAGTGTTCAAAAATGCAGTGGTGCTAGATCTGAAATAACCTGAAGTGTGTAGTTTCTGCCCTTTTCACTTAAACATATCTAATGAGTCTGCTTGTTTGGCTAGGCCACTGTAATCTGCCCTCTGTTTCATCTCCATGCACTGTAACAAGTCGGGTGCTGTTCAGAAGGGTCAGAAAGCAGCATTTTATTAAGGCTACAGTTAAGACCTCAAGATTTCTGGAGGAAGTATTTATATCAATAAATCCTGTTTTGTTTTTTTTTAACATAGAAACAGTGCAGCCAATCAGCTTCTGTTCACCTTGCTTGCTCTTGCGCTGATAAAGTATCTGGGGGCTGCTGCATGAGGTGAGGTGCATGCAGAGAAGGCGAGATGCATTCGTGTGGAAGAATGGTTGCGTGACTGCTGCAAATGCAAATACCCATAGGTGCAATTCTGCAGCTGCCAGACTCAGTTCCAAAATTGCCTTCAACTTCACTGCTACAGGCTGAAACCTAGGGAATGAGTTAGGAAGGCACCCCTTTCTTCTGGCTTTGCGTGTCCTAAGGTTTGCTGGAGCGTTTTGTGTTTCAGCTTCCCTGTTTTGCTTTAGGCCTGTTATTGCCCTAGAGATGGAAGAAGCTCCAGATAGAATCATAGAATGGTTTAGGTTGGAAGAGACCTTAAAGATCATCCAGTTCCAACCCCCCGCCATAGGCAGGGACACCTCCCACTAGATCAGGTCTCTCAAGACCCCATCCAGCCTGGCCTTGAACACATCCAGGGAGGGGGCAGACACAACCTCACTGGGCAACCTGTTCCAGTGCCTCACCACCCTCACCGTGAAGAATTTCTTCCTAACATCCCGTTCAAATCTCCCCTCCACCATTTTGAACCCATTCCCCCTCATCCTGTCATTACAAGACCTTGTAAATAGCCCCTCCCCAGCCCTCCTGTAGGACCCCCTCAGATACTGGTAGGCTGCTATAAGGTCTCCTTGAAGCCTTCTCTTCTCCAGGCTGAAAAGCCCCAACTCTCTCAGCCTGTCCTCATAGCAGAGGTGCTCCAGCCCTCTGATCACCTTCGTGGCCCTCCTCTGGACTCTCTCCAGCAGTTCCATGTCCTTCCTGTTCTGGGGGCTCCAGAACTGCACACAGTACTGCAGGTGGGTCTGACAAGAGCAGAGTAAAGGGGGAGAATCACCTCCCTTGCCCTGCTGGTAATGCTTCTCTTAATGCAGCCCAGGACACGGTTGGCTGTATCAATAGTATCAGGTACTGGTGCCAAGAGTTTAAACCCTGTCTCTTTTGGTTGTTTTTATTTATTTTTATCTATCTATTTATCTATATATCTATCTATCTTTCTGTATCTATCTATCTATATATATACATTTTTTTAAAATGACCTTACAACCATGTGAGATCAACAAAATGAAAGGAATTTACGTCCAGGCTGGGCAAACCTGTATGTCTTCTATTTAATCATACATCCTTTCAAAAGGCGTTTCCCCGTTGGCACCTGCTTGGCCAAATTATCTTTGCCAGCTTCCTTGAGTACTAGACCATAATGTTTTTTTTTCTAAATTACACAGTTTCCAAAATATTCACAACTTGTTCCTATATATCTGTTTAGCATGAAATAGTACCAGGAATAAGTCAGTTTGGATGATCATGAAACTACATAAGGTGTTGGATAAGGTTGAGCTAATGGCTCTTCTCTACAGAAAAGAAGAACATTTTACAGTTGCATGTAGAGAGAGATGCATTGGCACTTTTTTTTTCTTTTTTAGGAGAAAATTTAGTTTGAATCATACAGTGAGAATATTTTTAAACAACGTAAAGCCAAACCAAGGAGCGGTATGCTTTTGGTTGTAATAAATAACAGGAAGTACTCATGATTCACTGAATCACAGATGAGGGTGTTTAACAGGCATCTGTGTGTGTTATTGTCTGTTACTGTGCAAGAAGGCAACTGTTTAGAGAGAGTTTTTGTCCTGGAGATATGCTAGACACACAGAGAGAAGCTGTATGTTTGTATTCACAATATTTTTATGAGCAATTGAAGATTTCCCTATTGCTATGCAGATAGCAAATGTCAGGCATCCTGTATTTTTCCTAAGTAAATTTGGTACCTGAGTTTGGAAAGGTGGAAAAAGTTAATGCAATCTGGTTTTCCTTCACTGCTATGGCTGGTCATAAATACTATATTCAGCCCGTGGATAAATAAAAGTGAGAATAATGCCTTCTGACCTCTAACACATATACATACATGTAAAGCCTCCAACCTGTAGGTGAAACAGAGGTAAAACAAAGACAATCTGCTGAAAGCTTTGAAAAGTTGCAGTGAAAGTCTAGGAAGCCAGACTGTTGATTGTTCAAGGCCTGATATTGGTAATGTTCCTTGAAACATACTACTTGTAACGTTCCTCAGAAAGGAGTAAAAAGATGCAGTGGTTCTACATGTGTAACAAAAGATCCATTTCTCTCCCTTTGACAAGCATAATAGGTCTGGATCATGAGCACTTAATATGGCACTTCTGTGATAAATGAAATTGCTGTAAGTAGCTAAGGAGAAGGAAAGAGCACGTTTAGGAAGTAGAGGTTATTTTTATTATGCCAGTTGGAATAGCTAGAAGTTTGAGTTGCTGAAGTTGGGGGACTCTTGGTAAAGTATCTCTATGCTGTGCTATGAGTTTTTTTTAAAAAGCTGCCTGTATGAAATGTTGATTTCTAAACCAGAATATCTTTGTTGTATCTTTTGCTGTATCACATGCAAGTACTGTTGCAGATAAAACAGTGTAGCCTTGGAGTATAGAAAGTGCCAACTCATGTAATTACAGAAATAAAAGTTCAACTTTCTGCATAAACAACGGGTAAGACCTGGGTTTTAGCCTCCCATGCTACTCTCCAAAATCTCTCTGGAAGATTTTAGAGGAACAAAAGAAAAATTAAGACTTGGCGGATTTCTTTGTAATCCCTTAATGGAAAAACAAAACAAAACAAAACAAAACAACACACCACCAAAACCAACAAGAAACTCCATATTGATCTGTCTTGTAGAATTGTAGAATATACAGGAGAAAAAAACCCACAAAACTGTTTTATACCATTCCTTAATAATCTAAAATACTCCCTTAAGAACATTTTCATGCACTTTAGTCCTCCCATTGACATCAGCCAAAACCCAACAGGTACAGCTCGGAAATTGTCTCCTACACCTGACAAAGCAAGTGAAACTGAAGAACCCAATGTAAGCACTGTGGGAAAGCAAGATCAGTGCTGGAGTGTGAAGATATTTCAATATAGGCATAGTAGTGTTACCCATTCTGTAATAAAGACCTGAGCTTTGCAACAAAATTTTCTAGTCCTCGCATGTATTAGTTTGCTGAAAGGAGGGTATTGAGGTCTTTCAGGGAAGATTTTTTTTTAAATGTAGAATTTCAAGGAATAGCTTCTTGATAAGCTCCTTTGGGTTAATGACAAATGTGAATCTATGAGGAAAACGACCTTGAGACAAGTATCACAGAATCTCACAGAAACAGTCAGGTTGGAAAAGACTCTCAGGATCACCAAGTCCAACCAATATCCCTACTCTACAAGGTTCATGTCCCTAAACCATATCCCCAAGCACCATATTTAAACACATCCAGGGTTGATGAATCAACCACCTCCTTGGGCAGCCCATTCCAATGCCTTTCTGTGGAAAAAAAAAATTTCCTAATATCTAGTCTAAAGCTACCCAGTTGCAGCTTGAAGCCATTCCCTCTTGTCCTATCACTAATTACCTGTGAGAAGAGACCAACAGCCAATGATCTAATTTCTCTCATTAAAATATTCCAGTTAGCCTCAAACTGGCGCACAGCCTCTCCGCAATATTCTTTCAGGTAGCTGTAGACAGTGATGAGGTCTCCCCTCAGCCTCCTCTTTTTCAAACCAAACATCCCCACCTCCTTCAGTCACTCCTCATAAGATTTATTCTCCAGGCCCTTCACCAGCTTCGTTGCCCTCCTCTGCACTAACTCCAGCACCTCAACATCCCTCTTATAATGAGGTGCCCAAAATTGAATATAATACTTGAGGCGTGGCCTCACCAGAGCAGAGTACAAGTGGACAATCACCTCCCTGTCCCTGCTGGACACAGCATTTCTAATACAAGCCAGGTCTGTGAATAAAGAGTTGTTTTTTAATGAAAATGACTTGTTAGTCCTGTGGTGGGTGAAAGAAGAGAAGAAATTCACTGCACTGGTGAATGCAGGTTGTGCTCTTCTTCACTCCCCTTACAAAGCTATTGCAAACCAACCCTGTAACTCTTTAAGAGACTTACCCATGTATCTACCCTGAATTTGAATGTTCTGTGATGGAATTGGATCCTCCCAAGTTTGGACATTGTGAACTGGGATGCCTGTAGGCTAGAAACCTGCAGGTTGCTTGAAAAGGTCAAGATCCTGATGTCTGGGCAGTGGCAGCAGCGCAAATACAAAACTGAGGTGTAAGATGGGGATCAGCTTGCATTTAATTTTCTGCTTAGTCACTGTCTGCAGTTTTAGCTGTCCAAAATTCAGCATATCCCATTTTTTATATTTGTATGCATTATGTGTCGGCTGTTCTGTTTAGGATTCTCTGCATCATTTTCTCCTCTCCCACTTTTTCTGCTCTGTTTGCACTAGCTTCTCTAAATATAACGGCATAAATTCAGTTGTTACGTAAAGGACTCATACCTAGAAGGCGAAAAGAAAATTTGCTGGAAATAAGATTGTGCTTAATTGCAAGAATGGGGCAAGTGACTTAAAATGCTTAGATGTTTATTTTCATTAAACTTTTCATTTTGTTCTCCAGCTTCTGCTGAAGCAAGTTTGCTGTTGCTGGTGTCACCACTGGTGGAAAATAAAAAGTTGTATTGAAGTCATATTAGACTTTGGAGTTTCTAGCAAATCTGAGTGTCATGACCAGTTTGGCTTCTTACAAGCTGTTCTGCAGCTATGTTTTGGTTGTCTTATATTTTTCATGTATTTGAATGAATGCATTTGCTTTGTTGTTTGTTTTGGATGGACCATGGGTCTTTGGACCTTGGAATGTCTTATTTTTTCATCCCCTCTTTTTTTTCTTGTCCTTTTTTTTTCTTTCCCTTTCTTTTCTGAGTATTGAGCAAGTCTCTATATTAGAAACAGTGCTTATGTACATAGGGTATTATTCTAAAAATGCTGTAAGATTAAGTGGAAATGTCAAAGTGGAGGCTACAAGTGGCTGTTAATTTAAGAATCTGTGTTTAGGATTATAGTTTTCCTCCAGATAGATTGTGAGGGATAGGCACAGAAGAGCAGTCCTTAAACTTGACCAGGAGTAGCTTTCGGTGGTGGTTTGAATGTCAAATCCCAGAGGATGTGAAGGGGAAAAAGTATAAGAATATAAACTGCATTTAGAAAAGCTGAGAAGGTGAGTGGGTGGGGTGGCAGATGATTAGAAAAATACAACTGTGGTACCCAGTAGCACTCATCAGCACCACAGTGTTCTGTAGTTTAATTTTTTCCTGCAGTACTTTACTTTTTGACCTCTTTCTTGAAAAGTAAACCTAAAGCTGAGTCACGCAGACATTTTCCTACATATCAGAAATGACTACTTGTAGTTGAAAGGGAATGTATTAATTATTTCTTTTTTAACCACAGAATGCTAGGGAGATTTGCACCCTGCCCAGAAGAATGGGGGAAAAGCCAAAAATATATGGGTTTTTCCTTCGGTATGAAAATACTTTCACAGCTCTCTTAAAGATTTAGAGCTTTAGTTTCCAAGATAGCACCCCTGTTGTTCACCCATCTGTACTCTGTGGGATATCTCTAGTGACATACCAGTAACATCTGAGGTAAAAATAGTCTCTTTTGCTGGATGGTGGTAAGGAACAACAAGGCCTCTGCTGTGGTTGAAGTTGTCACACAGTCATATGTATTTACATACTGCTCATGCTGACCTGCCTCAACTAGCAGAAAATTAAGAGTAGGTACAAGCAGACAGGGCGACAACATTTCTTTATGCCGTGCAAGATCTTCCAGAGAGATGCAATGTGCCAGTGGCTTTTTACTGATGTTTTTCGGGGGGGATTTTTAGGTTTCTAAAAGGATTTTTATTCACTAATGTGAGTAAGCTGTGATTTTCAGTAGTTGTTAGAGTGTTGGGGTGTCAGCAGCAGTTGAAATGCCTTTCTGGATCACTCTGGAGTTATTTCATGCAGATTGATGAGGTGATGTTTGAAAGCATGATATTTGTCCTTTCACTTTATGTGAGTGATGTATTGAAATTATCGACCTGGCTTTGAACATCCATTAATGTCCACTTAGCTTTTACAAGTGACTCTTAGATTTGCTGTTTGCGTCTGCATTTATTTATTTATTTTTCCTTGCAA
Organism: Psilopogon haemacephalus; assembly: GCA_013396835.1. Classification (NCBI taxonomy): domain Eukaryota; kingdom Metazoa; phylum Chordata; class Aves; order Piciformes; family Megalaimidae; genus Psilopogon; species Psilopogon haemacephalus. The sequence continues at coordinate 83,104 of VWZI01017366.1, read as the reverse complement.
AGCTAACAAAGTGCTCATTTCATAGAATGGTCTGAGTTGGAAAGGAAATCCAAAGGTCTTCTACTCCCAAGCCCCTCTGCAGTCTGCAGGGACATCCTCAACTAGATCAGGTTACCCAGAGCGCTGTGGAGCCTCACCTTGGATATCTCCAGGGATGAGGCCTCAACCACCTCCCTGGGCAACCTGTTCCAGTGTTCCACCACCCTTGTCGTAAAGAACATGTTCCTAACATCCAGTCTAAAACTGCTCTTCTCTAGTTTGAAGCCATTGCCCCTTGTCCTATCACCACAGGCCTATGTAAATGGTCCCTCTCCATACTTCCTGTAAGCCTCCTTTCAGGTACTGGAAGGTTGCTATTAGATCTCCCTGGAGCCTCCTCCAGGCTGAACCATCCCAGCTCCCTCAGCCTGTCCTCATATCAGAGGTGCTCCAACCTCATGATCATTTTTGTGGCGCTCCTCTGGACCTCCTCCATCAGGTCCATGTCCTTCCTATATTGAGGACTCCAGAGCTGGAGACAGTACTCCAGGTGAGGTCTCACCAGAGTAGAGCATAGTGTCAGAATCAGCTCTCTGGATCTGTTGGCAGCACATCTTTTGATTCAGCTCAGGGTGTGATTTGCCTTCTGCACTGCAAGTGTGCACTGTCAGCTCATGTCCAGCTTCTCATCCATCAGCATCCCCAGGTATTTTCCACTGGGCTGCTTTCTGTCACCTCATTCCCCAGTCCGTATTGATAGTGAAGATTGTTTTGGCCCAGGTGCAGAACCCTGTATTTGCCCTTGTTGAACCTCAGGAGGTTCACCTGGGCCCACCTCTCCAGCTTGTCCAGGTCCCTCTGGATGACCTCCCATCCCTCTGGTGTATTGACAGCAACACTCAGCTTGGTGTCACCTGTAAACTTGCTGATGGTGCACTCGATTCCACTGTCTGTATCATTAATAAAAATATTAAGTAGCACAGGTCCCAGTATGGACCCCTGAGGGACACCTCTTGTCACTCCTCTCCATCTGGACTTCAAGCCATTAAGCGTTACCCTCTGGATGCAATAATCAAATAGATGTTTTTCAATATAGATGTGATACTGTCCCATCTTCAGTATCTTTAGCCATCTTGTCTAGCATTTTACTGTCAGCTTTACTTTCAAACCTGTCCCTTAGTTCTTTCCCACTCCCTGCCAGAAAATCCAATCAGCCTTAGCATGGGTCATCTGTGTATTAAAGTCCCCTCAACTAGAAAGAGCTGTTGCCTCCACAGCTCCATGGCTAGAGCAAGTGGAATTTGAAGTTACACACACACACATGTTCTCTCTGTTCTATGGAGTCTTTGCTTATACAAAGTGGAGCAAACCTAGGAAGGGAGCATGAGGCAGAGCTGCCATGCTGTAGCCCTCGGTTGTTTTGCTTGAGAAGGGAGATGTTACCCTTCACATCTGGTTTAAACCTGCTGACTACCACCAACACCAAGCTATTGACCTGTTTATACACGTTTTTCTTTCATTTTCCTGTTGTAAGCTTTCTGGTCAAGATACTTTGTAAAGTAATTCCCAGTGTGTCCTGTACTTCAGATACCTGAAGCTTTGCATGGAGTTACTATACACTAACTGGGAGCAGAAGATGAGAGACAGTTTACTATCCCACATGGCAGCTGTGGAGCTTTACTAAAATTAATGATTTCATTTAATAAATTTCCCAACCTGAGACTGTATGCTCAGTAGGAAAATCCCTTTCAGAAGATGCTGTCTTAAACCACAGGTGATGTGGACAAAGAGGTGGTACAAGGGTTTATTTGTGTTACCAGTAGAGGAGCCATGGCTGTCCAACAAGCAGTTCATGGGGAGGCAGCACAGTGCCAACGGGAGGAGCCAGCTGGTTTAGTGCCTCCAGCCTCTTTCCCCATATGTGTTGATCGACCCCATTGGGGAGGATGAGTGGAGCAATGGTCAAAGTGCTGCTGCCCTGTGGGCCAGTGCCTGCCTCCAAACCCAAAAAGGGCCTTGTTGGCACCTGTTGGTAGTTGTACTCCTGACCCAATTTTATGCCTGTGGTCCGTAAGTAATGGCTTGCCATTTTAGAATGGAATATATCTCTGTGTTCCTATAGGATCTGCGGGTTCCAGTGTGGACGTTCCAGCCTCAATGATTACATAAAGTTATTAAAACCATTCTGCAATAGACAATTATTATCATAGGTAGAAGCTTTTGGTTTGAACTACTTGTCTTTAATAATGAACCTCTTTTTTTCTGTTTTTGTTTTTTAAACAAAACCCTTATTTGCTGGAGAACAGGCATCAGAAGAAGTGTCAAAATCTCTGCAAGCAATGAAGGAAATTCTGTGTGGGACCACAGACAAGGAGCCACCTACAGAAATAGTGGCTCAGCTGGCACAAGAGTTATACAACAGTGGCCTTCTAGTGACACTCATTGCCAACCTGCAGCTCATAGATTTTGAGGTAGGTGAGCTTCCGTGAACCTTTCATCTCCTTGTTCTCAGTGTTGTCAGTGAGTAGGGATGCCTTTTTTTCTGAAGTCTAAATAATTTTTTTGGGGTAACTGTTTTTCACATGCTGAAGGAAGTAGCTGCTGTAGGTTGATCAATACCTTGGTAGACATATGTCATGGGTTTAGCCAGTTGGATCTGCTGCTGTGTATTCAGTATCCTACTGCCATCGTGCCAACTTAAAAATGAAAGTGCTGGCTGAAGCAAAGTGTCATGGGGCTTGTAGTTAAGACTGTGACATGAGAGGCTCGGGGCGGAGTGGCTGGAGAGCTGCCTGGTGGAAAAGGACCTGAGGGTGTTGGTGGACAGCCAGCTGAACATGAGCCAGCAGTGTGCCCAGGTGGCCAAGAAGGCCAACAGCATCATGGCTTGTATCAGAAATGGTGTGACCAGCAGGAGTAGGAAGGTGATCATGCTCCTGTACTCAGCACTTGTGAGACCACACCTCAAGTGCTGTGTCCAGTTTTGGTCACCACAGTTTAGGAGGGACATTGAGATGCTGGAGCAGGTGCATAGAAGGGTGACGAGGCTGCTGAGAGGTCTGGAAAACATAACCTATGGGGTGTGGCTGAGGGAGCTGGGGTTGTTTGTCTGGAGAAGAGAAGGCTGAGAGGGGACCTTATTGCCCTCTACAACTACCTAAAAGGAGGTTGTAGTGAGGCTGGTGCTGGTCTCTTCTCCCAAATTACTAATGATAGGACAAGAGGAAATGGCCTCAAGTTGCGTCAAGGGAGTTTTAGATTGGATGTTCAGAGGTCAGGCTCTGGAAGGTGAGGTGGTGGAGTCACCATCCCTGGAGGTGTTTAAAAAGAGTGGATGTGGCACTTGAGGCTATGGTCTAGTGGTTAAGGATGGTGGGAGAAGGTTGGACTGGATGATCCTGGTGGTCCTTGCCAACCACAGCGATTCATAGTGATTAGATATTGCACTGAGTCATTTGGTTTAGTCAAGGACTTGTCAGTGTGAAACTAATGATTGGTCTTGATGATCCTGAAGGTCTTTTCCAATCTAAGAAATTCTGTGATTCTCTGATTCTGATTTCAGTGTTGGTTGTTTCTGCTGGGCTGACTGTGGGCTTTTGGGGGGCGGGGGGATCATTTTATCACTGGCTTCTGCTACTGCTTCTGCTTTTGCTGTGCTTTTCTGTGAAATAGGCTAAGGTAATTGCATGTTGTATTATTTCCATTAAACTCCTTATCTCACCTTAAGGCTCTTTGTGTTACTTTCCCTTCCAATGTAGGGGTAGGGGTGTGGGGGAGGGAGTGCTTGCTCATGAGAACAGACTGTGCCACACCATTACAATATGCTTGTATACTGAAAGTAAATGCAGTGCATCTTATTTTATTTCTTTTTATTAGACCAAAACTAAAAAGGAATATTGCCATGCATATCTGAACAAGGTAGGAAATGATGCTGAGAATACTGTCTATGACCAACCTTGCAAGTTGTAAGGATGAACCTCTTACTCTGGGATAGTGCAACCTGAGGCAGCCATTGTCTCTGAAGAGTGTGTCCAATTTAGAATGGGTCCAGGAACATGAAACAAAAATGATTAGAAGCATGAGAAAACCTCATGTGAAAAAACCTAGAATGGTTTAGTTCAGAGGAAGGGAGTTGGAAGAAGTGTTAAAAACTGACAGCACGTTGCAAGGTAAATTGAGTTGCCCCCCATTTAATTCTTTGGAATAAAAGAAAGGAATATAACTGGGTTTTTTTCAGTTTGATTTTTTTTTTCAGCATAAAAATTAGTATTTATATATATGTATATGTATATATTTAAAAATTACTTTATATATTTATGTGTAAAGTTATATATTCCATGAAAATTCTTGCAAGTTTAGCTTATAAAGCAAAAAAACTTAGTAGGCAACTACTAAGACAATTGAAATTGCTTATAAAGGAAAAGAGTTACATGGTAGAAAAGATTACAAATTATTCAGGATAAATATAAATCCTTTTAGCCAACCTTTGACTGGTAGTGACTGGGATGAAACTTTGTCACTGGCAGGTCATTGTAGTATTCCTGTGGTCTACTGTCAGCTGGGGTAGTGATCCCTGGGGGCTGCTGTTTACGAGTCATGCAATTTCTGTGGCTCTCAGGCGCTAGTGGATCACCACAAGTGTCCAAGCATTTCTGATCAGTGAGAAATCCCCACCACCTAGGAGCCAAACCTCCACCACTGAGATCTGAAGCAGGAGCAGTACCCAAAGCATAGGGCAGGGCAGCTGCTGAATTTAAGAACTGGTTCCCTGAAGAGATTGTCTGATGCTGTCAGTGCCTCCTTTGGAGGGAATTGCTTTCTTGTGGAAGTTTTCAACCCTTGTTGCTTGTTGTTACATATCTTTCCCTTCTATAAATTAATGAGAGGGAGGAACGGTGGGAGAGTGATGTTTTCTTTTCCCCCCTTCCTTCCAGTAAAGACAGGATTCAAGGGACTGGTTTATTTGTTTTGCATTACTTCTTTAAAATGTTGTTAGTGGAGTTTTTAAGTTTAGGAAGGAGATTCTTAATGCTAGAATTTTTTGAGATACTTTCTTTGTCTTCTCCTTGCCACTTCTGGTTACTGTTAAATATCTTAATTAAAAAAAAAACAAAAAAACAAAACAAAGCCAAACAAATCAAAACAATCTAAAACCAATCTAAACCTTTAAAAATCCAGTAATTTGTTTAAGAAAAAAAGGAGAAAGAGGAGAGGTTATCCTTCCCCCGTACTTGGCAGTGGTCAGGCCATGTCTTGACTACTGTGTCCAGTTCTGGTCCCCTCAATTCAAGAGAGGTATTGAGGTACTAGAAAATGTCCAGAGAAAGGACGATGAAGCTGGTGGGGGGCCTGGAGCACAGCCCTGTGAGGAGAGACTGAGGGAGCTGGGGTTGTTTAGTCTGGAGAGGAGGAGGCTCAGGGGTGACCTCATTGCTATCAACAACTACCTGAAGGGTGGTTGTAGCCAAGTGGGGCTTGGTCTCTTCTCCCAGGCAACCAGCAACAAAACAAGGGGACACAGTGTCAAGTTGTGCCAGGGGAGGTATAGGCTGGATATTAGGAGGAAGTTCTTCACAGAGAGAGTGATTTGCCATTGGAATGGGCTGCCCAGGGAGGTGGTGGAGTTGCCATCCCTGGAGATGTTCAAGAAAAGCCTGGATGGGGCACTTAGTGCCATTGGATAGTGCTGGGTGATAGGTTGGACTGGATGATCTTGGAGGTATCTTTCAACCTGGCCTATTCTATTCTATTCTATTCTATTCTATTCTATTCTATTCTATTCTATTCTATTCCATTCCATTCCATTCCATTCCATTCCATTCCATTCCATTCCATTCCATTCCATTCCATTCCATTCCATTCCATTCCATTCCATTCCATTCCATTCCATTCCATTCCATTCCATTCCATTCCATTCCATTCCATTCCATTCCATTCCATTCCATTCCATTCCATTCCATTCCATTCCATTCCATTCCATTCCATTCCATTCCATTCCATTCCATTCCATTCCATTCCATTCCATTCCATTCCATTCCATTCCATTCCATTCCATTCCATTCCATTCCATTCCATTCCATTCCATTCCATTCCATTCCATTCCATTCCATTCCATTCCATTCCATTCCATTCCATTCCATTCCATTCCATTCCATTCCATTCCATTCCATTCCATTCCATTCCATTCCATTCCATTCCATTCCATTCCATTCCATTCCATTCCATTCCATTCCATTCCATTCCATTCCATTCCATTCCATTCCATTCCATTCCATTCCATTCCATTCCATTCCATTCCATTCCATTCCATTCCATTCCATTCCATTCCATTCCATTCCATTCCATTCCATTCCATTCCATTCCATTCCATTCCATTCCATTCCATTCCATTCCATTCCATTCCATTCCATTCCATTCCATTCCATTCCATTCCATTCCATTCCATTCCATTCCATTCCATTCCATTCCATTCCATTCCATTCCATTCCATTCCATTCCGCTCTTGGCAAGTACACCACAGAAGGGAAACTGCTGCCTCTTTTTAGTTACCTGACAGTCTGTATTGCTTTTGCCAGACAAAAAATTCTGGGTTAGACTTGTTGAACCCACAGTCTTCAAATGCAAGTACTGAAGGAAATACCTAATCTGTTGTGGAATTACTGTGTAATACAAACAATTCTAATAAATCTTATTGCAAACCAGATTTTTCCATGATAAAATCTTTTCAGTCATTTAGCAAAGATGTCACTTAGCAGTGTGCTCTTGTGGCCAAGAAGACCAGCACCATTCTGGGGTGTATTAGAAGGGCTGTGGTTAGTAGGTCAAGGGAGGTTTTCTTCCTTCTCTGCTCTTCCCTGTTGAGGCTGCATCTGGAATATTGTGTCCAGTTCTGGACCCCTCAGTTCAAGAAGGGCAGGGAACTGCTCGAGAGTGTCCAGTGCAGAGCCACAAAAATTATTAAGGGAGTGGAACATCTTCCTTAAGAGGAGAGATTGAGGGAGTTAGGGCTCTTTTACTTGGAGAAGGGAGACTAAGGAGTGACCTCATTAATTTTTATAGATATGTAAAGGGCAAATGCCAAGAGGCTGGAGCCAGGCTCTTCTCAGTGATGCCCAATAACAGGACAAGGGGCAATGGGTGGAAGTTGAGGCATAGGAAGTTCCATGGAAACATGAGGAAATTTTTTTTCACTGTGAGAATGACAGAACACTGGAACAGGCTGCCCAGAGAGGTTGTGGAGTCTCCCTCTCTGGAGATGTTCAAGACCCGCCTGGATGCATTCCTGTGTGATCTGGTATAGATGAAGCTCCTCTGCAGGGGTGGGGTGGACTATATGATCTTTTAAAGTCCCTTCCAGCCCCTAACATTCTGTGATTCTGTGTTATATATTCTCTTTTTTTTTTTTTTTCCCTTGACAAAACAGTAGAAACAAAATGTTACCGAGACAAGAGGGTAGTAAGAAGACAAGCTGCTTTATTTTTTGTATTTCCACTGACTTTTTCAATTTAGCAACTTCTCTGCTTCTGTTTTGTTGTATTAGTGGCCACAGTTGGGATTAAGATTTCTTTGTTGAACACGTGATTTCATCACCTTGTAACACAGTAGTGTTTATGTAGGTTATTTTGTTTTCTCTGACTCCTTGTTTTCTCCTCACCAACACTGCTACCCACTGTAATCCCAGTTTTGCACAGCTGTACTTTAATTTGAAGATGCATTTTCAAAGACTTCATGGAACTTGACAACTGTTTGGAGCAGCAATATCAAAACTAATGCCCTCCCTGAGAAAAAGGCAGAAGCACCGACTCAAGTCCTGTCTCCTTTGTGTTTCACCTGCCAGTACAATCACAGCATGTGTGGCTGGGAGTGGGCATGTGTGTATGGGAGACTTGCACACATCTCTCACAAGTCTACAGAAAACACAGGGCTATTGTTTCTGCCACTCAAGATACAATTTTGGTGATGACGTTGTTGTAAAGCATGAAAGTTGGGTTTGGGCAGGAGCCCTGAATCAAGATGAGCCTTGTTTTTTTGGAATTTAAAACTTGAAATTGATTGTTGAACTTTGAAGAACTGAGGAAAGTGCATGTACAGAAAAAGTCACCTAAAAACATAGACATGACTGTGGGTAAGCCTAACAGGTCACAAGATGTAAAGCCACTCAAAGAGGCAGTAAGTAGCCACAAGTCCTGGACTGGTGGTGTTAGAAGCTTTCCATTTATGTTGAAACAGCAGCTAAATGATGGTATAGGTATTATTTGTTATTTATGTAATGGTATCCTTTGCAGTATTTTTGTCTGTCTCTAGCTGATTTCTCTCCATGCTGCCTTATCTTGTGCTTCAGTGGCCATATATTGTAAGGCAAACCCAAATTGCAGATCCAAGTAACAAACATTGTAGAAACATTTTAGAGGTGTCTAATGGTGAGGGACTTCTGCACTAGTTCCCTCCTATCTGCCTTCATTCCCTTCAGGGGAACCCAGAGACACCAACTTCTCTGGCTTTAACCATCACTGATCTCTAGAAAATTTGATATAATTGGAGATAAATAGGCATATCTCTATAGGTATATCTCTATATCTAATAGTAGATATGGATAATGATGCAGTGTACCTAATTTTAAGTAACTAATATTAAGTTTTGCATAGCAGAGAAGATCTCAGGTTTTGGCCATTTTCACCTCACCCTGTCAACAGCTTTTCTCTATCTGGGTTGTTTTAATCACTGCTGAAGTCACTGGGGATCACAGGATTCCAGGCATATGTTATGGGTGTTGTATGGATAGGGTAGAATTGGATGACTTTATAAAGAATCAGGCTAATCAGAAAATGTCCAAGGGTCAGCAGTGTTGTAGGCAAAGGCAGATGGACTGGTCTGCTCTGATTTAATTCTTCTATTTAATTCCCTGAGTCCCTGAGTCTCCAAGCCAGCTGGGTTGGAAAGCAGAATATTTTGTGTTTCTCAGCAGTGATTTATTTGTAGAGGTAAAACCAGGGAATTTCCTTCTGTGTGGAGCTATCTGCTCCTTGGCTTCAGATGTTCAATAAGTTCTCTGCCAAGGAATGTTTGTCCTCTCGAGACAGATCAATGAGCATGTAGAGATTATAAGTAACCTTTTGCTTTAGCTTGCCCTGTGCATAGTGACCTGTTGTTGACTCGGTGTCTTGGTTACTGGTCATTAGTGAGCAATCTCCTTCCTGCATTTATTTCACATGTCAATTTGTCTCCTGTGGCCAGGGGAGAAAGTGGTGGGGGAGGAAGGGGACTTCTGATGTGAGCTGTATTGGCAAAATCTGCAGTTCAATAAAACATTATTTGGTAAGACCCTAAAAGCTGTTTGCAAAGAGAAGCAGTCAAAGACAAAGCATGATTGTGCAGATACATGTGTACAGGAGAAAAGGGGAGAAAGCAAAGGATCTTGCTTGTGACTAAAGAAGATGTGTGGCACAGCTGTTTTATCAGCAGTAATTATTTCATTCTTCATGGTGAAATAATAGGCAGTCATAAATTTAACCCTGATTTTCAATAAGATAGTCACACTTGGCATTGATTGCATTTGTATAATGAAAAGCTTTAGCTTTGTTAGTCCAGATTGTGGGGCAGTGTACACGGTACTAACTTGATAACTCAATTTTGGATTCACTGCAAAAACATGTTTGGCTTAGGCTTTTCTGGTACTTTAATGTTGCTGTTTAAGACAGGCAGGGACTGACTTGCTTGACACAATGAGGGACATGCACATCTTTGTTTAAAAGAAGAAAGGTGTAAATGGGAGTGTGTGTGAGGTCAGTAGGCTTCAGAGCCACCAGATGGAGGAAGCCTTCTTGTGATGTTGAAGAAAAAAGTATGAGGTAGCGCAACTGTGGAGAGCTCATAAAAAGATTGTTTTGGTTTCAATTTAATTTCTGCTTTAAGTACTGATTATAGTAAAAACATCATTTTTTCATGGTTTTCCAGTTGAAGGTCTATTTTGCTTCTTTAACAGGGCAAAAAGGACGTTTCCCAGATATTCAACAACATCTTGAGAAGACAGATTGGCACACGCAGCCCTACTGTGGAATACATTAGCGCCCATCCACATATCCTATTCATGCTTCTAAAAGGGTAGGTGCTCTAATTTGATTTTTGTTGAAGAGCATTGCCTGGAAAGTGCTGACATTGCAGTTGATCTGTGTTCTCACTTTTACTTTGTTTTGTTTTGTTAAATAACAGATTTTGTTCCAGATTTCCTATTTTACTTCTTCCATATTGATTTTCTTTCTACTTAAACGCATATTTTTAAATTACTGGATTATTTTCTTTGAATGTTATTTTTTCACCAGACTTTGTTGGAATAATTCCAACATGTTGGAATAATTGTGTGCTAATTGTTTTTGACTGCTCCCCACGTGATGTGTACTTCAGTTATTGCCCTAAACTCTTGTGCGGCATTGTTGACCACTGCTGAGTTTTAATTTGGGCATTTTTGCACTGCAGGACTGACTTATAATGGTGTCTGTAAATAACTGGAGTAAATCTGAACCACTATGTGGTAGAACAGAGAGAAGAAAAAAAATGCATAAAAAGAATAGTTGTCTCTGTGGGACAGACCCCCCCCCAGTGTTTGTAGCCACATGTGAACTTCAACATTAAGTTAATTCTGTAATGAACTCCCCAACTTTCAGCATTAAATCTTTGGGGGTTTTGTCTTTTAACCTTTGAGGAAGTCGGTGCTTAGCTGTAGTCTGGTGGTTCCCAAGGTAAATTGGCCAAGGAGAGGGAGTAGACTGCTGTGTGGAGAGGACATCAGCTGTAATTGCATTCAAGAGAGCACAAGTGTTGGCCTAAAACTCCTGAGGTTTCTGTCCGCTTTACTTTTGACTAAAAGCACCTCCTGTTCAGCAAGAAGATTTGCTTTTCCAGCCTTTGGAGTCTGCACAATTCTCTTTCAGCTTTAGGATTTTGGTTATTTTTGTCTGAGGAAAAGAGAATATATGTGATTTGTGTTAAATAACTGATGTAAAAGTAAGTGTGTTTATTAGATGATCAGTTTGAAACAACATGGACTGTCAGAGTAGTTGTATGGTCACAGTAGTAACAACCATATAGAATGTAATGTAAGCCTTTTAAGTTAATTCTTTTAAGGGAATACATTTTTTTGGTGTCTTTCTTGCTCTTGAGGTTGAAGATTTTAATTTTTACCATTTGCTTTACAGGCAGAGTTAGGAAAATACCTAAGCACCATCTAAGGTGAAATATCCTTCTGACAGCCTCTCCCCTCTCCTAGGACAGACCTAGGTCAGGAAAGGAATAGACACAAGAGTCCTCTAAAATAGCTATTCCCTCCAAAACTGGCCACATTCCAGAACAAGTAGGAAAGTAAAAAGTGAGTGTGCTAATGAGCACCAGGGGTTTCCAGAATTGTGGGCTTGTGGTTGAACATGGTGGCAAAGCTTTGGTTGCTGTGACAAGAGGTGGTGTAGATCTGCCTTCTTTGCAGGCAGAGCAGTGAGGAGCCTGGGCAAGTGGTTGTGCTGAGCCAGGTCTTGCTCTTACAAGTCTAGAAATTTGTTGTCATTTAGCTTCAATTTTGAAACTCTTGACTTGTTTTGTGTTACTGAATGCCAGATTCCTCAGAAAGGATACCAGTAAGCTAGTTAAAAGGATTCATTTGTTCATTAAAATTCACCATTTGTGTAAACTTCAAGCTAGTTGTTTTAGGACAGCGTTATTCAGTCCACGTTAAGCTATACAACTGTTTTCAGTTTCATGTACAGACACAATCATTTTATTCCCTTTTCTCTACCTCTTTAAAAAATTTTAATTTTTCCCCCCACTGTGGTTTCACACATTGTGCAGGTATCACTACCATATGTCTGGGCTTTATATAAAGCTAAGAAATATATTTGGATCTTGTCCCAGATATTCTTTGGCATCTGTAACAAGCAATAATACTAAGATGATAGTAAAGATTTTATGTTATGCATATGTGCTGCTGACAGACATTTTACCGTAGGTGACCTGAGCCAGTGGATGGTGGCATCATTTTGGTGCTTTTTTAAATATTTCTACTGTATGCAGCAGCATGTCTGTGTTAGTTTGATCCTTCAGGCTCTTATCCCTGATTCTTGATTATCTCTCCAAAGCACTGCACTGTATCATAATTGCCACTTCTGGAGTCTCTCTTTAGAAAGTGCTGTTGAATTCATCCACAGTAGCCCATAAGACAGTCCTCTCCAGCCCTGAGGGTATCTGAGCAGCTGCTGCAGAACAGCCTAATGATGTCAAACATCTGCACCCCTCAATTTAAGAAAGATGTTGAGGTGCTTGATCATGGTCCAGAGAAGGGAAACAAGGCTGGTGAGGGGGCTGGAGCACAGCCCTGTGAGGAGAGGCTGAGGGAGTTGGGGGTGTTCAGCCTGGAGAAGAGGAGGCTCAAGGGAGACCCCATTGCTCTCTACAAATACCTGAAAGGAAGTTGTAGCCAGGTGGGGGTTGGTCTCTTCTCCCAAGCAACCAGTGACAGAACAAGACGACACAGCCTCAAGCTGCACCAGGGCAAGTTTAGGCTGGATATTCAGAAGTTTTCATAGAAAGAGTGATTGGCCATTGGAATGGGCTGCCCAGGGAGGTGGTGGAGTCACCATCCCTGGAGGTGTTTAAAAAGGAGGCTGGATGAGGCACTCAGTGCCATGGTTTAGTTAATTAGAAGGTGTTAGGTGATAGGTTAGACTCAATAATCTCAAAGGTCTTTCCTAACGTGGTTGATTCTGTGATCATGCTCCCCTACCTGCCTATGTCTTGCTGCTGCGACTGTCTGAAAACAACACTTAAAATATGTGCCTACAGCAAGGGTAGGGCCCTGAACAGGCAGCTTGCTGCAATGCAGGCAGAGTGTGGTGCTTGTCTGCAGTCAGCTATGAGACCGGCAAACACATGTTCGGGTTTGACACCACCACTTGAAAACGTGACTTAAGGACATGTTTTCCTATTTGCTTAAGTGTTAAATAAAATATACATGAAACCAGAATCTGCTTGAAGAAGAGGAAAGTGGATTTGGCTGGCTTGCACCATTCAGTGTTAGTTACATGATATTTGGAGAGAAACAGCACCATAACGTTTCTAGCGCGACTATAAAAGACACACCTTGGGACCACTGGGAAGGCTTGTCATTGGTGTACTTGCACTGGATGCAGAATTTCCTCTGCTCCCTGACAGTCAGTTCCCAGCAGCATCAACAAAAGGTTACTTTTCCACTACATAATATGGGCTCTGTTGAGTGGGAAGGATCCTGAATCAGAGCTCCCGCCCAGTGTTTCCTGCCTAATGCTCCAGCGGCACTGCCAGCTCGAGATAACTGTTTAGAACTTTTAGGCTTCATTTTACTTGGTGGCTGCTTCCTTCCAGCTTCTCAGCTTCAGAAAAATGTACAGCACATAGTTCACTACTTGGTCTTTTTTGTCTTGGTAGGTTAATTGACCTTCCTGCTGCATGAGGACTTGCTTTAATAGTATCTTACTTTCTGAGAGTGCAGGCTTTGTATATGAGTAGGACTGCAACAACATTTGGTGTATAACAGAGTACCTCTCTTTCTTTTTCTTCTCTGTTGTCAGCATATTGCATTAGCCTGGAAATAACTTTGGTCCTTTGTAAATTAAAGTATTTCCCCCCGGGTACAGAGGCTGCAGAGGCCTTGAAGTTTGTGTGGCTAATGTATAAATTACTTTGCATGTATGCATGTATATGTGTATATATAATCCCTATATATATATATATATATCTCTATATATATGTATATCATGCCATATGCTATCTCTAACATAATTAGTCACTGCCCTGATTTGTTTTGTAATGATCTCTTCATATCACAGTGCAGTTAAAGCTTTAGTGGTGGATTGGCCCAAGTTGCAAAACTCCCCTTGAGTTCATACAAGGATAAACTCAGGCTATAGAAGTTACTGTAAAATCAGATCAGAATATAGCTGCTTGTCAAATCCTTATGTCTCTCAGGCTCAATGCCTTCTTAATCTCCTGTCTGAGCTCCCTACCTTGTACCATCTTCTGTACTAGCCAAGCAAGTGTGATTCCCTTTGCACTGAGATGCATCTCTGCTGTCAGTGTTGCCTCTTTCAGCCTCCACAGTAAGTATTTAGTAATATTTCAAGCCAAATATTTGCTTTCTGCCCCAGTAGTCAGTATGTGAGGATTTCTTTAGGTTGCAGGTTTATCTGAACAGAGAGGAACTCAATGTTTTCTTCCTGCTACCACAATATGTTGGTATACAGCACTAATTGCTTGTTAGAAGTGATTTTGAAAGACATTTCCATCATTTCTGCGTTGTGGCATTGCATGTAAATGTGGGTGCAGAGAATCACAGAATGCATGGAGCTGGAAGTGACCTCAAAAGATCATCTAGTCCACTACCCCTGGCCAGAGCAGGATTGCATAAACATGCCAGTCATGACAGGGAAGCCTCTAAATGTCTTCCGAGAAGTTTGTAAGAGCCAAACCCAACTTTACTCACTTCTGTGACCAGCCTAAGGTCCGTAACTCACTTCCAGATAATGGAGGATTTGACTAAGAATTATTCTGTTGATACTCAAGTTTTAAAAAGTTATTGTGCTGGAAACAATGTAATTTGCTTTTATTCCAATCAAAATATTCCTCAGCCAACTATTAAATATTTTCCTGGCTGCACTCCTAGGAACAACTCCGCCTCTTTTTCCTTGAAAATTAGTTTTCCTCCTAATGGAGCTGAGGAGAGGTATGCCTCAACGGGAAACATCAGCGAATCTCCACGGTCCAAAGAGTCATAAATTCATGATGCAAATGAGTCCCAAAAGGAAACAAACAGGGACTTGAGTGCTTGCATTTCCTTGAGGGTGGGAAGTTTCATTCGCCTGTTTGGAATAGTAGTTCATTCTTCATCAAGCCAGCTATTGTTGACATCAGTTTAAAATGCGCAGCTCTGGCATGCTGGTGAAGCACTACCATTCTTTTAAATTGCAAGCTGGTGGTAAATTTGAGGGCCCACTCACTCACAGGACAGATGGCATTTTGTGGTTTTCTTCTTTTTTTTTTTTCTTCTCCTTTGGCCTAGTGATAGGAATGAATTGTGCAAAGGAAAACCGATGCTGATAAGCTGTGAGTGATAATACACAGTTCTGATAGAGTATAGCCAGCTTATTGAAACAGAGTGTGCTTTCTGTCCCATGGACTTCATCACTTTCACATGACTATGCTGTTGGAAGAAGTTCATTTTAAGCCCTTTCTTTACTGTTGGATTTTGTTCTAATTTTTGTTTGGTTGGTTTTGGTTGTCTTTGTTTGGGGGGCATGTGGGGAGGGATTGTTAATTGTATTTTAAAAATTTATTTCTAACAGGTTTGTTTCATATTAAATCAGCTTCAAAGAAATCAATAGTTTATAGAAATACAAAACAGTCTGAATTGCCTCTCCCTTCCCTCCTTTTATAAGGTCAAGAAGTGTGCTGGCTCCTGCCTATTGTAATGCCTGGGCTGTAATGGAATTGGAACTCAAGGAAAAAATAATTGTCTCCCAAACAATGTTGTAGCCTCTGCAGAGGAGAGATTGAGCAGAATTCCTCCTAAACTGCAGAAAAATATCTTCAGAGCTACAGAAAAGTTAATGCTGTGTAGACTGCCTGGATAGACTTCCTACCTTTCTTGTTAGACATTAATATTCTCGAGTGATGTTCTCTAGAAGAGGAGTGGGAGCTGATGGATGGTCATGAAGTGTTTTATTTTTCTTGGATAAATCTGAGAAGGGACATTGTTATATTGTATGAGCTTTACTGTCTCATCAATTCAGAAGGTTAATGGAGCTCTGCTGAAACGTTGTGCACTCCCCACAGCCTTTCTGCAGAGAGGAGGTGTAAGACACATTCATACTGAAATGTGTTTTGGCTTGGGAATAGAGAGGTTTGCAGCAGGAAACACTGGCAGCCTTCGCTGTGTGTCTGCTCCTCAGCTTTGGGCTGATGTTCTGAAGCTGGGAGCAGTGGTGTAGCTGAGAGCTGCTGTCCGTGTAGTGTGTTCCTTCTGGTGTGCAAATTCCCTGTGCTACAAAGCTCCCCATTGCTGGAAAAGTGCCTGTTTATCTTTGTTCTTCTGTGTTTTGACCTTTTCTGTTTGTTTTCATTCTTCAGTTACGAATCCCCAAATATTGCCCTGCGCTGTGGAATTATGCTGAGAGAGTGTATCCGACATGAACCCTTGGCCAAAATCATACTCTTTTCGGAACAGTTTAGAGACTTTTTTAAATACGTGGAATTGTCAACATTTGATATAGCTTCTGATGCCTTTGCTACATTCAAGGTAAATTATACTATACCTGTGTCATGGCGTTGGATCAAAAATGGGACTTTGTTAGCAGTCATCACTGAATATTGTCTCACCTTTAAACTCCTTTATTGTGCAGCAAAGGATAGAATTAATCTTTAGTCTGTAAGTAACAGGATTCACAACAGTAGTCAAGTCCACAAAGAATCTTTAACTAAATACAGATTTACTCTTGATAACCCAAGGTCTATTATGCAACCATTTCAAATTCAAATCAATCATGTATTACAGTTCTTGTAAAGCGCATGACCTTTTTCTCTCCCTTTTTCCCCTGGAGACAAACCCACCACCCATCACGACCACAGGCAGTAAAGAGAAGGAATCATTTCAGACTTACTTTTGAAACCCTTGGAATTTTTGCTGTCCCTTCTGGCTATGGCAGTCAAGTTTAAATTAATGCTGTGTCATGGCACTCAGGTTTTGCAGTGTTTGTGTGTGCTTACTGTTGTGACACACGATTCAGTGTAAGGACCATTCTGCTAAGAGGGAAGTAGGTGAATGCGCTGCTTAGGCTCTGTACAGAATCTCTGTGTTGTGTTAAAGGTGAAGTTGGGCAAAGCTTGCCAAATTTCCTGGTGTTTGTATGTGACCGTTGTCTTTCCTGCAGGGTGCTAAGTATGGTGTGTAGTCTTGGAGCAAAACTGTGTGCTGATGAGCTTAATGTACAGGGGAATTAGTTTATTTCTGAGAAATAATTTAACTAAGCCAAAGAAAATTGGGTTTAGGTTAAGACTTCTCTAAATACAGACATAACTTTTTTTTTTTTTTTTTTTTTTCCCCTATCACTGAGTTCTTTGCTGTCATAGAAACAAGTTGTTTGCTCTTTCCTCTCAAAGCTAATTGGAAACATGATTAGGTAGACCTTAGGAATAACTCTAAGGAATGTTAGAGTTCATCTCAGCAATTCAATGCATACTGAAACCTGGCCTCGGGTTTTCCTGACCTACTGAATGGGGTAAAGATTTGCATAATGGAGATAACGTTGCATTCTTCGGTAATGAGCAGGATTAGCGATTCAAACCACCAGTTAATCAACAGCAGCCTTTTCATTTCTTTTAAGTTGTGCTGTCCTGGTGTTCATGAGTGGAGGTAGCACAGAAACACAGACAAGTAAAAATACAGTGTCAGATTGTATAAAAATGCAACATAACCGAGATACTTAAATCTTCTGGCATTTTACCCTGTGCTCAGAAGTCTCTCATCAGCAAAAGTGTTCTTGGACCCTGTTCCCAGCTTGACAGAAGTGATTTGCATCTTCTCCCCAGGACCTGCTTTAAGCAGGACAGCAGAATGTGTGGCTGGTTATGATGGACAGTCTTCAGCCCAACCAGGAGACAGGATGGGGACATGAATCAGTTAAGCCGTTGCAGGGACTGCAGGCTGCAACGTCTCTCCCCAGAAAAGGAGGATTCATGTCGTTCACAGATCTACAGCTGTGGAACTTAACTTTTGTCCTCCGTGATCCGAATGTATTTTTAGCAGGGTTTAAAAATAGGATTCTACATCCTCACGTGCAGTAGAAAGAGTTCATCCTCAGCCATAGGGCAGAAAATGCCTTTTAAAATGCTTGGGGGAAAATCTATAAGCAGAATTTTTTTTTTTAGTTGTCTGACCTGATACATGGTCAGTTCTGGAAATAAATCAGCTGTTCATTTCTTCTCCTATTTGTCTCTTACTCTGAAAACCTAGAACAGTGAGAAGTGATATAGAAGCAACTGAAAAAATTAAATCTGGAGCTACCTATTTTTCAGTACTGTAAGAATAAGCTCAGTGCTTGCATGCTGGCTGGATTACTGAACTCATGTTTACAGCTGTGTTTCCCCCATTTGGGGTTTATAGTATTGCCACTGGGGTGTCTGGTTCAGAGCTGAAAGCCTTGGATAGTCTGTGCACCAGAGGAGGGCTCATCAAATGTGCATTAAAGTCTGAGGATATTTATAGTAAGAAAGTATCAGAGTTTCTTATGACTGGAGATGTACTTCTTGATTGCAGTGCACCTAGCTGAATTTAGGGAGGAAACAGAGCTGCTAAAAATGCAGATACAGTTGGCTGTGGAGGGTACCATCAGCAGATGGGAAAGAGAGCTGGTTGACTACTGCTGCTCCACGCTCTCTCATGATTTTCTGTGGAAAAACTCAATTTGGATGATACTCCATTTGTGCCCCCTATTGAAAAATGTTGCACTTGCCTCCTAAGTGCCCAGCAATAGGAGCTGGCGAGTCATGTTTGTTGCACTCAGCCTTTTAAACCACTGCCATTGCAGTCCTACTAAATAAAGGAATGCATTAAACACATGTCCTGGATTTTATAGCACTCTGCTTTTCCCTGTTAATTGATGATAAAAATAAAGGATTAGTGTGTAAAGAGTTTCTTTTATTTGTGATGCTGCAGAGGGATATGTCTGTGCATCTGTTCCAGCTACACATCAGCTTCAGTTTCTGACTGTGGATAAAGAAACCAAGGAAAAGATGATAGAAAAGAGCAGAAATGGATTCACTGAGAAAATATAGACTTGAATGGACTTCATCAGGCATTTATAGTGATAATTTATACTAATTTTAAGGACGCATTAAGATAAAAATTAAAGTTAAATGCCTCAAACTGGCTGCTTCGTAGCTGTTCATCAGTGAAAAGAACTGAAGCTGAACATTTGCATCTCTGTCACTGAGCACCAGCAGTGTGGAAGAGGTTCCCAATCTGTGGAAGAGGTTGCTCTTAATTTAAATTTTAATTACTTGGCCTTTTAGCATGGGAGGCAACTCATCCAACTGGCTAAAAGGTCTGTGACTGCTTGTGTCAGTAAGCCCACTTCAGGCAGAAAAAGCAGAAGGGATTCATCCCAACCTACTCAAGACCTCTTTCTGGGGAGGGAGTGGCTGTGGCGGGAGCCTGGATGGCTTTAAATAAATAACCATATATACACAGTGGTTGAATTTGTGTCTTCCATGTTGCATTCCTTGTATAACCCTCTATTGTAAGGGGTTGTCAAGCCCTGGAACAGGCTGCCCAGGGAAGTGGTTGAATCATGATCCCTGGAAGTATTTAAAAGATGTAGATGTGGTACTTATGGACATGCTTTAGCAGTGGACTTGGTAAAGTTAGGTTAATGGTTAGACTCAATGATCTGAAAGGTCTTTTCCAGTCTGAATGACTCTATGGTTCCCTGGTTCTGTTCTCAGAGGTAAACAACAGCAATTGATTCAGTTTAGCATAGTTTCCAGCTATGGGGTAGCACATAGATCACTTTTTGACTTTGGGACTGTAGCTGGTCCCTCCATAGAGAGTCAGTTTACTTTATTCCTTTCCCCTACTGCAGTTTATGACCTATGACCAAGAACCATAAGTAAAGGTGAAAGGGAAAAGGAATATAAATAAATAGTGTTAGAACAATTTTATATTGATTCAATTAGTAGTAACCAAGTTCTCCTTAAAATCCTGCTAAACACACAAGGCTATACTGGTTTAAAATGCTTTCTGTCTATAGAGATCATGTAATAAATTCTTTCCAAAAGATGACCTGGTGAAAAATGCTAAAATACATTTGAGAATCAAGGGGCAATCAAATGAACATGCTCTCCAGGTAACCTTCTGCTGTTCTTTCCCAGGACCTGTTAACACGACACAAATCATTGGTAGCAGAATTTCTGGAACAAAATTATGATGTGGTAAGTATAAATGTTGGAAGAATATATATATAATATAATGGTTTAGGTTGGAAGGGACCTCAAAGATCATCCAGTTCCAATCCCCTGCCATAGGCAGGGACATCTCCCACTAGAACAGGTCACTTAAGGCCTCATCCAACCTGGCCTTGAACACCTCCAGGGAGGGAGCAGCCACAACCTCCCTGGGCAACCTGTTCCAACATCTCACCACCCTCATTGTAAAGAACTTCCTTCTATCATCCAGTTAAAATCTCCCCTCCTCCAGTTTGAACCCATTACCCCTTTTCCTGTCATTGCAAGACCTTGTGAATAGTCCCTCCCCAGCCTTCCTGTAGGCCCTTTTCAGATACTGGAAGGCTCCTATAAGGTCTCCTCGAAGCTTTCTCTTCTCCAGGCTGAAGAGCCCCAACTCTTGTAGCTTGTCCTCATAGCAGAGGTGCTGCAGCCCTCTGATCATCTTTGTGGCCCTCCTCTGGACTTGATTCAACAGTTCCATGTCCTTCTTGTGCAGGAGGCTCCAGAACTGCAAACAGTACTCCAAGTGGGGTCTGACGAGAGCAGAGTAAAGGGGGAGAGTCACCTCCCTTGCCCTGCTGGCCACACTGCTCTTAATGCAGCCCAAGACACAGTTGCTGTGTGGGCTGCATGCACACATTGCTGGCTCATGTTGAGCTTTTCATCAACCCAGACCCCAGGTCCTTTTCCCTAAGGCTGCTCTTCAGCCATTCACCAGCCAGCCTGGATTTGTGCTTGGGATTGTGCCAACCCATCTCCTCAGATGTGAATGGATTTTTAAACTGTGTATGTAAATAGATCAATGGTGCCAAGTCCATCTGGAGAGCTGTAACTGGTGAAATCTCCCAGGGATCAGTGCTGGGTTCAGTTCTGTTCAGCATCTTTATCAATGCCATTGATGAGGGCACAGATAGAGCGTGCCTGCTCAGCAAGTCTGCTGGTGATACCAAAGTGGGAGGCTTGGCTGACACACCTGAAGGCTATGCAGCCATTCAGCAAAACTTGGATGGACTGGAGAGCTGGGCACAGAGGAATCTAATGAGGTTCAACAATGATAAGTACAGAGTCCTGCACTGCACTAGTACATCTTAGGAGGTGATCTGCTGGAGAGAAGCCTCATGGAGATGGAGCTGGGAGTCCTGGTGGACAACAGGTTGTCTGTGGGACAGCAATGTGCCCTTGTGGCCAAGAAGGCCAATGGGATCCTGGGGTGCATTAAGAGGAGTGTGTCCAGCAGATCAAGGGAGGTTTTCCTCCCCCTCTACTCTGCCTTGGTGAGACCTCACCTGGAATACTGTGTTTAGTTTTGGGCTCCCCAGTTCAAGAGGGACAGGGATCTACTTGAGAGATTCCAATGGAGGGCTACAAGGCTGTTTAAGGGACTGGAGCACTGCCTTATGAGGAAAGGCTAAGAGACCTGGGACCGTTTAGTCTGAAGAGGAGAATAAACGTATATCAATATATGAAGGCTGGGTGTCAAGAAGAAAAGGGCAGCCTCTTCTCAGTTACACACTGTGATAGGACATGGGACAATGGATTTAAACTACAGCAAAGGAAGTTCCACCTCAACACAAGCAAGCACTTCACTGCAAGGGTCGCACAGCATTGGAACAGACTCCCCAGAGAGGCTGTGGAATCTCCTTCTCTGGAGATGTTCAAGACCCAATTGGATGCATTTTTGTGTGACCTGCATTAGATTATGCAGTCTTGCTCTGGCAGAGGGGTTTGACTTGATCTCCAGAGGTCCCTTCCAACCCCTAACATCCTGTGAAGGGGAAAAACTGCACTTTTTGATAGGGCCGTACCAGTATTCTTCAGGGCAGAGGAGACTGAAGGGTGACCTCATTAATATTTATTTCCTGTGTGATCTGGTATAGGTGATCCTGCTCTGCAGGAGGGGTGGACTAGGTGCCTTCCAACTCTGTGATTCTGAGAGTTACTGGAAGAATTTTTAGGATTATTGAAAATTCTATTTTGCATAAAGAGGGGGTTGAGGTGTGAGTATTCCTCTTGCCATCCTAAGGCAATTAGGCCATTGGTTTGCTGCCATTTTTCATGCTGCTTTTTGGCTTGGTTCTGAACCAAATGTGGGCCAGAAAAATTCCACTGGAATCACCTAAGATTGGACTGATACAGCTCATGGAATTAGAGTACAGGTTATGTTCTCCTGTTACCTGAGATATTATTTACTTCATTGTCAAAGTGAAAAGGCTGAAGACTATTTATTTCATTTTAGAGTTACCAAAAGGTTAAACAAAGATCAGGATTATTGCTGAGTCATGCATGGAGCAAAATTAGCATCTGCTAATCTTTCCTCTTAATACCGAAGCATTGCACCAGAACAGTCTCCATTCTACAATTATTTAACATTTTTAAGTATGAATTGTGGAAGTGAGCAGTTTTTAAAGATGATTTCTGTGCAGCAGTGTTGGGGTTTTTCGGTTGTTTGGTGGATGGTTTGAACATATTGTAGCCTTATCTCCCAGTCCTCTTGACCACAAGATTTCCTTGGACCAATCCTGCATAAGCCAGTGTGGTCTCAGCTCCTAGGGACACTCATTGTGCAAACAGCTTTAACAGGCAAGGGTGGTGAAGGCAGGTGAGATGGCATCTCACCAAAGGAGCTCTTGGCATATGCCAGTATAGGATGTACTGTCACCCATTTGGGACGTTGTATTTAATCACATAGCAAGTCATGACCATGATATGAATAAGTGGACATTGTGTGCTGTACCTGGCAGCAGATTTAGTTTCCTGTAAGAGAAGGCTGTGCAGACAGTGGCTTACTTCTGTCCTAGTTGGCTCACACCAGCTCCTATTACATCCAGTCCATATGTGGTATCCCCCTCTGCAGTATTTGGAAGAGAAGTGTTCCTGGGCATTAATTCACTGCATGAAAACCTGCCAAGAATAAAAGACCATGAGAGCCTGGGCCTGGCACTGCAGTCAAGTGTTAGAAGGTGGCACTGCTGTGGGCTGTGCTGCTCCTTTGGAGTGGGAAAGACTGGGAGGGTGAAGGATGGGTATGGATTGGATGCATTTACATTTTCTTGTTACTCTAGATCTTTGAAGACTATGAAAAACTCCTTCATTCTGAAAATTACGTAACGAAGAGACAATCTTTGAAGGTAAAGCCTCCCAGCACTTTCCTTCTAAACTTGAACTCCATGTTAAGCAGACTGTCAAGGTGCATACATGGCAGGGGAGCAGCTGGCTGCTTTCCAACAAAATAAACGAGGACTTGGGATGCTCTTATGATGTGCCAGAACTGATCTGGTTATTAATAATCAGTTATTAATCATTAATAAATTCGTTACGAATATTGATTTTTAGTATTAATATTTTAAACAGTATTTATAAACACATAATTAAACAGCTTAAACAGTTCAAACAGTCAGAACTTGGAAAATAGGAACCTGGTAACAGGGGGAATTCTAACTGCGCCTATGGAGTCTTAGCATGACTCACACTGAGGTGATAGATACAAATTTCCCAGTAGAGGAGGAGGGAAAAGTTGCCTTGCAGGCTGCTGATGCAAGCTGCACAACACAGCTGCAAACGTGGCCACCGTGAAAGAGCTGCGAATAGACCTCCGCTCCGGGTGGAAGGCAGCAGGAAAAGGGAGACAGCGGCTCTGCATCACCCCCTTAAATACACTATTGTGAAAGTGAAACTGCCCAATAGGGACTAGCACCCATTGTTTTGGCCAATTAATTCAAAGTCCTGCGCCCAGGTGTCCACCCAGGCACTTGAGGGGCAGCAGAAGACTCCTGACTTGTTGATGCTAAGTACCTAGCCCTCGGGGCTTTGTTGGGGCCAAGCCCTTCATTGTTCTGCTCACACCCATCAACTCCTGGACCTGCAACAGGAGTTTGGAGAGCAGGTGTTTGAACTCATCTGGCAGGATTTATGCCCTACCAGGACAAGAAGTTGCTGTATCTTTTGTTTCCTGGATCTCTGGTGAAGCACTGGGCTCTTCCTGTGCAACAAGCACTATTATTTATCCTCTGCCCTCGAGTTTGTGCTTTGGTTTTAGAATGTAGGTTAAAATGAACTTAAAAGCAGTATGATAGCCTCTGTCTGGTGCTGCTTGCTGCTACAGCCCCAAGTCTGACGTGACCT
This sequence comes from Psilopogon haemacephalus, assembly GCA_013396835.1. Classification (NCBI taxonomy): domain Eukaryota; kingdom Metazoa; phylum Chordata; class Aves; order Piciformes; family Megalaimidae; genus Psilopogon; species Psilopogon haemacephalus. The sequence goes on along the minus strand of VWZI01017366.1, from coordinate 58,987 downwards.
GCAGATGGGTCCAGACAAGTGTGTTCAAGTAACGTCTGAATGAAGTGAAGGTGTCCTTCTGCGACAGCTGTACTATACTTGCATTTATCCCAGCTGGCTCACACCAGCTCCTAATAAAGCCAGCTCATATGTGGGGTCCCTCTCTGTAGTGGTTAGAAGATGAGCACTACTGGGCATTAAGTAACTCACTGCATGGTAACAGTTTAATTATCTTTTTTTTTTTTTTGTCTTTTATAAAGGGTAGTGACATTGATTAGGCATGCATTAAAATATGTTGCTGCTTTCTTTGCATTAAAAAAATAATGTGGTAAGATGAAATAAAAGTTGTTTTTTTGTTTTGGTTTGGTTTGGTTTGGTTTTGGTTTGGTTTTTTTGGTATTTGTATCTATAGCTACTGGGTGAATTGATTCTGGATCGACACAACTTTGCCATCATGACGAAATACATCAGCAAACCAGAAAATCTGAAGTTAATGATGAATTTGCTGCGAGATAAAAGCCCCAACATTCAGTTTGAAGCATTCCATGTGTTCAAGGTGAGCTACTATGAGTAGAGGAGGCAGAGGGTTTCTTCTCCTCATAGAACTGTCTTTCAAGGTGGCCAAGAGAAAGCCCAGAATATTAAGACAAAAGTTAAGATTTACAGCCAATTCCAGCATTTCAGAATGTCTTAACAGAAAACCTTCCTGCCACTAAGCCTTTAATTTCTATTTGCCTTCCTTCAGGCGAGATCTAAAGCAGCATCACCATTGTTTGGGCTGAGGGTGTTCAGTCAAATAGCAATGAGGTGGATGCTACAGGTAGCAAAGTATGCAGCTTCTAGGAAGCACCCAGGATGCCTTCTCCCAGTTTTTAGGTCATTTTACTACATGATTCTGGGTAAAGGTTAAAAAAACCCCCAAACTTAAAATTCTACAATGAGTAAAAGTAGATGGTCCTGGCACTGTGTATCAGTCTGAACCCATTTTCCTTTTAGAGGTATTTGAAATATTTGGTAAATCTGAGCTTCAGATCACTTTAATCCTTCCATCCTTTTGCAGTGATCATTAATGCAGTCTTAATTATTAGAGCAAACCAGTGTCTCTTGTTTTTATTATGATTAATGTTAGTAAGTGAAAAAGTTTACGGTTTCCCTCAAACCATTTTAATGGTTTGAAATTAAAGCAGGTTTAGATTGGATATCAGGAACAAGTTCTTCATCGTGAAGGTAGTGAAACAGTGGAGGTGGTTGAGGCCACATCCATGGAGATATTTAAGGTCAGAGACGGGACAAGGCTCTGAGTAACCTGATCTAGTGGAGGATGTCCCTACTGACTGCAGCATGGTTGGACTAGACATATGGGTGTCCCTTCCAACCCAAACCATTCTGCGATTCGTATCAGAGAAGTTCTCTGCCCTAGGACAGAGGGTGAGTTGGATTGTCACTATGCTTGCTCCCTGGAGGTGTTCAAGGCCAGGTTGGATGAGGCCTTGAGCAACCTGTTCTAGTGGGAGGTGTTCCTGTCTATGGTGGGGAGTTGGAACTGGATGATCTTTGAGGTCCCTTCCGACCTAAACCATTCTATGATTCTATACAAAACTACCTTTAATTTGGAAGGAACACTTTAATTTCAAACAGAGTTGTTAATGATTTTCAGAAGAGAAGTACTGAGCACGTAAGGATATCTTCCCCCAAGATGAGTAAGAAAGATGCCAGATCACATCAAGATGCTATTGGAAAAAGGTTGCAAAATTCAGGGTGACTTATTGAGTCTTGTACTTCTGCCATTTCAGATTTGGAAAAAAGCTTTTAGATTTTCATTGCGGAGTCCTAGAGGGTGTGCAGATTCTCCAAAAAGCTTTTAGTTTCCAGAATGAGGAAAAAAAACCCAAAAAACACAACCTCCCCCCCCCTCCAAAAAAAAACTTCAAGGAGGATTGAAAAAAAAAATTCTTCCTTAAGTAAGCAGCTTGGTAAGCTGTTCCCTTGTTGACTTCCTCCATAGCCAGCTGAAGCTATGTGAGCAACTTCTGTTCCTCCTCCTTATCAGGAGGTATGTGGCTCTGAGATAAGAGAGCAGTCAGGCTACAAACACTTGCAGCCTTTGAGATGCTTATGGATGGATGGGATCAGAGGATTGGGCTTTCTTAGCCACTCTGTGAATAAATGCCAGATTTTTTTCTGTGTGGAACACAAGCTACTGTTACTAAATTAATGATAGACATAGCCCGGGCCTGGGGAGCAGCTGATTTCACTTAGTTAAAGAGGCGTTTGAAAGGATTTGGAATAACTTGAGAGGATTCCAGTGTGCAATCATGTCACACTTTGGCTCCTCTTCTGCTTTTCCCATGCCTCCCTTCCTTTCCTTTTCCAATGCTTCGTGTCCCATTTCCAGTGAGTGAAGGTATTGCGGGCTAAGCCTTGCCTGACAACTTAAAATTGCTGCCTTGTGGCCATAATGCTGAGACCTTGAGGTTTCTAGCAAAGCAAGCACTGTGTGGTGGTAATGTTGTCTCTCCGCCTTTGAAAGGGTCAAACTCTCTCCTTAGGTACTAACCTCCGTGGGATGTCAGGTTTTTTTTCCAGTCATCAGCGTTTAAGCAGCCTCATAGCATTCCTCATGCTGTCTCTCAAACATAATGCTCATTGTCAGGAAATTACAGGCTCAAAGCAGAAACTGATCAGCTGGAAACTGCTTTTTCTATAACCACCAGCAGCACACTTAGAGTAACTAGAGGTGCAGTAGAGCTCCTCTTTCATGCCCTCAGTGAGGATCTGGGTTGGCTGGATGTAGAAACGTTCAGCTTCTCCCCAGTGGGTAGGGCAGCTATAGGATGTGTTATATAGAACTGTATTGTGAATTATCTTTGTAGAGTGGGTCACAGAAGAGAATTTTCCTCCAGAAGATAATTTTCCTCTGATTTTACTTTAAATCCTGAAATATTTACAAGAATGAGGAAAAACACTACTGGTTGGTTGTGGCCTCTTGTTTCTGGGTTAGTGTCTCCCAGCCTGGTTCTTTTGTCCAGCTGCAATAATTCCATGCTAATGTAACTGGGAGAGGAATGCTGTCCTCAACTTTTAATCTCATCAATTTGAAATCATGCCTGCGTTTTAAAATTGTGCTTGCAAAACACCCCTGCAGTGTTGGTTGAAATTACAGCAGACTAACTACAGTGGCTTGAAATGAAAGGTTTGCAGAGAAGTGGATACTTGTTGCTCTGTCTGAGCTGCCAAAAGATTTGGGTTTAAGTTACCTGATTTAGATGTCTCACTAGTTAGACACAGTTGCAATGAAAAAGTGTTTGTTTTGTAAGCATCCAGATTCCAACACTCCCATGCCCCAGCTGACCCCAAAAAAATGTTGTGTGACTTCTGCCTCCCTAAGGCAATTTCTAATTCCTGAAGATGGAAGATTGTAAGATAGAGATGAAAAGTATGAACACCTCTGCTGTGAAAACACTTTGCAGGGACGTTTTGTGGCTGAAAATGCCAGTACCTCTACAAGCTCAGAGAAGATGTCGCTCATCCAGGATGCTTTAGGTGGGATATTGAAGACAGACAAAGTGGTTACTTGCAGTGCCTCTTTGCATCTCCAAGGAGATGCTTGATCTTCCTCCTAGTTCCAGCTCCCTCTCTTCTTTTTGCCTGAGCAAAATGAAAGCTAAGTTTTGCAGCACCATCTTGAAGGCCCATGGCTGCTTGGTAAAACTGGCTGTGCTAGGCAATGTATGCATGAGGATTGGGCAGTATTTAATCATGAGGAAAGGCCAACACACCTCACCTTCTTCCTCCCTTTCCACTAGGGTCACACAGGGTTGTAGGCTTTGAGAATCACCAGTTCTTCTCTGCATTGATTTCAGTGGAGAGGTCTTAGTCTTGAGCATGCCCACTTTGAGGACCAAATATGGAGAAGGACTTTCCAGCTCCCGTGATGGTTTCGTGACGGTTTAGTAGTGCGACTGGCTTTGAGTTTGCCTGTAGGGGAGACCAGAACCCTCAGATGTACTTTTGATGTGGTTCAGGTGCTCCTTTGACCTTACACATTCACAAATAAAGGCTAATAACAAGCTCTCTCGGCTTTCAGGTAAATAGTTAGATTGCTTCGAGGAAAACGCCCTGTAGCAGTGAATTCGGGTTACGCAACTTTCTCCTTCTGAAGCAGACATTTAGCAAGAGAAATTTTACTGTTTAAATCTAAAAATAGAGTGGGTACACTGTGTTTTGTGACCTTAGGTTCATTTTTCCGTTCTCCCTCATGCACATTACAGAGCTACCTCCAGCAGCTTGCTCTTGAAAATGGTCTCGCATAATTTGACTGTGTTGACAGTTTCCTTTTGGTAGAAGGCTGAAACCGCATCTGCGGGGCTGTGTCCTCTCTACTTTCTAGGTGGAGAGTTTAAAGGGCAGGAAGTGTTACATGAAGCACTGCGCTATAAGCAACGTGAACCATAAGGCACTTCCATGTGCAGTTTCCTGACACAGTAAGATTGTGCATGACCCCAGAGTAAGTCTTAAAATACCAAATCCAGGGCATCCAACTTCTGTAATCGCTTTTGCTCTGCCATAGTCCCAGAGGGTGGTGATGCCTGGTTCTTAATTGCAGAATAACAAGGTCAGATTCTCCATTCAAGTGATTTTGGTGTTTGTTTGAAGAGACAGATAGAGGAGAGTTCCCCTTTGGACAACTTTTGAAGCTTCAGAGTTGATTTTCATTCCAAGCATTTCACAAATATTCACAAAACGAAACTACTGAAAAAGATATTTTTGGAATTGGAATTTTAATATTATTATTTATTTTGAGTCTCATCTACTGAATTAAGTGCTCTACAGCATGCAGCCTTTCATAATGAAACCACAGGTGAAACAAAGTGCTTGACTCTTCATGAAGTTAGCTTCAGTTGAACTTAATTTTAGTAGAAATGTTCCAGATGGTGTTAAAATTATTTCTGTTCTCAGGGATTTATCTCCTTCTTTATGAACCTAGCAGAACTCTAAATGAGGGGAGCTCTTATCTTATGGTGATCCTCGTCCTGGGCTTTCTGAAGCTGATTGGTTGATACTGGCAGAATTGATTTTGTTTGCTTAGCCAAAGTATTGAATGACATTTCAGGAATTTTCTGGTCCTTTAACATTCCCTCCTTACAAGCCCCTATTGACACTGAGCAAGACTGGCAGTCAAGATGATCATTGTTTGAATGTTCAGTCCAACAGTTCTGTAAAGGAAGGATTATAATCTATAAATAGTTGAGCAGGAAGTTAAACAGGATGCAATGCCTTTTATTAAACTAAGTTTTTGCTTATTTGCTATGGAAATACCAGGCTCAATATGAAATGCTGTTACTTACTAGGTTTGCCACTAAAGCCTTCCAGTTCTGTTTGCAGGTCAGGTAGCTTTTAGAAGAAGAATGATTTAAATTTCCCTATTTTGAGAGCCAGCCTTTACCTATCTTTATAAGGTGACCTTCAGCACTGCAGGGTCAGGCCTTCTTTAATGGATCCCATTTGCATCATAATCAGACTATTTCTGAAAATGCAGGCCCTGCCAGTGTTCAGGATGGTTTTCATCTCTTGTTTGCAAAGAGGGAGCTGCACTCCAAAGTGAAAAAAAGCTTCCACTGAAGACCTGTCATGATTACTTTCCTGGTCACTGCCTGTAGGCTTCTGTATTGCTTTTCTCAAAGCAAGCTTGGCCAGATGACTGGGGACTTACTGCAGTCCAAATCCTGGAAATATCCACCCTTCATTGGTGTAGGTCAGCGTGGAGGAAGCTGCAGCAGTGGGGCTGCTGGAGTAGAGAGCATGAATTGCTGCAACCTCATACTGGGCTAAACATTCATATGCTCAAGATTTCAAGATTTGTGTTCCCTAGATAAGGCAGAGACTGGAAAGCTGTGAAGTACATTCAGTAGTGACTTACATCCCCAAAGCCTTTATTTCCCAGTCTGAGGGGTGCCAATGCTTCAAGAGCAGCGTATCAACATTATTGCAAAGGAGAGGATGTTGCTTTCGGATGCTGCAGGTAGTGACAGAACAACCAGCTGAGTGCAGTGAGAGCTGTGAACTCTCTGTCTGACCCACTGATAGATGTGTCCTTGGTCATAGGTTGCACTTTGAATGCTTGGAGAATCATGCAAGAAAGATTTTGGTTTAGAGTGGCTGCTCTGAAGGGTTCCTTGGGAGTTGGAGATGTTGGTGCTCCTCTTGAGAAGTCCTAAGTGTCAAGCAGGCATAAAAAGAAATTATAATCAGAGAAAGGTGATGTGGAGGTTTGTGCAAAGATGCTATAACTGTAGATACTGTACTTGTCACAGGGACCATGGCCTAACCACTAGATCAAGGAAAACTGTAAGAGACTTGGGGCTTGGAAGCATTCACCCAGCAAGGCAGAGGCCACAGCTGTTTACCTAGAGCAGACAGAAAAGTACTTTAAAGCAGGGACTCCTAGAAGCAACCTGAGGAAGAGAAGATAAAAGCATAGGCAGGGATTATAGTGCTCTTATTGCACCAGGACACCAGGGTTTAAGCACCACGAGCTGCTTTGCCTCACCTTTAGGGATGATGATGATGAAGATGAAGCTCATGGCTTGGACAGGGGCACTCTGCACTAGGTTAGGAACTGGCTGGATGGCTGGGCCCAGAGAGTGGTGGTGAATGGAGCCACATCCAGTTGGCAGCCAGTTACTAGTGGTGTGCCCCAGGGATCAGTGCTGGGCCCAGTCCTGTTTAATATCTTCATTGATGATCTGGATGAGGGCATTGAGTCTTCCCATCAGTAAGTTTGCAGATGACACCAAGTTGGGAGCAAGTGTTGATCTGTTAGAGGTCAGGAGGGCTCTGCAGAGGGACCTGGACAGATGGGCACGGTCCAACACCATGAGTTTTAACAAGTCCAAGTGCCAGGTTCTGCACTTTGGCCACAACAACCCTGTGCAGTGCTACAGGCTGGGGACAGAGTGGCCAGGCAGAGAGGCACCTGGAGGTGCTGGTTGATGGCTGACTGAACATGAGCCAGCAGTGTGCACAGCAGTGTGGCCAAGAAGGCCAAGGGCATCCTGGCCTGTATCAGGAATAGTGTGGCCAGCAGGACCAGCAAAGTCATTCTGCCCCTGTACTCAGCACTGGTGAGGCCATACCTTGAGTCCTGTGTCCAGTTCTGGGGCCCTCAGTTTAAGAAAGATGTTGAGATGCTTGAACGTGTCCAGAAAAGGGTACCAAGGCTGGTGAGGGGGCTGGAGCACAGCCCTATGAGCAGAGAGGCTGAGGGTGGTGGGGGTGTTTGGCCTGGAGAGAAGAAAGCTCAGGGGAGACCTCATTGCTCTCTACAACTACCTGAAAGGAAGTTGTAGGCAGGTGGGGGTTGGTCTCTTCTCCCAGGCACCCAGTGACAGAACAAGAGAACACAGTCTTAAACTGTGCCAGGGCAGGTTTAGGCTGGACATTAGGAAGAAATTCTTCACGGTAAGAGTGATTTGCCATTGGAATGGGCTGCCCAGGGAGGTGGTGGAGTCATCATCCCTGGAGGTGTTTAAAAGGAGGCTGGATGAGGCACTCAGTGATATGGTTAATTAGAAGGGTTAGGTGATAGGTTGGACTCGATGATCCTAGAGGTCTCTTCCAACCTGGTTAAGTCTGTAATTCTGTGTGTGATTATAAACATATACAAAATGTAAATAATAATTATAATGATGATTATAATAATAACCTTAAAAAAAAAGTCTTTCCTCCTTGTCTAGGCAGAAGAACTTGGTGTAGTATTTTTGATGCATGATGAGCCCTATTCCTTCTATATGTTCCCCAAATTCCACATCACCTGTGTAATGTGTAATGTCCCCTAGCTTCACAGTGGGTCAGATCTACAGGCAGATCCTGTTCCAGGCTTTCCCAGGTGTTAGTTCTCGGGGCAAGAGGTTGTAATGCAGCCCTCCAAGTTGGTGCACATATTCCTTGTCACATAACATGGCAGCTCCCTGCACATGGCCCAGGCTTTTTGCGTGGTAAGAATCTCAGTGGAGATAAATGAACCTGCAGAAGAGCAGGCTACGAGAGTTGGGGGTCTTTAGCCTGGAGACAAGAAGACTTTGAGGCGACCTTATAGTAGCCTTCCAATATCTGAAAAGGGCCTACAGGAAGGCTCTTGTAATGAGAGGATGAGGGCTACAGGGTTTAAACTGGAAGAGGGGAGATTTAAACAGGATGTTAGGAAGAAGTTCTTTACAGTGAGGGTGGTGAGAAACTGAAACAAGTTGCCCAGTGAGACTGTGGCTGCTCCCTGCCTGGAGGTGTTCAGGCCAGGTTGGATGAGGCACTGAGCGACCTGTTCTAGTGGGAGGTGTCCCTCCCTATGGCAGGGAGCTGGAACTCAATGATCTTTGAGGTCCCTTCCAACCTAAGCCATTCTATGATTCTAAGAGCCCCGGGTCTGGAGCCAGCAGCTCTGGGGCTGGGCAAGTGGTGGTGCCATCTGCACTTGGCTGGACAACCTGTCTTTCTGTACTGTCAGCAGATGTTTGTTTTCAGTCTGATTTGAACAGGCTTGGAGGGAAACTGGACGTTTTCCAGTCCTGTCCATCCTTAATTTCTTCTCATGGGGTAGGGAATAACTGGAGCTATTTACGTTGTTGCACAAGCACTTGGGCAGTGTTTTGTTGACCAGCCATGGTAACCTCGGAGCGGGCCAGAAGTGAGGGCTCCTCCCAGGGTGGCCAAGGGTGTGCTGCTCATGTGTGTTCCCACTGCCAGCCCCCCGCCCTGTCTGCCCCCTGTGACTGACATCTGCAGAGCCTGCATCTCTGCAGCATCCTGAGGTCCCTGGGAAGAGCTTGTCACCTCTGGCCTTTACAGCCAGCCTTAAGTTTCCTGTTGTCAGACCACGCTTAAGGCAGAGAAAATGTTAAAGAAACAGTGTTGTGGCCTGGGGGGGTCATGTTCAGAGCTGCAAAACTCTGCAGCTTGAGGCATTACAGGAGGAAATACCAGAGCGTGGTTAAGTTTAGTCTTTAAAACTACTGTTGGAGAAGACCACAGTGCTTGGCTGCCTGTGCCAGGTGGAGTATCTGTGTCTCCTGTCACCCCCTGCCCTGTCACCCTCTATTGCTCAGTGAGGGCAGCAATGGTGCTGGGTTTACCGTGGCACTCCTGTTCCTGCTGCTGGAAATTTCCACGTTCTCATGAATGGATTAGGCAGAGGGAAGTGGAGCCTGTGACATATTTTTCCAAACCAAAACAAAGCTGGCAAGTCTAATTTTAGGCTTGGTTTAGTATGGAAATTATATCAATACTGACACCAAGTTTTGTTTTGGTTTTTTTTCTGTTCTCCTGATAATTAATTTCTGTGTATTTATTGTGGAAGAGGCTGAGAATTGATGGCTCCCTCTCAACAACTGGGTTTACAGTCAAACACATTTATCAACAAAGAACAAAATTAAAGGGAAGCAATGCACACAGCCATAGATTGGCTTCAATTTGCTCTTCCAACAGCGTGTTTGTAACTTCTCTCTGTGCCCTGGGACAAGGTGTCTAGTGGCAGAGTATTTGCCTGACAGCTTTCAGCTGACCAGTTAGGAAATAACTTCCAGTGATATTGTGAGTGATGTTGTGCTCTCTCTCTCTCTCTCTCTGGGTTTGCATGCTAGGTTTTTGTGGCCAGTCCAAACAAGACACAGCCAATTGTGGAGATCCTGTTGAAAAACCAACCCAAGCTAATTGAGTTTCTGAGCAATTTCCAGAAAGAGAGGACGGATGATGAACAATTCACTGATGAGAAGAACTACCTGATCAAGCAAATCCGAGACTTGAAAAAGCCAACGGCATGAAGAACTCCTCTCGTTTTCCACTGTAGGCATTAATCTCATCTGTTAAGCTCCTCTGTGTCCCTTAAACACCACAGTAGTGCTTGAGAAGGCACAGCAAGTGCCCGGGTTTTATCTTGTCTTTGTTCCTAGATATCAAGAGTATAGGGTTTTTACATGAAAACTAAAAAAAACCCAACAAAAAACAAAAACCACAAAAATCTAGAATAATATATTGTTTTTAATCAAGGCTATAATTATTTATGTCAGTTTAGACTCTGTAATGGAAGCTGGTTTGATGGATTTTTTTCATTTGTGCTCAAGAAGTATGAACCTCTTTGCCTAACTCTATCAGCAAACTCAAGCTGTTGGTGAGTGCACAGAGTAGGTCTTCTGAGGACTGTAACATTGTTCCTTTGCACCTGTAATCGTGACTTTGTTCCAGTGCTGCACACACACACACACACACGACTGTGAAAGAGTACATTTGTCTCTGGAGTTAGCTGCACTTACAGACAGGGTTCTTTAGTTAAAGCAGTGAAGGTCACGTTTTTGCTTTATTTTTGTGTTCTATCACTTTTAAAGTTTTCCTTTCCTCTAGATGAGAGGTTTTCTATTCAGTGCTAGGGAATGGATGAAGACATCAGACAGATGAGCTGTTTCTGCCTGCCTCCCTCCCATTTTCCTGTGTGTGATCAGCCTTTGTGCTAGAGCACAGGCTGTCCCCACCAGCTCCCAAGCAGAATGATGCGGAGCTGCCCAGGTATGCAGCGCCCACGTACCCTTGGTGGGAAGGAGGCAAGAGCAACCTCTCTCTGCCAAGGACCATGCCGTGTTGCCACTGAAGTCAACCTGCGCCTACTAAAATCACCAAAAAGTCTACCCTCAGTTTCAGCAGTGGGTAGTGGCCAGAGCGATGTGGCTGAACTGTTCTGAGCACTAGTACAAGGGAAGGATCCACAGTGTCTTCCCACCTGGCTTTAAATCCCAGCTGTGCAAGATGGGGTTGAGCTGAATTCAGCAAGGGGATGCTGAAATGGCCTCAGCCTGAACCCCTGAGTGGCCTGGGCTTCTTGGGTCTGCAGGTGCTCCTAAAGCTGAGAGCATTTGATGGATTCCTAAGTCAAACAACATGGGAGGAGGTCATTTAGCAGCCCCCAGGCACCAGAGGCTACTTGTAGTCCACATGTAGTCTGGTGTCTTATATCCTTGTTCATCCCGATGTGAGTTCAGGTTTTGTGCAGAAGTTGTAGAAGGGGAAATTGTTGCACTGTTAATGATTTAAATTTAATAAGCTGAGGTCCAAACAGTGTTTCCCAGGTGTGTTTGAAGAGTTTTTGGGGTCTTTTCATTTTCTATCAGGAAATGAAAATGTTACACTGACGCTTTAATAGGAAGTGGAGTTTGAGAGCAGGGAGTGGAAATATCTTGAATTTTTCTGGACAGCCTAAGTTCTAAGTTTCCTTGTTTGTAGTGAGAGATTTATCTAGCTAAAACCATAGCCAATGCTTCAGATAAAAAGGTGGCACTGAATTGTAAAAACAGAATGAGATCTTTTCTGCCATTAAATTGTTATATACTGGGGTGAGTGATACTTTAATTTATGTGCTTTATAAAAGGGATGAAACAGAACAGATTGCGGACTCATGGTTTGGTTTTGTTTTTTTCAGATGTCAGATATACATAACAAATGTACTTCTTAGTTGCCTGGGATTAAAAAAATAATAATAATTATATATTTACAAGCTATTAAAGGCATGATTACTGAACACTTTATTTCTGTCTCTGTTTTTTGCCTCTTGCCCTTCAGATTAGCTAGGCTCTGCATGGTGCTAAATTCTTCCTCTCCTTTGTCAGCCATTTTCAGCAGATGGAGAGAGATGAGCACTGCTTCCAGAGCTAACACACTCTGCAAGCATCGCCTCTACAGCCCAGGCTGGCAGTGGGGGCATCTGGCAACCCAGGCTGCAGCCCAGCTCAGCCTGACTGCGATTGTCACCCCCAGTCCCACGGGCAGTGCTCACACTAGCTGTAGTAGCTTGTGGGTGGATAAAGGACCATCTTCAGAATGCAGTCCTCAGAGCTAATCATTTAAGTCTGCTCCCCTGAGATTTGGAGCCTGAAACCAAAGGGCACTTGGCTGTGTTATGAGCTCTTGGGGTGGGGCTGGCCTCCAGGGCTCGATTAACATAGAGACACATGTCCATTGCCTCAGCCTCTGGAGTCACATGAGACTGCTGGGCTTCCCGCCTGCACTCGGAAAAAGTGTCTAAGGCTGTAATGCTGGGGAATGCCTGCCCTTCACAATGTGACTGTAGCCATGCAGAGCTGCCCACTGCATCTCTGAGGGTGTCAGCTGCTCTTGTCTGCATCATCCAGACACAGAAAAGCACTGCATAGAATCATAGAATGGTTTAGGTTGGAAGAGACCTTAAAGATCATCCAGTTCCAACCCCCCGCCATAGGCAGGGACACCTCCCACTAGATCAGGTCTCTCAAGCCCCCATCCAGCCTGGCCTTGAACACATCCAGGGAGGGAGCAGACACAACCTCCCTGGACAACCACCCTCACTGTGAAGAATTTCTTCCTATCATCCCGTTCAAATCTCCCCTCCACCATTTTGAACCCATTCCCCCTCGTCCTGTCATTACAAGACCTTGTGAACAGCCCCTCCCCAGCCTTCCTGTAGGCCCCCCTCAGATACTGGTAGGCTGCTATAAGGTCTCTTCGAAGCCTTCTCTTCTCCAGGCTGAAAAGCCCCAACTCTCTCAGCCTGTCCTCATAGCAGAGGTGCTCCAGCCCTCTGATCATCTTTGTGGCCCCCCTCTGGACTCCAACAGTTCCATGTCCTTCCTGTGCTGGGGGGCTCCAGAACTGCACACAGTACTGCAGGTGGGGTCTGACCAGAGCAGAGTAAATATCACAAAGTACCTGAGGGCCAAGGTTCTTCCCACACCTCAGTGCTTATGTAGGCAGAGATATGGCAGGCCAAGAGGCATCAGAGCAATGGAGCCCATCCCTGCACAGGCTGCCCTCTCCCAGCCTGCATCACACCACATCAGTCAGTGGTAAGGAGGGCTTGTGTGCATGCTTGTGCAGTGTCAGAGAGAGGAGAAAAAGGGAGCAAACCTACAGTAAAATAATGTGTGCCAGGCCCCTTGTAGCTTATCAGGACCAAGAATTCTGTCCTGAGGTAGGGGTTTACCACCTCGAAGTAATTGAGTCTTCCCCAGACTGAACTTGCTTAGCTGTCTGAAAGAAGAAAAAGTAAAAGAAATGGTGAAGATTAAAGTAAGCACCATAATAACATCTCATGACACACACACATCCCTAATGAAATGAAAATTTTGTATTTTCTAATGCAACTGTGAAATAATGATAGAACTCCTAATTTCCTTTGGTGCACTCTATCAAGGTGGTTCTCCTGCCTAAGCAATGGCTCCCACCAGAAGCCCACAATTTCTCTGAAATTAGTACCTGGGGAGTTGTGTGAGCACAGGATGCAGTTCATCAGAGTGAGGACAGGGAAGAATATTATAGTCTGAAGAGAAAGAAAGAAGCTGGAGGATGCTTGGGCTGTGGCCTGTCCATTCCAGTCGCCACCCAGCATTCGGGGTGGCCATGCAATCTGCAACCCTGCACATAAAACCTTGCTCGATACAGCAGAGTGCCAGGAATCTCTGAACCATAAGCTTCTGTCCTGGGATTCTGGCAGCCTCTGCTACTGAGGAAAACAATCTGCTAAGAGGCAGCAACAGCCTCCCTGGTCTGCCATGGTGGCAGGTATGCCAGCAGGTGTGAGCCCGGGAGGATGGGGGACTCTGGCCTTCAAGAAATGTAGGCGTTAAAACCACTTGAGCCTCCTAAATCTGCATGCTCCTGGGACAAGATCAGATGAGAAGGAAAGAATGACTTGGACCTTGTAATCTAATGATAAAAGCACTCACATGAGGGAGAGGAGATCTGGATCCCATTTATTCTCTACTGTATGCTCTGCCCTGGTCCATGAAATTGGAGCAGGGCTTAAGAGAGCCCAGGCTTCCTTCCAAAGGGTGCCGTGGATACTTGGTCAGTAGAGAGGCTTTTTCCCTAGGCCAACAAGTGCTTCATTCTTTTTCTCTAAAGTAGAAGTTATTCAACATTCTGGCCAGAAGCACCTTCCTGCAGAGCATCATATGGCTGGCGGTGAAGGCTGTTATGAGTCAGAGAGGATATGGCACTAAATGGAACTGTACCTAGCTCTCCCTCTTCCCGACTAAAGACTCTTCCACAAAAATCTGTGCTTCCATGGCCTTCCACTGGCTTTGGACTTGCATTTTGGCACCTGCCACTTTACCTGTGTTGAACTTAGGCTGCATTTGCCTTGAGCGTCACCCTCTAGGCTTTTACACACTGCCTGGCAACTGAACAGCACCAAGCAGTTGAGGGAGACCTCGAGGCTCTGTGGCATTTGTTACCAAGAAATGAAAGCCCATTTCATAGCTCTTGCACCGATGGACCCAAAGTGGCCCCCTTGTTTTCCTGTCAGAGGTGATAGGTGGTGGAAATTCTGCCAACCTGCAGTGCAGGAGACAGCCAGCACTCACTGATGCCCAGTGAAGGATACAGGCTTTTAAGGATCTTCACTGCTGCAGTCCAGGTCCTGGAGCTGCTGGTACGTGTCAGTTTTTGGTGTAAATGCAGGCACAGCCTCAGGAACTGACGTGTTCCCTTTTCCAAGCCAGCACCTTAACAAAGTTCAGCCGGATTTTTTTCTTTTGTTGTTATTGTTCTGTTCAAAGCACACCCAGGGCTCCTCTCTCACTGCCTGACAAGCTTAGTGAGGTGTGGTACTCACCGAGGCCCCACAGCACATGCTGTTATGTCTGGGTGTGAGGTGCCCCCAGAGCCTCTACTGGAAGTCCAGCCCCAGAGAGAGAGAGAGGCAGTCCTGCTGTCAAGAGCTGCTGTGGCCTGAGGAAGAGCAAGAGCTAACGTCCTGGCCACCCCAGCCCATGTTGAAGGGGAGCCTTGCCTCCAGCAAAGCTCAGTTCGTGCTGTGTGAGGCCAGAAGGTAGCAGCAGTCCAAGCCACCTCTGAGCATGGTTGGTGCTGGACAGGCAACGTGGGACAAGGCTGAGAGAAAACCCAGGACACGGTTTGCAGTTTTGGCCGTGTGGTAAGCCAAGCGTCTCACAGGGCTGTGACTTGGCTCCCCAGACAGCCCCAGGGAGAGGCAGGCAGCGAGCCCAACCCTCCTGACTCATGTTCCCGCTCCCCAGCGCCTGCCTCGGGCTGGGCTCTCTATCCAGGAATGCGAAAGTAGGAAAAACAATCAACCAACCAACCCCCTTCCTGTGGCACCACTTACAGCGGCTTTGCAAAACCACAGTAAAAGTAGCCTTCTCCTCAGGCTGTGTCACCGCACCTGGCAGCCAGGGGAAAGCCTGGGACTGGGGTGCAGCCTGCCAGCTCAGCCATGGCCACACCACAGCGGGGAGGTGGCTCCTGCCACCCCAAACACCAGGCCTGTCTGGCATGGCATGGACTGCTGCACTGGGAACGGGGACAGGAGCTGCCCCAGCAGATCAGGCAGCAGCCTGCCTTGCAGGATCAGCTGAACACTGTAACTGGTCACTGCTACAAGAACCCCAGGGCTGTTTTTCAACACTGTGTGGCACTGGCCACAGCTGGGGGGAGGCGGGGTGGGGGGTACTTTGCCACTAAGCCCCAGGAAAGCAACACACTTCTCTGGCCATTCATGAGACTGCAGATAGCTGCTGTGGTGCAGCACATGAGGTATGGCCCACGAATGTCCCATGCCACCTCAACCTCCTCCCTCCCTTAGTGTGCCTGTTTTGCTCCTTGGTAGTGATGCTCAGAAGGCGGTGAGATGGGTTGTGTGCTGCTTCTGATCCTGTCCCCTAAGTGCAGATATGGGAATGAAGCCTCATTGTCCTGCAACTAAACTTGTAGCATGTGTTTTAACTGTTCCAACAGGCGCCTCCTGCATGTTGGAATTTTTTTTCAAGTATTTGGGCATAACAAGCACCAAGGTGACAGGTATGAATAAAGTCTTTTGGCTGCTTGACAGGCACCAGCCCAGCCATGGCACCACAGCCCAGCTCGTTGCAGCTAACAAGGGAAAACTCACCCAGCTCCCCAATGCAGGTCTCCTGGGGAGAGCTACTGGTCTGCTAATGAATGCAATTATTTCTTCTGTGGGCACAGAAAAGACAGGACAGTGTCTGTGGGACCGTGAAGTGCCTCAATCAACTCTTATGAATAGAGACCCTTTATTTCCAAATTCCTGTTACGTTGCCCCTGCTAACACACATCTTTGGTAGTGCCCTTCAACTCACTTGCAGAACAGCTGGCTTGACACGGGTTTGGAGATGATTTAAAAATACCCGTGTCAGAGCAGAGCCTGTTTCATCTGCTCAGAGCTTTGTGTGAACTCGCCACAAGGGTTAGCTTCTCAGCAGGCGGCACACCCAGACACAGCCCTGCCCTGGCAGGGAGCAAACCAGCCCCTCATTTACTCAGGCAGATGGTCAGATGCCCAACAGGCTCTGCCTGCGAAGGACAAGCAGGAGCCTGCAGGGAGCGGAGCTCACAAACTCCCGTGGGGGAAGTGGAGCAAGGTACCTCCTCCCCATTTTAAAGCCGGGTGTGAGGGGAAAAATGATATTCATAGACAGGCATGCCTTGTGCCCCAAGGAGTGTCAGGAGCAGAGCCACAATTAGCTCATGGGATATAGGAGGTTCACACAGTGGGCTGACAGCAGTGGCTCATGCTTCCTGTCAAAGGCTCAAAGGAAAGTGACACTGAGGACAAGCCTGCTGGCAGGCAAGAAAGCAGTATGTCCCAGGGGGTGGCAGGCATTGCAATGGGAGGAGAGACATATGTTCATTCCAACAGAAGACCTAGCTCTCCTGCTAATGAATACCACTCCTGGCCATTCAGCTAAGCTCCTCTGCTTCTACCGAGTTTTGTTTTCTTGAGCTAAATCTGTCTTGCTCCACAGTGAGAACGAAAGGCGAACTGCAGGTGGCTGTGCTGGCATTCATACTGTCTCACAGACATCTTCAGGTATTTCTGAAAGGATGCTGCGGAGGGGAGGAATGGATCTATGCTGGCATTTGTCCCTAAGGCCCGGCTCTTGTGAAAGTTATTGTTCCAATGCTTCATGGTTTCCCCAGGCCTCTTAAACCTTCTCTTTTTCCCTCCCAGTTACAGATTTAGCTGCCCTGCGGGGGGGGGGGGGGGGGG
>VWZI01017366.1:21317-41888 GCA_013396835.1 Psilopogon haemacephalus | reverse complement strand
GGGGGGGGGCGGGAAATCTACTGGCGAAGCAGTGAGGTGACCTCACCAAAGTAAAGATAGTTGAGCAACGGAGTCGCAGGAGGAGAAAAGGCTGCAAAGGCTTCGCTGTTGTTAGTGCACCACTCTCGCTCCAGGGATTAACACGTTGCCCAAGTACCATCTACATTAAAGCTGGAGCAGACTCTTCCTTTCGGCAGTGGTAGGAATGGACAGTGGTGCTGTAGCTTCAGGAAGACACCCAGCGCTGAGGCTGAGCCTGGCTCCTCAGAAAAGCCAAGTGGAAAATTTCAGGTATACACAGATGGTACTTGGAGAGCAGAGAACAAATCTCATGCTGCAAAATGCCCCAGGGAAAACGCAGTGCTCAGCGCTTTCTGCTACGTGCCTGCTCCTAGCCCAGTCGGCGCTGCTGGGCGCCCCGCAGTAGCCCCGCACTAGGGTGACAGTCATGCCAGCCTCATTTGTCCCCCTTCCTGTCCGTGAGTTTTGAGCTGTCTCAAGTGTAGAGGCGCTGACAGCGCACATTAGCACACCTTGAGCTTTTGCTGTCCGCGGCGGCAGCAGCAGGACTCTCCGTGTGCCCCATGAGAGATTTATGGCATAACACACCCCTGCTATGGATCAGAGATCCGTACCAGGATCAGAGAAGCTGCAGCCGAAAAGAGGAGGCCTGCAGGAACGTGTGTGTGCCTCTGCGTGTGCCTGTGTGCGTGCCTTTGTGTGTGCGCCTCTGTGCATGTGTGTGTGTGTGTGTGTGTGTGTGTGTGTGTGTGTGTGTGTGTGTGCCTCTGTGTATGTGCCTGTGTGCGTGCGCTTGGGCGTCCTTCAGCGGTATTCATTTCCCTGCGAACAGCGCCCCCCAACGGCCACGCTCCGGCCCTGCACCCCGCAGTCCTTTCCTTGCCGCTGATCACGGACAGCAGCTTGGCTTTTTCTTTTTTTCCCCTTCCTGCCGCAGTCAAGGCAAAGCAGACCCAGTTTAAAGCTAAGGACTCATACGGAGGAGGCTTCTCTCTCTCTGCCAAAAGGCAGGCTCAGAACCAGCACAGCAGCTCCTTGCCTTTTCTCCACCACCAGCGAGGACACTGCAGTGTTGCACGTTGCCTGCTCACCTAGGGGCTGCAGGATCAGTCCCTGGCTGCTGGAAGCATCAGCACTGCGTGTCACCAAGGTACATCAGTGCTCTAAGTTTCAAGCGACTCTTTCGGTATATCACACAGGTAACCATCCTTGTCTGGGCCAGACTTATATCCATCCCATTAGAGGGTGAAGACGAAGAAAAGAAGGCTGAAGGGAGACCTCCTTGCTCTCTGCAAGTACCTGAAATAAAGTGGTAGCGAGATGGGGATTGGCCTCTTCTCCCTAGTAACAAGTGACAGGACAAGAGGAAATGGCTTCATGCTGCACCAGGGGAGGTTTAGATGGGATATTAGATTCAGAGTCATAGAATGGTTTGGATTGGAAGGACCTAAAAGATCGACTAGCTCCAAACCTCCTGCCATGGGGGGACGATTCGAAGACCTCCTGTACTTGCAGTGCCTTTCCCCTTCAACAAGGGAGCAAAACTGCAAAGCACTGAGCAGAACGTTCTGCCTGATACCTTGAAAAGCTTAAGAATAGGTGTTGCCTGTGTGTATGGGTGCAGCACACAAGGCTGGCGCATCGGTGGATAGCTCCCAAGGA
This sequence comes from Psilopogon haemacephalus, assembly GCA_013396835.1. Taxonomy (NCBI): domain Eukaryota; kingdom Metazoa; phylum Chordata; class Aves; order Piciformes; family Megalaimidae; genus Psilopogon; species Psilopogon haemacephalus. Next base: position 40,205 of record VWZI01017366.1, on the reverse strand, counting down.
AGATTGACAAGTACTCAACAACGGTTTTCTGCAATTACCTTTCTGTGTGGAATGGAATTCAGCTCCACCTATCATGAGTGATATGCAAACCCAGACTGATTACGAATCAGCAGTCACCAACTGTCGTCTTTGCTTTTCTAGTCTGTAAGCAATATCACTTACCGGATCTAACAAATTAAAGCCAAACAAATATTTGAAGCCTGGGTCGAAGGCACGATGACTGAAACAAACAAACAAACAAACAAAATCTGTTTAAAGGACTTCAAAGCTCTTCAGAGTAGTTTCCACATTAAACATGGCTCTGGGAAGCCTGCCCTATTAGTCAGCCTGGCTATGTCCCACTGGCTGCTCACTGTGTCTACAATGATGTTTTGGTCCAACAGCACTTCTGAAATGCACCTCTCATCTGTCCCTGCTTACTGCATATGGCTCCGTGACACAAGTCAGTCTTGGAGTGCATTGATTGGATGCTTTCAGATGAAATTAAGCAAGAAAACAATCTATAGGCATAGCCCTAATACACTCTGCTGGCAAACAGGCCTTCACCTTCAGTCCACATGCTCAGGCTGGAGCTGAACACTTGATGGGTCAAGGTCTTCAGTATTACCTGGTCAAGCTACAGACTCACTCCCCTTTATCCATACTGCTGACCAGTCTAAATGTTTTCCCCAATCTCTACAGTGATCCCCTCCCGTGGTGACCTTGAATCAGGATGCCTGCATATGCGTGTATGGGCAATCCTGGCAGTAAGGCAGAAGGCACAGCAAGGCCCAATTCTAGGGCTTGAAGTTCAAAGCTTTTTCCACTTCTATCCCGTCCAACCAAGAAACAGGCTGTGCAGGCGACAGCTCATGCAGTGCTTTCTGAGGCAGTCATTACTCTCCCAGGAAGACAGAATTGGTGTTCATTAATGATCTTTGTAGGGCAGAGGGAGGGGATCCCAGCCCCTCCTTCCCTGAGGCTGGCAGGAAGCACAGATTCTTCAGACAGAGCAGAGGGAGGTGATGCAGCTCAGCAACAGCTGGGACTGTAGAAGCAAGGACAGCACTGGGCTGGTAGAGCATTTCAAAGCACTCGGTAATGTTTCTAATAATCCGGAGCACTTAAAAACACATTCTAATACTTCCTGTTGCATTGATTTATTAGCAGAAAACATGTTTTGCTGCAAGGCAGACAATTAACAGAGAATTTCTGTAATTCTCAGTCAAGGGGGCCAAATTCTTACTGATCGTTAATATCTGCTATTAAAATGACAGCTCTGAAAGGAATGGAAGAGACCCAAAACACACATGGAAAATTCATCCAATATACAAAATATATAACTTTTACGTTTGTTAAATATACTGTTGTTTTTATGTAAGAAACAAACATCTGGAGTTCATTTGCAGAATAAGCACTGCAGAAGATACCTAGTCTTCCATGGCTCTCCCTGGTAAGAAGATGACATGCCCAGCAGTGCCTACAGAGCCCAGGGGTTGAGAGAGAAACCCCTTGCACATTGTTCCTGTTGGCCTAGATAAAGACCCTATTTTGTAAACCCAGGAAGAACTAAGGGAGTAGGGCTATAGTGATAATCGGACTCTACAGACATTTGTGAGCCTCTGGAGGAATGCCTTACAAGCAGTTCCAAACAGTCTCTTTTAAAAAGAAATTATAAAAAGTAAAGGTAAAAATTAAAAACCTCATGAAGTGCAGGCTAACAGGAGCATTTGCTGCAATATAGTTACTCAATGTGTGTGGTATTTGACATATATTCCAACAAAGACTTCCTACATAGACTTCTTTACTATTTTGATACCTAATGACTGATCAGTATAAAATTTGAAGGGGCCTTAAATCTGCCCCTGCTTTCCCCCCTTCTTCTACTTCAAGTGGAAGAGCATTGCTGATGGATTATGGAAACGAGGTTTCAGTGGGTGGAGTGGGGCAGACTTTTTACTCTGATCTGAAGAGTGTCTTCCTGATCTGTAGAAACCCCAAGACCAACTAGTCTAACACAAGATGCGGAGGAAAAACATACCAAAATAAAATATTTATGATTTAAAACCAGATTATAATCTTGTTTATGAAATACTGACATTTAACTTCATATGGAAGTTACAAAGAGTGAAATTCTATAAGCCTTGATGAGAAGAAAAAAAACTCTGTTTCTGATGTTTGCACAGGGTCTGGACCAATAACTTAATCTCCAGGCCCTGGACTCAATCTGACTGGTGAAGCATAGAGCTCCTTCATTGCAACTGCTGGTCCTAACTTCAGGACCTAGGTTCCCACACACTAGATTACAAGACCTGGTGAAATGTCAGCTCAACCATTTTCTCATGAGCTACTGTGAAACAGCACTCTTCTGTGGTGTGACACAAAAATGGATTTCACTGTCCTTCCCAGAGCTGACAAAAAACAGGGTCAGATTGTTGCCTGATGAGATTTCTGCTGCCAACTGCATGTACCGCACTCAACCAGCAGCCCTAGAGTAGCCTTCAGGATAACTGGGCTCAGAGAAACAGCAGCTTCTCTAGCTCCAGCAAGAGTGAATTTTCATGCCAGTAAGAGGGTATGAGCCTTCCCCAGTTCCAAAGTCCAGGGACTCAAGAATGAAATTACACTATGTGCCATGGGAAAATCACAGCTTCTTGTTGCAGCTCCTAGCATCAAGAACTGTACCTTAAGTTACAGGACCAGTAGCCAAATGGGGTGAGAACAGACTCCACGTAACTAATGCCACATTAAGGATGCTTTGGATTATATCCAATCACAGCCTTGCTTTCTAGTTCCAGCCTTTTCCAAAACCTAAAATAAACAAACAGAACCTACAGCAGCATCTTAAGACTTAATTCCCCTTCCACAACTTTAAGGAGGGCAGCAAAGACAAAATGCATGAAAGAACTGGGGAAAGGCCATTTCTACATTGTACCAGCTGCAGCAGAAAAAGGTTTAAGGTGTTTGCACTTGAGAGCTCAGCAGAAGAGCAAACACAGATCTTGGAACATCTGCTAAAACAAAGATCTAGAGGTCATATACAAAGCAGCAAGCCAAGAGGAGTAAGCAGAGTGACCTCTCAAAAGATGCTAGGTACAACTCTGTTCCAGTTACCTACCCAGCACTCCCTCAAAACCAGCAACCACATTAGACTGCAGTTTCATTGGTGGTTTCCATGTCACCCTTGCTTCATGTGCAGTTATCCAATCGACTGGCACTGGTACAGACTAACCCATCTAAGAAACAACAGGGCATCTAGCACTTTATTAGCTTCTGTAGCCCTAGAAGCCTGTTAGTGAGGACTAACAGAAGCTAAACACTAGCTATTGCTACCTTCGCATAGTATCCACATGCCAGTAAGATGCACACAGCCAAATTCTTTTAGGCCTACATCCTGAGGCTGAGAAAAAGCAAAGCTATTTTTTATCTACATTAATTCAAATGGGCTGTACTTGAGGAGGCACACACAGCACCAGTGCCAAGTATCACAAAACAAAATAGCTCTGCTGCTGTGGCAGTTGGAAGAGGTTAGCTAAGAGAGACAAGCTTGATCTCCAAATCACTCACCTAGCAACAACTGGCATCTCAATGGCTTTGTCTCTTTTAAACAAGCAGACTGAGAAGCAAAAGCCACTTTCAGGGACAGGAATAATTGCTAGTGATTATTTATCTACCATTTTCTAGAAGATGCACTTAATGATTGTACTTGCAGAAACAGGATTTATGTCTGCATTCTGGCAGCCCAGAACTTAGAATTCCATTCCCTCAATCCATAGAGCAAGCCAGGTACCATTTCCATATTACTGTGACCTATCAGCAATAAACTTCCAGTATTTTAAAAAATACGTTAATATTTAGCCACCCAGTTACTTTCACAGAAAATATAAGCAGCATTTTTTTTTTCCCTAGGAACTTCTAAATTAAAAAGACCTGCAGGTAACTCTGGAAAACATTTAAGACATCGTAAATAAACTTATTCTAAAAATCACTTTCCAAACAATAAATAAAACTCTTCCTTAGTTGAAAGTGCAAACAGGCTGCATCATAAAAAGTACAAAGCAAGACTGCAGAAGTGCTTCATTATTCAGTAGTGACCCAGACACAGTTTCTTGTTTTGGTGCTGCTGGTCATCTAATGATTTGGTTTTCTGAACCCCATCTAAAGAGGAAAAAGAGGAAAAAAAAAAAAAAAAAAAAAAGAAGGGGTGAAACATTAATACAATAGTTAAGCAGAGTTTAAGTACTGAACACATATAGATACACTGGAATAACAATGGATAGGGGTTTGGGGTAGGGGAACTTGACTTCTCTCCATTCAGAGAAACATGAAATGACCACAGCAAAGGAAACATACTAAGGAAAACCTTAAAATAGTTCTGTGTTGAAAAGACAAGTGTGCTGTCTCAAAGAAAACACTGCTACAAAAATGAGCCCTGCTAAAGGTTTTCAGAGTACCACAGGATGAATGTTTCTCCAGATGGGTATAAAAAACACTAGCAGAAAAACAGACGAACAAGTCCTAACATTTTGCTGTGATTTCTAATGCCATAAACACTGCTCTGAGCTCTTCCCCCTCCCCTTTCTCCCCAACTCATAAGGAAGTCTCTAATGAAGAGACTTCTCTACTAACCTAGCCCGAAGAGCAAGCTGTTAACATGTTGATATCCATGTGCTATGAAAAACAACTTCAGGCTTTCCTATGCTCCTAGCATGTTGTTCAATGCTTCGGCTAACTGCCAGCTTCCTGTCTTTAAGTTCCATATCTTCATGCTTGAGACACACAAATTAGTTAGCTTCTTTTTCCACATTATTTTCCTCTCCAGATGAGGAGCATTTAAAGGACTGCTAGCTGACAGTAGGTGCCAATTGTAGGTCACTTTTGTAGCACAAAAAGGCATCAACATAAGACTCATCTAAACTCTGTTTTCAGCCTGGAAAATAGAAATCTCTGAGTGGACCCTTATAGCAGCCTTCCAGTACCTGAAAAGGGCCTACAAGAATGCCAGGTAGGGACTTTTTAAAAGGGCTTGTACTGGTAAGAAGAGAGAGAATGGATTAAAGCTTGAGGACGGCAGATTTAAACCAGATATTGAGTGGTGGAACAGTGGAACAGGTTGTCCAGGGATGTTGTGGATGCCCTCTCCCCAGAGGTGTTCAAGGCCAGGTTGGATGAGGTCTTGAGCTACCTCGTCCAGTAGAAAGTGTCCCTGCCCACAACTGGTGGATTGGAACTAGATGATCTTTAAGGTCCTTTCCAACCCAAACCATTTTATGAACCTGTGCATCTATGAATTTGATAGCTCTCTTCTAGAGGGGTGCAGGTCAACAAGGTTTTCGTGGTCTATTATGGATGTGTGTACAGACACAGAAAAATAAAAGTCAATTGAAAAGCATTGGCAGAGATTCTACTTCATAAAAGCACCACCAAAATGTTTTGCAGAACATATTTAAATGACTTGGAGGAGTCCTGTTTCTCTAGAAAAAGAATGGCACCCTTTATAGAACACAATAGAAGAAGTCTTTATAGAACAAAATTTAAGACAACAGTCTGAAATGATCCATGTGCAAAGCAGCACATTGTTGACCTTGATAACAGCACTAAAAGACTTTGTAACGAGCTCAAGTTTTTGACTTATCAATAGTTCTATTTTAAAAGCACAGAGAAGCTTTCATAGCAAAATTTAACTAGTCAGGATTAATTAAGACTAATCAATCTCAGAGGGATCCAGGTTTGTTTAAAATGTGACCTCACTTATGACTTCAGTCATAAAATCAACTAATGAAAGACTGAACTAATGAAAAAATACTTACTTTCCCTGGCTGTTGGGTCATGGAATTCAAGGGCATTAATGTGCAATGGATTGAGTTGCCACTGGTAAAAGAAGAAGAGAAGATTCACTTATGCCAGAAAATTGATCAAAAGGGGAAATAAAAAGTACCCTACTGTCCTTCACTGTAAGGCATGACTAGGGGTGAGGTAGGAAATGAAAGGCTCCCCTCCAACACACACTTGCTTTGAGGATAAAAAGCTATTATGGGAGGCATGGCTATTTACTCCCTTGAGAAGAGAAAACGAGCCCACTTGGACCAACAGTGCCACAGTTTGTCACAGTTAACAACCTGAGTGCAGTTGCATTTGGCCACCTTCAAAATCACAGTGTCTCCCCTACCAGGGAGTGAGCCATACTGTGACAGGGAGGCTTGGAGAGAAAATCAGTGTGACGAGACTACCTCAAAAAACAGCAGTGAGCTAGAGGGAAATCTGCAAGGGAATTCTGCAAGGGAATTAGCTGCCCCTACCACCTGAAATATGACACAGCACTTGTCTTCAGTGTCATGAAAAGGCAACCTCTAAATTCCACTCAGATGACTCAATAGCACAGGAAAACACTCCTGTAAGGCTGGCTGCAAACAACTGCTCACTCCCTCTCCACTCCCCCACAATGCTGCCCAGAGTTTTTGTATTATATTATTTTGACACTTACTGTGAATTTGCTTACACCTTCAAGTTCACCAAACTTCATATAGGATATATCTGCTTTCTTCTTCCCAGCATCAACATCTCCTGCATAGATCTGTTTGATCCCAGCCCCTTTGATTAGGGGAACACATTCATCACACGGACACTTGGTGACAAAGATCATGCTTCTCTCATCGGGCTTTATTTCTCGGCACCTACAAGGAGCCAGAAAACAATTTCAGAATTTATAATTTGATAGTTTTGAATGGTGACAAACCTGATATCTCACAAGAGCAAGCAAGGAAGTGCTGTATTATAGGCTGTCAGAAGCAACATTCCTACTCAAGTGCACAAGTCCACAATGACACCTGGCTTGGCTTTACTGCCTGCAAACAAACCACTCATCCCACACTCTCCACACAAGTTATTGTCACAAGCCTCAACAATTGCCACGCTTCCACATTTCAGGTTATAGCATAGCCCTATCAGGGAGCAGAGGCAGTGGCTTGTATCTGAAGAATAGCTGCCGTGCAGGATACTGGAATATCCTTTAAAAATGAGTTCACTTAAGAAGTTCGAAGGAACTCCAAGAGCTGTGGAACTCCAAGAGCTGTATCCATGCACATCCTAGTTCTGCATCACAGGCTTAAACAAGACCATGACTGCAACCCACACTTCCTGACAGTGACACAATGCATCTGTGGTAAAAATAAACCCATTACCTGAATGTCAAGGCGTTCTGCTCTGCGTGGATGATGTATCTGAACTTTCTGATTTCCCGATCCTTTTGCTTATCATCCATGTGTGGAAAATCAGCATATTCAGATCCGACAGGAAAGGCATTGTAGCCACAGCCTACAAAATACATTGCTCCTGTTCCATCACAGCTTCTCTGCAACAGGAAGCAAAGCATCAAATCTGGAGACATTTAAACTGAAGACTATGTCAAAATGTTGTGTAATGGATTCTTTCACATTATCAGTTTGTGCCAAGTTACAGCAGTTAAAAAGAGAATTCAGCTCTTGCTAACTGTGCCGTGTCTGTATGAAGCTTTTCCATGAAGCTCTGTGGAGGCCACACAGACAAACAGTAACACTACAGAGGACACGCTGCACCAGGCTTTAGTATCTTTCAGTAAGTAATAATGATAGCAGAAAAAAAACTCTGAAGAATTTAGTCCTTGAGCCTTTCTACAATGTACAAAATTAAAAGGCAGCTGGAGTTAGCCCATAATGTGCCAGAGACTGTGTTTCACCTGTCTCAGCAGACCCAGTGACCAATGGGCTGACAAAGTAGCAATCTGCAATTGAAATCTCAGCAAGGAACAAAACATCAATAAACAGCTGATGATTGAAGTGCTAAAAACAAATGAAAAGTATGCTGCAGCTGCATGAAGAGTGAAGCTTCCTGGGATTGGTAACATGCATAATCAGAGATATAAAGAAATAAAACCTTTATATTTGGATAGGAAAAAGCAGTTAACAACATTTTAGAAAACAATCACTTTGATCCCAAAAGGAATGTGCTGAAGTTGGTACACAGAACCAGAAACAAAAGCATCCTCAAGAGATTGTCAGGCTATGCTTGCACTGAGACCTCTCCAAAAATGAGCTGCAACAGAGGACCATGCAGTGTAGGCACATGCTGCTGGAGCAGCAGGTGTGGCAAAACTGTAGCCAGGACACCTGGAAAAACTGATAACGATTAGGGAAGCAGGCACACTGAAAAGCAAGGCAGAAGCACTGCAGCACTTACTAAACTCACATATGCTGTCATTGTGAAGGGGAAGCAGTCCTTAACTTAGTCACTAAAGGATGAGAAGTACAAGATTTCTACAGTGCTGTGCATGTGCATGAAGAACACACGTGTAAACTCAAAGCAAAATAACAAGCTCAACTCAGATACAAGTGTATGAATTCTGAGTGCAAGAAAATGTAACTCTTCCAATACTTACTGATTTTTCCTCTGCCCAGATAATAGCTCCAACTCCTGTTTTATGATCCTCTAAAATACATAACATTTTAGCAGTAAGTAACAAACAAAGCTTCTGGGTTACCCATACATTAAGATATGACATCCTATGGATGGATTAACACTTAGTATTGCTTCCTGGACAGGAGAGAAAAGAATTGCAGAAAGATCAAGAACTTCAAAGTCATAAGAACTTTGAAGTCATATCAGTCTATTGCAAAATCTGGTTGTACTTTTACTGCAAGGCCATCCATTTGCTACGTGCATTGTTTAACAAGCACTAAGAAGCTACCAATATGTACATCAGATAAGAAACTGTGTGCCAAGAATGTACACAGATTCATAGAATACCAGGTTGGAAGTGATCTCAAGGATCATCTAGTCCAACCTTTTGGGGTAAGAAAGTAGTTTAAATGAGATGGCCCAGCACCCTGTCAAGCTGTGCCTTGAAACTGTCTGATGTAGGGGTATCCACCACCTCCCTTGGGAGTTTAGTAATACATGTGGACAAGTTTGCTGATGTCTTTGCAAACTGCTAAAAACTTTGAAATTGTTTACTGCTTAATTCAATGACTTAATTTGTGACATTCCTTAAGATTATGGTTCTGTAGTCTGAATTCCTATAAAAATTAGTTGCATTTTACATCTAATTCAGAGACAAAATGTTAACCATCATATTTTGGGGGGTGTTCCCTTTCACCACCACAGGAAAAATGCAAAAGACCTTTAATCACGTGACTTGCTATGGAAATTCGAAATCTTCCCTGGTAGCTACTGATTAGAGTCTTGACCATTTAAAATAGAGTATATAAAGGAGAAATTAAAAAACTGTTTCAGGCTTCCAATGATTAGTATTGTAGAAGATGGTGTTTCAATTAATCATTTGCATAATCCTTAGTTTCACTACCATATACAATCACTCAAAGAGAGGCCTCCTTGCCACAGATATTTTTCATATTCTGTGCATTTATTAATCACTGATGCATATTAAGCCAGAATAGAAAACATCCTATGATCTTTCTTCCTTTATATCCACCTATATTATAATAATGTAAAGCATCTAAATGTGTGTGAGTGCTATTTAATTTAATTTCATTACAGAACTAAGTTCCACTAAAGAGGAATAAGAATTTGCTTGAAAAAAACAGACCTGAGTCCAGGCTGCACAGCACAGATAAAACTAAATTTTGATGCTCCAAGAATGAGTACTCAAGCTTGGTCTGTACAAAAAAACCTCACAACTGATTCCAGGAAAATTTTTTAGTTACTTCTAAAAACACAAACTCCTTTCTAAGTTTTGGTGACCAAATTTGCAGAGGGCACAAAAAAACCCCAAAAACAAAACAAAACAAAAAAACCCCCACCAAAAACAACCCTCAAAACCTGATCCAAAACCAGTAAAATGTTATAAAACAGGAAGATTCACCTTCACAAATAACAAACTCTGAATAAGTCAAAAGGTATTCAGCACCTGACTTGGCAGGTTGCTTTTCTGTGTGTGTGCCTGTTTGGGAATTACTTTTAAGCTTAAAGTATTCTATTCTCTGGAAGAACATGGCAGCTTATTGCATAGCCAGTCAGACAAAAGAAAGTAGTTAACAGAAGTCATCTGTATCAAGACATTGTCGATAACTGCCCTTCCACCCTGAAAGCCTGTACATCAAAACACCACCATCTTTGCAAAGAAAACTCCCATCAGATATATAATCACTTTCACTAATAGGACTAGAACTAGGAAACTTAATGTAACTGTGCCTAATGCTCTGCTGGAAATACATTATTTCACTGCTCTTCCTGAAGAAATGTACATAATAAAATGCTGGCACATGCCTACTAACAGAAAAATATTGTGAAACCTCCATTAAAAAAAAAAAAAAAAGTGACTCAGAGCAGCATGAATAATTCAAATGCCATCATATTCTGTTTTCAGATAGGTGTGGTACACATTGTTGGGGCAGACTTCGCTAGCACTGTACATGAAATGCCTGCCCTGGTTTACACTTGGAAAGCTCAGTGCTCTATCCTAGGAAGCCTCATTGAGTTTCTCCTACTGCTGCTGATCCCATTTCATAGATACAAGGACAGACTTCTGCAGCTTGCTGAAGAAAATATTTGGAAGATGTAAGACAGAAATAGGGAACTCCCTTTGTTCATAGGACCCATTCTTTCTCCACTACTATAACAACTCACCTGTTCGATATTCAAGTAGTCTGGCTTGTATCATACAGTGCCTTGCAATTTCCTGGGGCAAACCCTGATGGTCTGTTTCATTTGATCCCCACGGTTCACTGTTGTAAAATCCAAAGTATTCAAAGACAGGGACGCTGGCAGCTACTGTTGCCAAAACCAAGACCAGATCTTTCATATTTTGCCTAAGATTGCTGAAGTATGGATTTTCACAGAGGTTCTCCAGTCCTATTGTCATCAATATTTGCTTGTGCGTTTCCTCATTTGAAATTAGGAATAAGCTTTCATACTCTTTTATTCTCTCTTGTCTACACACAGTATAAAAGTCCGTATTTGAGTCTGGCTGAGTTTTTGCTATTTTTTGAATAAAATCAAACTTGGTGGAAGTTTCTTCCACAAACTGCACCATGTAGCACACCAAGGGCTGAAGCAACACACACACACGAGCCCGACTATTTGACTTCAGTCTTTCTACTGCTTTGGCATCTAGCTTTGCATCATCAGTAGTCACGGGATTGGACGCCTCATTCTGCAAGCTGATTTCAGGATCTGCAGGCCAGTAAGAAATCCTGCTCACCCCAGCTGGAAGAGAAGATAAGGCAGCAAAAGGAATCATGCAATATAAGCTTCATCATCAACACACTACTGATTAACTCTGGCTTGACTCCTTTAAGGTCCTGACTGCTGCTTAAGGGGCATCTGGATGACAAAAATGCTAGCAGGTATGATTACAAAGAGCTTATTGGACTTTATAATCAGCCTATATAAAAAGGTGGAGTTTCCCAAGTTCTAATATATTTGTGGCAGCCTAAGTTCGCATCTCAACAAACAAAAAAGTTAGCCCCAGTAGAAGATGATGCTGAGATTATAAAACAGTATTTGCAGAAAGGCTGTACCAGCAGATTCCATTTAAAGAAGTGAATAATCTAACTTGCCTTCAATTCACTTTGGAAAAGGAAACCATAAAGTAACTCCTTGTGATTTCCACGTAAAAAATACCATTCCTCTGATGGCACAGAGAAGCAATAAGAGGGCAGGGAGAACTGTAGCAGTCTAAGCCTAGTCATCAGGCCTAGGACTGCTCCAGCAAAGCGCAGCAGGTTTGTCAGAATCTCAGCAGCACATCCCAACTCAGGCACAAGCATGACCAATCATAACAGTGACACAGGTAAATAGGGTCTCGGCGGTGAAGTCTAATTTCTTAATCATCAGCTCTGGGAAATGCAAAATTAATATTGTTTTCAGTCTTGTGGAGAGTATTGGTGCAGGCTACACACAAGTTAGGGACTGGTATTGACAAACGGGACAGCCCACAGAGAACACAGGCTTTCAGACGCCACCAATCACAAGCATAACATTTGCTCTTACTCTACCACAGTCGTTGCTTACCGTTTACAATCATTTTTAAACAAGTTGAACATGGTTTTCTGGAAAAATAAAGATCACAGTTTTTAAGTCTTGATCCGTGTTTAATGAGTGCAATCTGGCCAGCATGCAAGTCGGTACTCGAACAATGAAGACCAATAATCTTCATGTTTTTCACCACAACTAGACCACTCTTCTTCACCTACAGACAAATGCATTACTGTTATTACTATTTTACTTTGTTTTCAACAGCAAGTCCACAGAGATGTTAAAGTTATCCCTTGGGTAACAGTAATCAGCTAGGATCAGAGCATACAGATCTTCAGTACAAATTGTGACATGAATCATTAAACAATCTCTGTTATACTTCCCCTAAATGTTTTTTTTTGTTCGGGTTTTTTTTCTTTTTTGGTGGTTCCTACATGACCCTGCTAATAGGCACTTGTCCTAAATTCCTGATTTTTCTGATCATTGTTTTACCCATAATAAAACCCAGAAGCAGCATGGAAATTCTGTCAATTATAGCTGAATCATCCAGCATCTGGAAATGCTCATGGACTTAATTTTGGACTTAAATTTGGATATACTTGGAGGCAACAGCTTCTCTTGCTTTATTTCTGTCTCTTCATTTATAGAAATGAATCCTGTTTTAAAGAATCTTCCATGGAACAAGTATGCCTACCACAGACAGGAACTCTTATATCTGGATTCCCATGTATTGTGAGGAAACTGGATACAGGCTAGTTTGATGAAGCTGGGGAAACCAATCTCATGATGCAATCCAGCTGTTACCAGAATACTGCTGCCTTAGATGTGTAAATTATTCAGTTTCTTTGTGGTTACAGAAAGGAGGCTACACTAAAGCCTTATGTATAACCCAGGTGCCATTTGAACTGAATTATTGAATTTGAACCTACTTTCGTAGTCAAAATAGTGCTGGTCACCCATCTCTCCTCCAGATCTAGTCTGGGACATGCCAGTCTTTGAAAATTAGGCCCAAATGACACTCAGAACCACATAGAATCACAGAATGTTAGGGGTTGGAAAGGACCACCAGAGATCATCAAGTCTAACCCTCCTGCCAGAACATGATCACCTAGGGCAGGCTGCACAAGAATGCATCCAGGCAGATTTTGAAAGTCTCCAGAGAAGACTCCATAACCTCTCTGCACAGCCTGTTCCAGTGCTCTGCCACCCTCACTGTAAAAAAGTGTCTCCTTGCGTTGAAATGGAAACTCCTGTGCTTGTACCCATTGTTCCTTGTCCTATCACTGGGAACAACAGAAAAGAGTCTATCACCTTCATCTTGACACACATCTCTCAGACAGATATTGGTAAGATCCTCTCTCAGCCTTTTCCTCTCAGTACTAAATAATCTCAGTCTCAGTTCTCTCTGTTTTTCCTCATAGAAGATATGTTCAAGTCCTGCAGTCATCCTCATAATCCTCAGAAAAGAGTCTATCACCTTCATCTTGACACACATCTCTCAAACAGATATTGGTAAGATCCTCTCTCAGCCTTCTCCTCTCAAGACTAAATAGTCTCAGTTCTGTCTGTTTTTCCTCATAGAAAATATGTTCAAGTCCTGCAGTCATCCTCATAATCCTCCATTAGACTCTCTCCAGCAGATCCCTGCTTCTTGAACTGGGGAGCCCAAAACTGGGCAGAGTTTTCCTCTCTTTTCTCATCCTGGCTGATACAGCTGCTATGGACTTTTGCACCCGGGTATGTGCTGCACAAAGTAACATTTCAAAGAACACCATAAGAACTCTGATCACAAAAGCAAACATCCAGATCCAGGACACTCTGAAAATGCTCCTCTACTTTAAGAGGCAATTGGCAGCTGTTTGGAAGACCCATTCTCAAAGACCTTTTCTTTTCATTGTCACTAAGGTAATTATCTACACTTCCTTGATCAGCAAATGTTTCAAGTTGTTCTGTGCACCTCTGCTCTATGAGTACTCTTCTATAATCATGAACACTGACATTGTAAAGACTATGTCTACACCATCAAACACACTGGTTTTAAAAACAGAAATGGTATATAATCAATATAAGAAGTGCACAGTATACACCATACCTGATTTATTACATTCTTTAAAATACCCATCAGCATTTTTCACTTTGTGCTTCACGTGTGGGGGGGTATAACTTGTCTTTCAAAGTTTTTCAGAAACAGCATAGTATGTAAGGATTTTGCTATTTTTTCCCCCCACCAGTGGACTTTTGTCTACTTACAAGAAATATTTAAAAAATGTTTAGCTGATGCCTTTTTTTTCCCACTGCTCTGGACTACCTGCCATGTAAAGAGCAGTTAAATTCATTGCAGGAGCTATTAGAATCTGTTCAGAAAGACCAATTAATGGTAAATTTAGCCATTTTTACCTGGGATTTTTTCTGTTGCTCAGATGAGGGAAAAAGCTCCATCCATAGACTGAACAAGGTAAAAAGATTGACCTTAGAAAGTCTTGGCATTTGACCTGTCATTAAAAGAAAAAAAAAAACAAAACCCTTACTAATGAATATTTACAAAGAAAACCACATTGTTGAACAATATTTCCCAAGCCTTCTAGATCACAGCTGCTACAGATGGTTTATCCCCTCCTGCTGTTACTGTAGCTACATCCATGTTGTCCTCTTCAGGGCAGTAGCTGTCAATTCAGAATGCTCACATCTGGTTGCAGAGATCAGATTTGTGCAAGAAGAAGTTGTGAAACTGTCACCGAAATTCAGTCAGTTAATGCTACTCAGAGGTGAAGAGCAGAAACCACAGATCAGATCCCATATAACTTAACGTGTTTAGATGATTCACAGATGCTTACAGAAATCTGAGACATATCTTGTGATTCAGCTTCAGGCCCATCACAGAAGAGAGCAAAAATATCTAGGCACACATGATGATCTTACACACCTGCAGCAGAAGTAGATAAGCCATTGTGAAACCATCCAGTTACATCAGTTCCAAAGAAACCTGCTTCTGGATTCTTCCAGTCCGATTACATTTTGCTTAGATTTTTACAAAAATCTGTTGCTCAGGCTGTCACTTCTGACTAAACAACCAAAGAGATAGCAAAGAACCCCTTCTTGGGCCACCATTTCGTGCTGTGTTGTGCTTCTACCCAAAATTTGGACACTGTTCTATGAGGGCCAGCTCTCAAGCATTACTGAGTGTCCCATAAATTAAAAAGGAGGAAGTACTGCCTTTGCTCACTAATGCTTAAACCTTTCCAATGTAAAGCTGTCTTGCCTCACACTTGGCAGGAAGTTGACTAAGTCTTCTAAAAACTCAAGTCCTTATTTCAGGAGTGCTTACATGTGTTGGTTTGACCTAATTGGAGAATTTGAGTGAGATATTAGACTATTGGCTGAGAGAGAGTTAAACCTTCAGTGTCACTTCACCGAGTTTCACTGAGACAGAGAAAAAAAAAAAATTATTTTGGGAAATGTTCTGAAAACATCCAGATAAGCCAGTCTGCTTGCAGAGGGCCAGTCTGCTCTGGGTTGGTGCTGGCTTCAGCAGCTTTCTTTCCTTTGTCTTTCTGCCTTTGAACTAACTCAGAGTTCAATCACTAAAACGTCTAATTTCTTCTCCTATCATTAATCTCCCTGATCTTCAGCTTATCTGCAGCATCATCAAGTGGTGAGATAAAGCTGGGGGAAGGGGGGAAAGGTGGTAGGGGGGTTTGGTTGTAATCTCTTGGGGATTTTGGTCTCCAGGAGGGGTGTGTGTGTATTACCCTTTTTTTACTGTATATTTCTGTAAATATCTGTTATATCTTGTAAATATTTGCTTGTATATTTGCATTGCTGTAAATATAAAACTTCATTTATTAACTTCCAGTGTGTTTTTCTGAGTTTTAGCCAGGGTTTTAAAAGGTGGGGGGGCAGGTCACTGCAAACCCACTACATTACAGAGAGCGGTAATGAACAGAGATTCCTTTGCAGGTTTCATGTCTACTGTCTGACAATAGTATTATTTCTGGGTTTACCCACTCCTGCAAATGTTAAAGTTTTTGCAAAGGAGAAAGAGGCAGAGGCAAGATTTGCATAGAGAAAAAAACCCCCTCTTCTTTAAGTAGTTTCAGCTGCAGAGATACAATCAGATATTAAGGCTGTTTGGTGGGTCAGAAGGTTAGTTTACTGACATGTCTGTGAACTCAAACCAGTAGGATAGCAGACAAACATGTGCAACTCATAACTGAAATTCATTGTAGCAGCTTTTTTCACACACAGAAGCGTAATTTTGGAAAGCAATTACAGACCTCTCAGCAGCACTATCTGATGCCACACTGTCCACTACTTGTCACGTTGCCCTGCTACACTATCCCACTGTGCAAAAGCACTGCCAAAGGGCACCTGGCTAGCACAGACACATGTGCTAGAAATGTACCTGGCTCTTGCCTGTACTAAAAATAAACTGGAAAAGTAATTCTACAAGCCACATCTAAAGACAGAATTTGTTTTCTTAAATGAGCATCTGAGCTCATTCTCACTATGGTCCCTGTTCACCCCCTCCACACACATACATTTTCCAAATGGCAAGGTAAAATAAACCATATTGGCAGCTTACACCAACTCACACACATGCCATCATGTTTTCTAAAATGGATTACATTTTGGCACACAAAGCAGACTTAAAACAGGACACACCAGAAACAAGTTTGAATCACTGTTTGTTTTCTTGGACCTAATCCAAATATGACCTGGCAAACACACAGGAAACAAACTGAAGAACGTCTCAGGTCAAAACACTGTTATGAACTGACATAAAATTACAATGAGAAGCAGGAGAATATTATGATTAGAAAGGAAAGATTTGGGCCATCCTCACCATATCTATTTTTATATCTATTTTTATTCACTTAGGCACTTAGATGTGCCCTTAAGTTCAACAGAGTGAAGAGAATACTCATTAAAGTGGCTTGGAAGAAGGCTGTAAGACATCTTACAGAATTTAAAGCAACCACAGAAGACTGGGAAAAGGAATCAGGCTCTTTGCTATTGAGAGCAAAACTGCATACGAAAAGACCATTGCTTTCAGGTGCACCAAGTCCTCAAGGCTTCCTTACTTCACTAAAAGCTATGATATTTTTAATTCCAGGTTAGGGATCTCACTCCTGTGAGGCATACCATGCTCAGGGAAAGCATGCCATGAAGGCCAGTGTTGAGTACCTTGCTATTCTGCCTCTGCAAGCACAACGGATCAGGGCATTATTCATCCAGAAATGGCTCAGATACAGGTTTATGGAATGGATGAAATGTAGGAGTCCCTAGTTCAAAGTCTTGAATGAAGTTGTCTTACAGGCATGGAACCAACAGGTGTGTGCTTTGACATCATCAGGGAGGACAAAATCAGTGACATCAATCTCCTCTTTGGGAAAAGGAAACTACAGACCATTTTCAGGCATTCATCAAGAAAGATTTTCATAAAACTAGGATGAAACAAAACTCATCTACTTGTCAAGGAGACCTGGCAGCTCCATTCTGATCGTGAGTCTGAGAGCTATAAATACAGCCCATGGGCAAACTGTATATACACACACCACCTCCTTGGGACTGCAGCAATGGGATATAGGAAATGGATGAAAATCTGTTTCATCTGGGCATCCCCAGCCTTGTGAGAAAATTGCTCTCTACTAAATTCATACATGGGCTCTGCTATAGGGGTTAGTAAGAGCATCCCTCAGAAAGCAAGCATTTTTATGAACACGGCATTTTATACAGAGGAGAGACATAAAGATGATCGAGGGGCTGGAGCACCTAAGAAGGAAGCTGAAAGAGTCTGCATTTAGCCTGGAGAAGAAATGCTTCAGGGAGACCTTATAGCAGCCTTCCAGTAATTGAAGGGGACCTAGAGAAAGGATGGAGAGAGACTTGTTATCAGGTATCGTAGTGATAGGATGAGGGGTAACAGTTTCAAACTGAAAGAGGGTAGATTTTACCAGTATCTGAGGGGGGCCTACAGGAGGGCTGGGGAGGGGCTGTTCACAAGGTCTTGTAATGACAGGACGAGGGGGAATGGGTTCAAACTGGCAGAGGGGAGATTTGAACGGGATGTTAGGAAGAAATTCTTCACAGTGAGGGTGGTGAGGCACTGGAACAGGTTGCCCAGGGAGGTTGTGTCTGCTCCCTCCCTGGATGTGTTCAAGGCCAGGCTGGATGAGGTCTTGAGCGTCCTGATCTAGTGGGAGGTGTCCCTGCCTATGGCGGGTGGTTGGAACTGGATGATCTTTGAGGTCTCTTCCACCCTAGACCATTCTATGATTCTATGATTTAGACTAGATATTAGGAAGAAGTTCTTCACTATAAAGGTTGTGAGACACTGGAACTGGTTGCCCAGAGAAGTTGTGGGTGCCCTCTCCCTTTAAGTGTTCAAGGCCAGGCTGGATGGGGCTTTGGGCACTCTGGTCTAGTGCAAGGTGTCCTGGCCCATGGCAAGGGGGCTGGAACTAGATCATCTAGGTCCCTTACAACTCAAGCTATTCTATCACACATCTTACATTTACATTGTATACAGCTGGGAAATAAATAATTTTGACAGGGGAGAAACGCAGAAGACATGCATAAGTTATTAAAAGGCCTTTACGAGTTAGAGCTCAGGCAAGCAGGCGGTAGGCAGAGGGAGGGGGAATACTTTATTACATTGCCCGTAGCGGGCAGGAGCACTCCATGACATGGCAGTTGAGAAGGGGTAAGGCTCCGTGAAGAGCCCCGGGGCGGGAAAAGCCTCACAAGCTCCCTGGAGAAAGGACAAACCGGACGGTTCCAGACACTTCGTTAAACACCTCGGCGCACCCGGTGAACCAGGACAGACCCGTGAAAAAGCCGGCAACACATTCCCTCCCGCCTCCCCGCCAGCCTCTGGCCCCCGCTCCCTGCAGCGGCGGGCTCGCAGTTCCCCCACGGTCCGGCAGTCTCGGGCCCCGG
>VWZI01017366.1:0-21310 GCA_013396835.1 Psilopogon haemacephalus | reverse complement strand
GCAGCCCCGGCCCCGGCCCGCCCCCGCCGCTGCCAGGCCCCCCGCAGCGGGCAAAGAGCGGCGCTCACCAGCCATGCTGTCGGTCTGCGTGCTCGCCGAGCTCACCCGCGGCCCCGCCGCCGCTGCCGTCGCCTCCTCTGCGCCGTGCATGGGTGCCAGAGCCGGTACCGGTACCTGTGCCCGGTGCGGGTACCCCCCGCCCCTCCGGCTCCGGCCCCGCCCCTCCCTCAGGGCGTCGCCGCGGCGGGGACGTCCGCAGGGCAACTGCTTCTGACGGGCGGGCTCCTCGACCAATAGGAAGCGGGAAGGGAAGAAGAGGGCGGGGCTTTCTTGTGACGGGGCAGGTCGTGGCTGAGGCTGTCCCAGCCCTCCTCAGCGGCTCTAGAACACTGAAATGCAGCTGGCTCTTGGCTTTCTGCAGTGGCTTTTCGCGTTTTGGGAATATCGGTGGGGCATGCTGTCTGATGATCTCCCCACCCGTCGAGGTGTGGCCTCAAGTTTCCTGCGGTGCAACTAGAGCACTCGCTCCCGGCTTGGCCCTCGCTGGCCTCCGAGGGGCAATCTAAGCCTTGGGCAAAAACGGGGTCGGGAGGGGCACACCGGAGCTGGACCAGAGTTGCGCTCCACAGTGAGGAAGTTGCTTCAGCAGCCGCCTTGCAAAACACTTGTCTTGTAGCACGAGGTTTTCTGTCTCTTGGCGCTGCCCTGCTAAACGTTTTGCTAAAGTACCTTGGTTAAACGTGTGAAAAGAAAAAAAAAAAAAAAGTGTTCTTTTCTGTCGTTGCTGCAGCAGGACTGTTCTGCAAGAGAGAAATTGCACCGACAAAGCTAATGCAAGTTACATAGGCGCACCTATGTAACTTGCTTCCCACCTAGAGTACTGTGTGCAGTTCTGGAGCCCCCAGCACAAGAAGGGCATGGAACTGTTGGAGAGAGTCCAGAGGAGGGCCACGAAGATGATCAGAGGTCTGGAGCACCTCTGCTATGAGGGCAGGCTGAGAGAGTTGGGGCTTTTCAGCCTGGAGAAGAGAAGGCTTCGAGGAGACCTTATAGCAGCCTACCAGTATCTGAGGGGGGCCTACAGGAGGGCTGGGGAGGGACTGTTCACAAGGTCTTGTAATGACAGGACGAGGGGGAATGGGTTCAAATTGGCAGAGGGGAGATTTGAACGGGATGTTAGGAAGAAATTCTTCACAGTGCGGGTGGAGAGGCACTGGAACAGGTTGCCCAGGGAGGTTGTGTCTGCTCCCTCCCTGGATGTGTTCAAGGCCAGGCTCGATGAAGTCTTGAGCGTCCTGATCTAGTGGGAGGTGTCCCTGCCTGTGGTGGGGGGTTGGAACTGGATGATCTTTGAGGTCTCTTCCAACCTAGACCATTCTATGATTCTATGATTCCCCAGGTGGTGTTTCCTTAAGGGGTAGAAATTCTGTTACTCCCGTACGGATTGGCTATATGGTGATTACATCCCTGCAGGAGAATGAGCAAGGCCGTGTCAGAGTGTGATAGACTCGAACTAGCCGGTTCGTATCAATGTGAGAAACTGATGGAATTTGCTGAAGAAGTATAACCCCATGAAATAATAAAGAACTGCTTGTAAACCTGAACAATAGCTGCTTGTATGTGGAAATAAAACTGAAAAAAAAAAAAACCAAAACCAAAAAAGGAGTCGAGGTTAGAGTTAGAACGTGCAAGGTAACATTTAGATACATTGTAAGCTATGAACAGCTTCTGCAGCAAGAGCAGCTTACGCAACAAGAACATAGGGGTCACCAAAAAGGGGAGGTGAGAGGAAGAGGATTGCCTTAATCTTCAAAGACCACCAGAGGGGGGGGAAGAAGAGGCCCTTGGAGTAAAAAGAGACTTGCGCCATGAGACCCCACCTATTCCATGAAGCAGTTGGAGTAAGACTGCCTTTTCTTAGAATAGTTAATGTCCATGTATGGAAAAGCTTTGTATAAGCTAAAAAGCCAGAAAACTAACTTCATGCGTGTTGGTGGGACGCAGACTCCCCATGCACCCAGTGCTGTTTGCTTGCATTTTATTGCCTGAAATAAAACCCTTGATTAATTAGTTTTGAACCCGTCTTTTATAACAAGAATGAGCTATGAAAATTATTTTTTCTCTTCATTTATTAATGTGTTATGGTTGCTATAACTAGACAAGAACTCTTCATCGTGTGTGAACCAATGTTCAGACTCAGAAAGACTGGCACTGGGATTTACTGGTTGGACTATCCAAGGTGAAAGAAAAGTCAGAGCAGGAAAAAGTTGACTTTTGTTTTGTTTGGTTGTTTCTGTGGTTTCTTTTTGTTGTTTTCCGGTGTGGGTTTTTTGGTTGTTTTTTTTAAATCTTGATATGAATAAATAATTAAGGGTATATTTGTCTCTTGGCTATCAAGGCATCAGAGTTCTGCAAGATGAAATGGTTTGATAGGATTTGACTGCCTCCGTTCATGGGCTAACTGGTTAATGGGAGTTAAATTAGAATATACCCAGTCTTAATCATAGAATCATAGAATGGTCTAGGTTGGAAGAGACCTCAAAGATCATCCAGTTCCAACCCCCCGCCACAGGCAGGGACACCTCCCACTAGATCAGGTCGCTCAAGCCTTCATCGAGCCTGGCCTTGAACACATCCAGGGAGGGAGCAGACACAACCTCCCTGGGCAACCTGTTCCAGTGCCTCTCCACCCGCACTGTGAAGAATTTCTTCCTAATGTCCCGTTCAAATCTCCCCTCTGCCAATTTAAACTCATTCCCCCTTGTCCTGTCATTACAAGATCTTGTGAACAGTCCCTCCCCAGCCTTCCTATAGGCCTCCTCCTCAGATACTGGTAGGATGCTATAAGGTCTCCCCAAACTGTTCTCTTCTCCAGGCTGAAAAGCCCCAACTCTCTCAGCCTGTCCTCATAGCAGAGGTGCTCCAGCCCTCTGATCATCTTCGTGGCCCTCCTCTGGACTCTCTCCAACAGTTCCATGCCCTTCCTGTGCTGGGGGCTCCAGAACTGCACACAGTACTCTAGGTGGGGTCTGACAAGAGCAGAGTAAAGGGGGAGAATGACCTCCCTTGCCCTGCTGGTAATGCCTCTCTTAATGCAGCCCAGGACACAGTTGCTGTCTGAGCCGCATGTGTACACTGCAGGCTCATGTTGAGCTTCTCATCCACCCAGACCCCCAGGTAATATGTTAATATGTTTTCTTCTATGAAGAGAAGAACCTGTACTTAACTGGGTAAGTAATGATTAGAAAGGGGGCTGCCTTTGCAATAGATTAAAGATTTTGAAACTTAATACAAGGTATTTACTTCATCCACAAACTGTGTGCACTTATGAAGAAGCAATGGTGTGTGGGGGAAATGTGATACAGCCTTGAAAATGGTTGAGGTATTAGTTGGAAGTATGTGAAGTCTTATTGTGAGAAATTAACTCATTCTAAAATTGAAGTATAAAATGATTTATTATAAAATAAAGGCACACAGTGGTGGGTGCATAGCAAAATTGCTAGAGGCACACCACTAACAGCAGATAACAGAGCTTATATAGGATATTGTATTAGCTTTATGCATATTCGTGAATGCTCTTTTAATGCTCTAAGCACTACTCCTAGCCCCCTTTAATCCCCACCCCTAAGTTCATTTAAACAAAGCAACAGCTGGTCCCTTTTACAAGATGAACTTGTCCTCTTGTCTCTTCTTTGAACATCAATCAGAGGAGGCCTCCTGGATCCTCCCAACTTCACTGCAGTACCGTTATCTCCAGTCAAGGACACTAACCCAGGCACCTCCTTATACCATCGGCTACCTTGTTATTTTAATGATTAAGCCCTATGACTACTTTATTGTGCAAAACCCAAATCTCCATATATCACATTATGGTCCCAGAAGGGCTGCAGACGTAAAGAAACAGGAGGAGAATCACAGATATGTTGCAGTCATTAAAAGAAAGATGCTCAAATAATTTTCCAGGAAATGGTTCTCATAGAGAAGGTGCTCAGAATTAATCCAGTGCCCACAGAAGGGCACTCACACTTTTTGTCTTGTTTTTGTCATTTGAATCTCTTAGTGCTGTGGAGAGATGAAGAGCACAGGAGGTACTGGCAGGTGAATCTGCTGCACAGCTGAGGCACAGCTGAGGCACAGCTGAGGTGATGTGAACATCCTCTAATGGGCTTGCTGCTTGTGTTTCTCCTTTTTCTGTGGCAAGAGACTGTTTTCCTAAAGTGATACATGTGGGATTCAAGAGCAGAAGGGTTATTTTCCCCTCTCTGGGAACTCTGCTAAAGATAATAACTCTCTGGAGGAAAATCTGAAAATGCAGCTGAAATTGCCCTTGCAAGGTTTCCAGGACCATTGGATGAGGATGCATTTGATGGTGTTCCCGAAGTAGATGGGCATCAGTGCAGAGGCAAGTATCACTCTGTCTCAGAAGTGCTGGCCCTGAAGTTTGGACTCTTTGCCAGAGAAATAGTGCAGGGAAAATATGCCTGGGAAAGTAATTCCTCCCTGAAAGTTATGGTTGTAAGTTTGGAAATGGCATGTTTCATATATTGTAATTTCTTTGTACTTAACTCAGATGTGGCTTAATTGTACTTAATATTCTAACCTCTGAGGAGGATTCAGTAACTGTATACTGCTATGGAAGTGTGATAGAAGCATGTTGAAGCCCAAGACTGACATGCTACTTTGTGTAAAATTAATGATTTGTCTGCTGCCTTATCTCCCCACTCCTAGGAACTGCTGTAAAACTGTGATGTGTTGGCTCTCTGAACAAGTGCATTATCTGGGAAACAGTTCTAATCATATCAGAGTTAAGCAACGAGATTGCAGCTATTTGGTTGATAAGACAGCCAGCTTGGAAGGTGGTCCCAGAAAGTTTTCTGCAACAGGTAGTTCAGCTGCAAATGGTGTAGCTGGAGAAAGCCAAACCCACAAACTCCCTGGGCAACCCATTCCAGTGTCTTGCCACCCTCACTGTGAAGAACTTTCTCCTAACATCCCATTTAAATCTCCCCTCTGCCAATTTAAACTCATTCCCCCTCATCCTGTCATTACAAGACCTTGTGAATAGTCCCTCACCAGCCTTCCTGTAGGCCCCTTTCAGATACTGGAATGTCTCCTCGAAGCATTCTCTTCTCCAGGCTGAAAAGCCCCAATTCTTGTAGCCTGTCCTCATAGCAGAGGTGCTCCAGCCCTGCTCCTGCTCTGATTGTCTTCGTGGCCCTCCTCTGGACTCTCTCCAACAGTTCCATGTCCTTCTTGTGGTGGAGGCTCCAGAACTGCACACAGTAAACAGTATATAAACCAAGACCTCTTCCTATGACCTATGTGTGTTTTGACCAGAGCCTCTGCAAGTAGAGTGCTTAATGTCTGTCTCTTAAAAAAAAAAAAAAAAAAAAAAAAAAAAAAAAAGATTGGGAANTCTTTGCAAGCATAATGCTTAGGATCAATACAAGTGATGTATCTAATTTTTTTTTTTTTTTTTAAGATAAATACATAAAATGTTGTTGTAAAATCCTATTCAAAACAAACAAAACTCACCACCACCACCAGAAAACAAAACAAAACAACCCCACATGCACCATTTTGAAATGGCAAAGGCTGGCTGGGAGTTCGACCCAGTACCGCACTCAAGAAGAGCTGCAGCCTCAAACTCCCTCTTTTGCTTTCCTTGATGTTACGGATTTTGGAAAATACAAGAAATTGTGCAGGATAGATGCAATGAACAACATGCAACAAAACCACAGTTTCACTGGCCCTTTATTCTAGCTTTTGCTATTATCTTTGGTGCATAACAAATCCTTCTCACTATCAGCAGGCTTGCTTTGTCAACAAAAATGCAAGTGTTGCAAAAGGATGTAATATTTTGTAACCATTTGTATTTCTAGACTCTCCTGTGTAAGGGAAGCTCCCTTCCTTTGCAGGCAACACCTGGAAAAACACGGGCTGCAGTCTCAGAAGCTGGTGGCATACTAATTTGTTGTGCTAGCACTAGTCTCTGTGTAGCCACCAACATATTTACTGTTACTCTGAAAGCCCTTTCTGCAGTTTGGTGTGGCAGCAACAGCTTTTAGGCTGCTGCCCTGTACTCCTTTGAAATGCGGCTGTGGAGGACTAGAGTGATAGATGTGCTCAATTAGTGAAGCTACAGAGTGAATATATTAAAATAGTGGGAGAACAGCATCATCCCAGTGTCCTCCGTGTAAATAAGATGTTAATATGATGATGCAAATGTGGAAAAGTGTCTTGAAAAGGCCAGAACTGCTACAGCCACAAGGGAAAATAACACATGAAATACTTCAGAGAGTTAACCTCTTCTGGTGGTGCAGCAAACTAAATTTTACATGGCTGATTTTGCAAGTTCTTCTGACCAGTACAAGCTACATATATAAATAATGGTGTTGGATTGTTGGAAAACCATGAAAATGGGAATAGCATCAAGTCTGAGTGTGACGTTTTGGGATTAAAAGGCGGCGGGTAAAATCTTTATCTAAACCATGAATTTACTAAGAAAAATGTAAGCAACTAATAACACCAAGCACAACAGATTTTTCTCGCAACATCTGTAATGTCATGTGTGTGACATGAAAACAGAAGTCAGCATATGAAAAAGTGTTCCTGTGGAAGCCCACAGCAGCTCCATTTTCTACAAAGCTGTTCTTTAAACGTGTTTACATTACTGAATATAAAGGCTGTAAGACATCAAGGGTGAACTTCAGTCACCCAGACTCTCTCTTTGATTGGAAGAGATCATTAAAATTATCTAGTCCAACCTTTCACCCAGCCACTGCAATGTCAACACTAAACCATGTCCCTAAGTACCAGGTCCACATGCTGTTTAAATGCCCCCAGGAATGATAACTCCACCACTGCCCTGGGCAGACCATTCCACTGTTTGATAACCCTTTCAGTGAAGAAATATTTCCTAATATCCAGCCTAAGCCTTCCCTGGTGCAGCTTGTAACAATTTCCTCTAGTCCTGTTGTTTGCCACCAGGAATGGTTGCTAACATAAAAGCTTGCAGTGTAGTTGGTCTGCTGATTTTTTTTTTTTCCCACCAAAGCTCCTGCATGTATCCCCAGACAGTTACTGCTGAAGACAGATACTTGACTAGGCAGATGTGTAGCCTGAGTCACTCCATCTCTTCTCCTAGTCTTCTGTCATATTTATCGCAACACAAATACAAATATTCTTGCAGGAGAGACATAGCAGAAATAGATGAGGAACAATTCAATAAGCATATTGAATCCATATTGTATCCATATTTTTAATTATTTGTGTCTGTAAAATGTATGCAAGTAAAATAATTAATCATTTATGGAGCATCCTTTGTGTTTCTCAGAGATTAAAAGAAAGGGATACAGCCAAAGTATGATTACGCCTGAAATATGTCACAAGTGCTGGCTGACTCTTAGAGATAAGGGGGAGTTGGTCTGGTTCAGTGGGTTCTGAGGAGATCATGGCCATAGGTGTCTCTGTTGGAAAACCTTGTGCTTACTCCAGTGTAAAGACCTTCCTCACTGAGGCAAGCAGTTGCTTTCCTTTGTGATATGCTATTTACATCCATCTGATTACATTCTAGGTGAAAGAAGGTAGAGAAAAAACAAAAACAAAAACAAAAACAGGGCATTTGGGTTTATGCTCCTTAATTGGTAGTTTGTTTGGGTTTGTTTCTTGGGGGTTTTTTGTGTGTGGGTGTTTTTATTTTTGTGTTTTTTTTTTTTTTTTAATTCTCATCAGTCACTATTTTCAAATGTTAAAGCCTCAGGGCAGACTGTAATCTCAAACTTTTCATACCTGAAACTAGGTTAGTGAATGTGTGGCATCCCACATCAGGATCAGCACTTTGGTATTATGTGATTTGTCTACAAACGGCTCATAAGAGTTTAGCTGCTGTTTTTCAGACTGCTTGGGCAAACAGTGGATTTACTTCTAGGAGAGCTAAAAAAATGTTAAGAAAATGAGACTTATTTTTCAGGTAGAGGATGAACAGAAGCTGCTTTTTTCCCAAGATGCTTCACTGCTCCTTTGAAGCAGTCAGGAGGAAGCTGAGATGCTTTCCCTCGAAAGCTTAGGATCACTTCCACGTGAAAGAGTTGCTATTCTGACAAGTATTCACAGAATGACACACAGAATCACTATGGGTGGAAAAGACCTCTAAGATCATCAGGTCCAACCATTATCTAACACTACCAGAGTCACTACTACTCCATACTCTTAAGCACCATATCTAGATGGCTTTCAAATACATGCAGGGATGGTGATTCAACCACTTCCTTGTGCAGCCTGTTTCACTCTTTGAGAACCCTTTCCGTAAATTGGAGGGATCTTGTGTACATCCCTTCCACTCTCTCTGATTACTGTTTTCTGACTTGAAAAATACTTTGGTGCCACATATCACTTTCGAGCTGCTGACCAAGTAGCTTATGATCCTGCCAGCAGGAAGAAGCAGTGCTGCTGTGCTCAGGCTTACCAAGAATGATGTCAGCCACATGAGGTGATGCTGTGCAAATCCACCTTTTTTTCCCAAGATGTCATCCAATTGCACCTTGTTTATTCCAAAACCCGGAATACTGCTGCTACCAAGAACGCGACCATGAAAAAGGTTCCCATCACCACCCTCAGTAACATGTGATGTAAAAGGCACCTACAAATTTGCAAGATTCTCCTGTGAGTATGTAGGTAGTAAACTGGACTGCATTCATCCAAAGTGATTATCTTGAGGTTGGAGAAAACTGGTGGCAAACTCTAACATGATTGCCACACAGAGTTAACATCCAAGCATATAGATGGGGCCATATATCACTGCTGAAGTGCTGGTCCTTGGTGCCTATCTTAGTCCACTGGAAAGTAGTAACATGTCACAGGGAAACTGTGAGGGATTCTGGAATGATGAGATACTGATCGAGTGTTAAATAGATTGCAATATCACTCCCTAACCTGACAGTGCTCAAGAGCAATTGGCTTTAAGCCTAAGATCTCCACAAAACCCAACGACAGCAATAAAATGGTAGAAGCTAAAGTTCTGAGGACTCTCCATGGTAAACTTATACAAGTTTTACTGGAGGAGAGGAACAAGTGAAAGGAAGGTGAGGAATGGTCTGTAACGCACTTGTCTGAAATATGACAGTGAGGTAGAAACTCCTTGTATTCCATTGGCAGTTTTGGTGTATAAATATGTAAGTTCTATAGAGGGGCATGCTTGTTACAGAATGAAAATATGTAATATACAAAAAGGCTGTTTGTGGGAAAAAAAAAGAGATTCTTCATATTAAACTGTGATGGTTTCTGTGTTCAAGGTGTCAGAGTAATTGAAGGAAATCTGTGTTGCACCTTTTAACCTCTCAGAGCATGGCCATTCAGGCTGCTATGGGGAAAGCTATGGCAGTCATTTGCAGGCCTTCTGATATAGAAGGCAACAGCAAAGGATTACAAAGCATTGCTCTGTTATTAAAGCTGCCTTCAAGAGTTTGTTACTGACAGCACCAAAATTCTGAAATGCAGAATCATCTGAATGTTCCCAAGTCCTGAGGCCTGATGGGATTCATCCCAGAGTTCTGAAGGAGTTAGCAGATCTCATGGCACAACCCCTCTCAGTTGTCTATGAAAGTTCTTTGGAGTCTGGGGAGGTCCCTGCTGACTGGAAGCTAACCAACCTTATTGCAGTTTGTCAGGACATGAGGGAAGAAACAGCAACAGGCCTCCTAGTCTAACCACTACTTATGTAAAAGTGAAGGAGCAGGGGACAGAGTTGTGCCAGATTTTAGCAATGCTTTTGGTCCTGTCTCTCACAGTAGTGTTCTGGACAAGATGTCCAACCGTGAGATAAGGAGGTGCACAGTGCACTGGGTGATGTCCTGGGTGAACAGCAGGGCTCAAAGGGCTCTCACAGAAAATGGAGCTCTGTGTGGCTAGTAGCCAGTTAAAAGCAGTGATCCTTGGGACTCAATTCTTGGGCCAGCTCCTTCCCCTCCCTTGTATCTTTTATGGCTAGCTAAACCAAACTCCTTTCTAGTTTCCCATGAGAGTGCCAACATCACTTTCTAGATGGACAGGATATGAAGAAAAGAGTTGGCACAAAAAACTTGGAGTTAAGGAAACTCTGTGTCCAGGTTCCAGGCAGCTGAATCAGCTGATACATATATTCCATACTGTGCTGACCTCACACCCACTAGAGAAAGAAAGGTCTGGCCAGGACAAAGGATTCACAGGACTCATAGCTGGCACTTGTGTATTAGTTCTAGCCAGCTTCCCAGAGCCCAAACCCCAAGAAATAGCCCCAAGAACCCCAAGAAATAGCCTTGATTTGATTTGGAAGTTAAAAGAAAACTTTAACAATAAATAAGAGGTATTTTAAGTAAGGGGATTTACAAATATAAGGGAAGGGAAACAAAATATAAAATACAGGTATACAACCAGTGCATGGAAATGAATGGAGGTGGATTCAGGTGGATGGAGCTGGATGATGGTGGATGCTAGATGTGTTTTGCTGGAGACATGTGGAGAAGCAGGAAAGGCAGGATGTTGCTAACTGGTGATATAGGAATGAGAGTGAAGAAGCAAAAGCAAGATGGAGAAATAGGAAGTTCCTCTGCTTTTTATAGTGAGTCCAGACAGGAAGTAGGAGTGGACTAACCACTGAACCCCCAGGGAGGAGTCAGGATCACCTGGGATCAAGTTCAGGCTAGACCCCGGGAGGGGTTAATCTTTTACAACTTGACTGCCAGATGCTTCCTGTTTTCAGGGGCTTCTTGAGGATTCTGCATTTGGGGTGTCAGTCTCTTTGGCTAGGTGGCTGCTGCTGCTTGTTTCTCTGGCTGCCATGCTGCTGCTTTTGCTGTGCTTTTCTGCAGAACACGCTGTACAATGCATGATTCCTGCCTCCTCTGCCCCAACCCAGAGTGAATGTTGGAGTATGTTGACTTCACTTGGTGCTGCCTGGCAATGACCCCAGTGCCTGCAGGGACAGCACTGGAGTGGCACTGGTAGAGCCAAGCTCTTGCACAACATCACTCTCCAGCACCCAGATCATCTTGGCAGCTTGTGTCAGGCCAGCTGGGCCCTATCCTGAGTCAACTCCTTTGACCCACCAGAAGCATCTCCTTGAGTCAACAGGATGGGCCAGTTAAACTGCTGCCATGGCTCCAGGTAGGATACATCCATGGCTTGGGGACGTGTGGGCACAACTGGCACCCATAGCAACCACCTATCTCATGCCTGGTGCCATCTGCTCTGTAGGGATGAGCCTGAGCCCATGCAGCAATGCCCACCTGGACTTCTTGAGCCACTGCTCTGCCAGTGTGTGCAGCTGAGAGCCCTTCATGCTGCGGCGCTGGGGGGTGAGCACAGCTCATTGCTTGCAGGTTGGCACAGAGCAGCGGCTGCCTGCTGTCCCCCGTGGTGCCGAAGGAGAATGTGGCTGCATGGATTGGTGAGCAGCAGCACTCAAAGGCTCACTCAGAGCCCTTGGCCTTGCAGGACTTCCTGCACAAGATGCCCTCCAAGCTCCTCCAAGTAGAGCTGTACGAGGAGTGGATGAGTGCCCTGGAGAAGAGCAGCAGGGCTGAAAGAGTAAGTATAGCGAGCAGCCTGCCTGCTCACCAGGGACTGACAGAAATTAGGAGCTGCCAGCAAAGCAAAGGCCTCCTTGGGAAAGCTGTGTTTTGCCAGGCTCCTTCAGCTGCTGGCAGGTGGGGCTTTGGGGCAAGAGGCACAGCAAAGCATTTCTCTCCTTGGAGCGATTCCTGCAGATATTGGGGATTGCTGCAGCAAGGGTGTCTCGTCAGAAGGGCAGGGAGGGAGGCAGGTGGCCATAGCCAAGGGAAGAATGGTCCCTGTGCTGTAGAGAGGCTTTGCTAGGGATTCTCTTCTGCGTGTGGGATTGGGTAAGGTGAGGGTGGGACAGCTGTGTGGACCACATTACTTTAGTAACCTTGTATTCCTCTTGCTTCAGGGTGGCCAGCAAATTGCTGCAGGCCAACCTCCTCCTCCTGAAGCATTTGTTGGCCCTGCTGCCAATGAGGCAATGCAGGCTGCAACAGGATGACTGCTGCCACCTTGGCTACTTACTTGTGGCCAAATGCGCTGAACCCAGCCGCAGAGCACACACTGCCCCTGGACACGCTGGTGCAGGTTGCAGAGAAGGTACACTCTGCTTGCCAGCTACAGCCTTGTGAGCCCAGCTCAGCTTGGCTGCTGAGAGGGAGCTGGCTGCCTCCTCCCGTCAGCAAACCCTTGTGTGGCAACTGCCGGGAAGAGCAGCGCCAGGAAGAGCTGCAGCTTTGTGTGCAGAAGCCAGGGCTAGGAATGGAATAGGCTGGCTGAGCTGCCTCCAGCCATATAAGTAGCAACCAATGGCTTACTGTGCACAGGTAACCCAGCTGGTGGAGTTCCTCATCGAGCATCAGGGGGAACTCAGAGGAGGAAGTGACTGGCCTTGAGCATGCACAGCCTGAGGAGCTGCCTGCAGTGGGGCCAGGAGAAGCAGAACCTGGAGAGGTATGTGACATCCACCAAGAGCATGAGGACAGGTGGCAGTGCTGCTAGAAGGCAAGCAAGTTAATTCACCAAGCTGCAGCTCTGCAGAAGTGCAGGTTGGCCATCACACTTGGTGTGGTGATCCCAGAAGTGGCTCAGCTGAGCTGAGCAAACCCATCTGACTTCCAGCTGTGAGCTAGCAAGTGGGCAGGCAGGGCCTTGCCACCTGTCGACTTCCACATTTCCATTGCAGGTTCTTCCAGTGGCTGCTGAAAGGCAACAGCCAAAGAGCTGCTCTGAGCACAGCAGGTAACGTGATTAAGAGCAGAAATGCTTCAAGCTGCTGATGGCTTTCCCTGCCTAACAATGCTTGTGAACGGAAAGGTCACAGGAAGCTTGTCAGGACCTGCACCAGTGCTCCAGCAGGAAGAAAAAGCTGAGCTGCAAGGAGGAGAGGGACAGCCAGGCAGGCATCAAAAGGCAAAAGCTGGATCCCAATGTGAGAAACTAAGCAGTGCCAGGCAACTTCAAAAGGCTCCCTCAACATCCACAGTCAAAGCTATTGGTCTGTAAAGAGCAATCCCTAACTGCCAGCTTTAAGGAATTCTGCAGAGGAGCATTATGACCGGGGACTGGATTTCCCATCAAGGCACAAGCTGCTTGTCCTCCCCTCAGCCTTCTCTCTATTCACTATCATTTTTTTTCTCCCCATCTTTCTCAAGGCAGCTTGAAGAGCCTCCTGCAGAAATGTCACCTATTGGCCTCAATTCCTGAATACCTGACTGCCACATGAGACATTTTTCTGAGGACAAAAATGTTGTTTGTATCTAGCTTTATACTGATAGTTATTATAGTTAGAGATAGTTATAGGCATAGTTGTTAAAGTTGTAGTTGCTACATGAGAGAGTGGTGGTTCCAGTTCTTACAGTTGTCATTGAAGTTGTTGTTCCAGTTCTGGTTGTTAAGGTTCTAGTTGTAGTTGTTCTGGTTGTTGTTCCAGTTCTAGTAATAGAAATGAAGAAGGGGCCAGTAGAGAGGAAGGTGAAGGCCCAGGGGCTTGCTGACGACAACCACATTGGTCTTAAGGGAGAATGTGGTGGTGAAGTGGTGCTACCCTCTGAGGGTGCAAGGTGGGATATAGTGCAGCCTTGCTGTGATAGTTGGAGAGGGGGCACAGCAGACGCCAAAAGCTGGGAGGGCAGAAGCAGCAGAGGCAGTGGAGCTAGAATGGCAGCCCCAGGAGCACGAGCAAGTGGGAGATGTTCAGGCTGCCCAGGCAGAGGTTGGTGGTGGTCTGCATGTTATGGCAGCATCCCAGGCTGATGGCTGTGATGGGAAGCGGCAGCCACAGTGGCAGCACCAGGCTTGGCCACTTGTTGAGTCATGACTTGCACTGCATTTCTGGCCTCATTCCCCCCTGTGGTGGGCACACTGATGGAGGGGACTGATTGGCACCCACCAGCCCACTGCCCAGGGGAAGCACTCTGAGGGAAGGGGAGTCATCTGCAGCACTTGCCCAGCTGATGGCACATCAATAGGTGCTGAGCTATTTGGTGGGTAGCCGAGTACAACTTGGTTTCACTCTAGATGAATTCACCTACTCATCTTCCCCTCTGCTGTCCATCACTTGAACTTGCTTTAAGTGGTAGCAAGATACAGCAAGCAAAAGTTTTCCCTACACTTATGACAGTGTTAGACAAGAAATTTTTTAGCACCAACATGAACAACTCAGCTGATGAATGAGGAAGGAGCTGAGAAGAGTGAAATTGCAGTGGATGTCCAGGCTGTTTAACTTTTTGTTTGTGCCAAAGGAAAATTCTCACCATTGTGTCCTAAGTACCTTAAGGAGCATTTTCATGGTGTTTACTTCTTGACTGTGCCAATATGAAGTGCTGCAACTGTGTCTCCTCCTTGTATTTTAACTGACTGCAGTAAACTTTCTGGAGAAGCAGAGGGAATCACGCACCTCAGTCTATTTGCCATTGCAGGCTTAAGGTGTAACCTCTGTGATCTGGTCAGCTCATTTGACAGTGACATTGCTCCAAGTGCGATTTGACTCTGCACCTAGAAGCAACGTGGACCACACCTGACATACGTTACATGTCATTCATAGTCATATGGCAAGATAATAATAACCTCGCATTGTGTTTTCCCTTTTACTGAAAAATGTCACAAATGGACATAACAAGCACAATTTGTAACTGCTGGTGTAGCGCTATGAAAATATCAAGGACTGAGAAAAGCCTCTTTGGCTGTTCAGCATGATACAGAATGTTATATCACAGGATTTGAGGTAATTAGCTGCCTGTCAAGTGATAAGGTCTAATGCAATCTAATGTCCTTTGTTGTAGTTAAGAGATGTTGTGTGGTTTAAGTATTGTAATTTATTCCAATAAACATTGCACCAGGAAAGCCACAAGGACTTCTTTCTGTGATTCTTCATTTCAGTGGTGTTCTGCAGGCAGCTGCTGACTCAAGAAGGCAGCTATGCAGCTGTGCTATCTACTGCAGCTGGCAAAGCCAAACTCCTTTCCAGCTTTCCATGAGAGTGCCAACAGCACCATGTAGCTGGACGGGATGTGAAAAAGAGTTGGCATTAAAACCCTGGGTGATGGCCTGGCTGAACAGCAGGGCTCAAACAGCTCCATGTGGCTGGCAGACAGTTACCAGCAGTGATGCTGGGGGCTCAATTTTAGGGCCAGATCCTTTCCTTTTCCCTTTCTCTTATTTCCCTTTCTCTTTTGTCCCTTTCCCATTCCCATTCTGTCCCAGTTTGAGGCTATGAGCTACCTGG
The DNA here is from genome assembly GCA_013396835.1 of Psilopogon haemacephalus. Lineage (NCBI taxonomy): Eukaryota > Metazoa > Chordata > Aves > Piciformes > Megalaimidae > Psilopogon > Psilopogon haemacephalus. The sequence continues at coordinate 6,045 of VWZI01017366.1, read as the reverse complement.
GACTGGAGGACAGAAATGATTCACCTCTTTCCAAGAGTGAGGATACTGCACACTGATTAGGAGTTCAAAGAGAGATTCTACTTACAAGAGCATACATACAAAAGGCAGTCAGGTAGAGTAAGTACACAACCCATTAGGCCCAAACAGACCTTCTGGAACCCTCCACCCCTTCTACCCTCAGTTGGCCTGAGGGTAGGCCAAAACTGCCCTCCCCAGCTGGGGCCAAAAAGGCCTCAGCAGGCTGTGTGATGCAGCTCACAATTCCCTGCCGGCTGGTAGCCATTGCCCCACAATCCATAAGAAGGAACACACACTGTTCCCAGAGAGATGGGAAGGGAGGAAAGGCAGGCAGGAGAAGGGGATGGTGTCAGTCAGGCACTGCCTTTTAAGCTATGATACCAGAAGACGGAATAGAGTAACAGAATTACAATATCCTAGGACAAGCAGGTCCAGCCCTCTGGGATGTGCCTCCATCCCTATGGATATTTTAAGGGAGAAGTAGGATCCCTCAAACTACCACACTTTCCCTTTCCCCTTACCATTTGCGCTCCAAGCACTGTTTAGGCTGCAGGATAGGTGCCTTTGTCAGCCCTAGGGCAGTGGGAACAGGAGAGCTGTGGAGAGAGGGTGGGACTGTGGATGGCAGTGGTACGGGCATGAAGCATCCCAAGTCACAGAGACCTGTGAGCAAAAGCAGCTGGGTAAGGCTGCTGGAATGCAGGGTGCCAGTAAAGGCCCTGGAGGTGTGTGTTCCCCAGGAGCCAGCAAGGTGCCCTTGGCTAAAAGCAGGAGATGCCCTGGACTAAACCAGATGAAGCCTCGGCAGCAACTAAATGGTGAGCTTTTCCCTCTGCTCAGCACTGCTGAGAGCAGTATGAGACATGCTGGAGAGAGCCCTCCTGCCCCCTCTGCCCCCAGCCAGAGCGACCATTGGGGTACGGTGACTTGACCCAGCACTGCCTGGCAACAGTCTCCATGCCTGCAGGGACAGCACTGGAGTGGCACTGGTACAGACAAGCTCTTGCCCGTCATTACTGTCCAGCACCCAGATCACCTTGGCAGTTAGGCTCTCTCAGGCCAGCTGGGCCCTGTCTTCAGTCCACTCCTTTGACCCACAATAACCATCCCCTTGAGTTGGCAAGATGGGGCAGTTAAACTGCTCCAGCTGTGCAGGCTGCCCAGGCAGAGGTTGGTGGTGGTCTCCATGTTATGGCAGCTGTGGAGAAGCAGCACCTCAAGCTGACGGCCATGATGGGAACCAGCAGCCACACTGGCAGCGCCAGGCATGGCCACTTGTTGAGTCACGACTTGCACTGCATCTCTGGCCTCATCCCTCTCTGGTGGGTGTGCCAAAGGAGGTAATGGATTAGCACCCACCATCCTGCTACCCGGGGGGAAAAACCCTGAGGGGAGGAGAGGCATCTCCAGTATTTGACCCCCTAATGGCAATACTGGCATTGCTGCAGGGGGGGAGAAATGGAGGGGTCGTGATGTGCCAACAGGACTGAACAACCACAACAAAGAATGATACTTTTATTTTCCACCAATTTGGAAAGGTACTTTGCTACATCATTCATGTATTTTCTATCAGAGCATACAGGTTTGTCCTCATGGAGTCCGACATTGTACGATTGTAAAGTGATATGTTTGGTAGTGTATCTATAACACTTGAAAAAGTTTTCTAGAGCTTTTCTTTTTTTTCTGCTTTGAGTTCTTTATTTTTTGGAATGTACAGTCTATGAGGTAAAATTAAGATGACATTAAAATCTGTCTTCAGCGCAGTGCTATGCACTGAGGCTCAAATGGCAAATACACTGTTCAATGACTATCAAAAATAGGAGCTCCTTTGAATTTTACTATGAAAAACATGAGTCACTGCAGCTGAACTGCAGTAACAAATCTTACCCTTTTAGACATTCAGCCATAAGAAACGTCTGGGCTGTTGCACGCAACCTCATTTGCACTGCCAAACATGGCACTGTTCAGAAGGTTCTAGAAAACATCAGTTATCGCGGTATTTTGTGGGAAGGTCTCAGCCTATCCATACAAAGGACAAATTCCAAAGGAAGTGTAAACATACAGTACAGGTTAAAGACAGATCGCTCTCTCCGTGTGGAGGCCAAGTTCTTCACCATTGCTTTTTTGTTTTCCTTAAAAAAAAAAAAAAAAAATCAACCCCAAAACAAAACTCAGCAACATTATTGTACAGCACAGACCATTGGACGTATGAACACTTACAATACATGCCCGTTCTAATATAAGAGAAAGTCTTCAGAGATCTTCAAAGCACAAGACAGAGGTTCCTTTTTTTTTTTTTTAATTCTTACTATTTTTAAGACTGACAGAAGTGTTTAATACCATTAAAAATGCTAAACTGAAGACAGCTAGAAGTCATTAATGATCCACTCTCTTGTAACTCAAATAAATTAAAGATAGGTAATTACAAAGAGTATAACAAATAACGTAAGTGTGATGAGACAAGGAGTTGTTGTGTTTTAAAGATAGCTTCACTACAAGCTTTGTGTCACTGGCAATCATTGACATCTAGCAAGATGTTCAATGGGATACTTGATCAAATTTAGTCTGGCCATTCAAGAACTCACAAATGCAAGCTCACAAAACATTGATGAGTTATGCCATTGCAAAGTGCTCTAATGCAACATTAAGTCCATGCAACCAACAATTTGCTACAGTATGCAAAAAGACATTACATTAAACATTCGGATCTGGAGAAAAAAAGCAGCTTTACGTTTTCTGGTGCAAATGACTACACTTTGTCTTCTGATTGGGTGCCCCGAGGAAGGAAATAAAGACAGAAAGAAAAAAAGAAATAAAAGAAAAGGCAGTGCTTTATTCTGGTGGATACGGCAAGTGAATGATGGGGAAACAGCAAAGATTGAATCCTTAATTTTATTTTAATAAAAACCCTATTACCTAGCCAAAATCAGAGGGCACAGACATCTGTATAAACTGCATCCAATCAACGATTGACTTCAGAAACATATTCTGCAATTTGAAAAGTAAGTTTGAGAGATTCTTTCTCACTCTCCCTTCTCTATTTGTAAGATGTAAAAGAGGCATTTTTGTAAGTAAACTTCAGATTCTGGGGATAAGAGAAACCACTTGTGCCATTCCCTTGTGGCGTTTCCGAAAACATCTGAAGTGAAGAACTCCACATTTATCAGATAACATAAGAAGCTTCTCTCATGCATACTCTTCCATCCTGTTGATTATTTGCTGCCTAAGAAAAGCCCCTTCTGTTTTACAGTGTAAATCCTGTTTCCCAAATAGTTCAGACAAATGAGGAGGTAGAAATACAGCGCTAAATTGCTTTCCCAGCATCAGATTAATATTGTATACAGCACAAGTGTGTTAGTGTCAGTTTTCAATGCCGTCTACACATTCTTCCCTGTGAAGGCAGCAACCCTTGTTTTTACACTTGTGTTTCTTGGTCAAAGTCTTTTCATTAAACACTGCTTGCCTGCCCCATCTAGAGTTGATACTGCAAGAAGGCATATTAAAGAACAGATTCTATTTCTGTGGCTTGCATTGTACTAGCAAGTGTCAACCTCTATCTACCAATAAAATGTTTTCAAGTGGCTGGAAAAGTTTGCAAGGGTCCCAGTGCCAGTGCTAAATGCCTGGTTTTGTAAAAGCAAGAGAACAGAATTTCTTTCAGATTATGAGAAAGTAAAATGTAATGGGTAGCATTCTAAACTAAGTCTTTTTGTCTTCACTTTATTACGAAGTACTGAATGATAACAGCAATCAGAATGGAAAAGATAGCGAAAAGTGCAAGGATGACGGCAGCACACACTTGGTCGCTCTGTGACCATTGTGTCCTTGTGGTTTGCACAGTGTCCTTGTTGGTGCTGGCTGGTGGTTCAGTCCTCTGAGAGATGAATAGCACTGGTGAGCTGTAGGGGCCTACCAGCTCCTGATGACCGACTGTCTCTTGGCACTGTCGAATGGCACATGCGCGGAAACGGTATTCACAGTTCAACTGCAGGCCTGTGTAGCGGAAGGACCAGTCTGGACCCTTATAAATCTGGAACAACAACAAACCCCAAATGATACATCAAGTGAAAATGTCCTACATACCTGTATGGATCTCAGTATGGTTCAGTCCTCTGAGAGATGAATAACACTAGTGAGCTGTAGAGGCCTACCAGCTCCTGATGACTGACTGTCCTTCACTCCTATATGGATCTCAGTATGGTTTTGTTTATGGTAAAGGTGACAGTAAAAAGGATGTCTCCTCACCAGCATTTTTGCCCATGCAAAAATGGACAAAAAGGTGATCAACATAATTGAAAAGCTAGACATAACTGAAAAGCTAGACAAAGACTCGACTCCTCTGGGTAACACAGAGGGAAAGAGCTACAGTTGCTTTTGCAGCAGCGTGAATGCTGGCCAAAGAAACTCTGTCAGAAGCCTTAGTATTTCGGTGCCTTAGTGACCACTTACAGTGTGAAAACTTCACCACAGGATGTAATAGACAATATTGTATCACAGGATGTTAAGCAATTAAATCTCTCTCAAGTCATTAGGTCTAATGCAATCCAACATACTTCGCTGTAGTTAAGAGATGTCGTGTGGCTTAAGTATTATAATTTATTCCAATAAACACTGGATCAGGATAGCCATGAGGAGTTCTTTCTGTGATTCTTAATTTCATCTGATCCTGCGAACACAGATGACTGTTTCCCGGTCCAGATCATTTGGCAATGACATTGCTCAAAGTGGGATTTGACTTTGTGTCCAGAAGCAACACTGACGACACCTGACATATTTAACTGGATTTACAATTTTTAAGCTACAATATTCATATGGCAAGGTAAGAAACACCTTGGATTACAGGTCACCCTTTACTGAAAAATTTAACAAATGGACATAACAAATGCAATCTATAACTTCTGGTGTAGTGCTATAAACATATGAAGGACCATAATTTAACTAAAGCAGACGAGACAAAACTTACTTAATCTTTAATAGAATTATAATGTACCTGATTTGTGTTTCCTCTTGTGAGAAAACTTGCTTGCTCAATAGTGTAAAACAAAGTTTCCAAGCCTAATTTCACGTCAATTATCAGGTAGTTTTGTAGGGAAGCAAAATTAGCACTGCACATCATCTTTTAAATGCAGACTTAATTTGTGCCTTGACGTTTCTGACCACATCTTTGGCCAATCTAACCTGAAATTAAAACACTGTCACCTGCTTGACCCTTATAGTTGCAGCCTGCCCTACTGTGATATGGTCCCATAGTAAAAAGCTAACAATTTATTAAAAAAATACCTCCACCTGAATGTGTACCTTGCAGAAGTAGGGCATGTTTCCTATCTACAGTTGCCTGTAGCAAAATAAAACTTAAAAAAACCCAAAGCTTTTACAATATTGCTTAATGCCTTCAAACAGCTCTTTGTGCAAAGAGAACTCTTTGCTCCTTTACTCCTAAGTTTCAATTCTGTACCACTGGGCGCATGTTTTCTTTCGGCCAGTTCTTCCCATTGGTGGACTTGAGGTGTCAAGTTGTATTTAGCAAACACTGATATAACCTAGAAAGGCCACAGCTTAGTGCAGTGTGTTGGTTTGAGCTAACTGGAGAATTTGAGTGAGAAATTAGACTATTGGCTGAGAGAGAGAGTTAAACACATTGTGTCACTTCACCAAGTTTTACTGAGACAGAGAAAAAAAAATTGTTTTAAGAAATGTTCTCAAAACATCCAGATAGCCAGTCTGGCTTGGAATGTGTCTGGCTGCGGCTGCTTTTTCCTTTGTCTCTCGGGCTCGTTGGCTAAATTCTGAGTAAAATCACTAAAATGACTAACTTTTTCTCCTACCACTAATCTCTCTGATCTTTGGCTTATTTGCAGCATCAAGAGGTGGTGAGATAAGGCTGGGGAAGGGGGGAAAGGTGGTAGGGGGGGTTTGATTACCCTCTCTTGGGGATTTTGGTCTCCGGGAGGGGTGTGCTATGTGCATTACCTTTTTTACTGCATATTTCTGTAAATACCTGTTATATCTTGTAAATATTTGCTTGTA
>VWZI01017365.1:18778-52004 GCA_013396835.1 Psilopogon haemacephalus | reverse complement strand
AAAAAAATTAAAATTGTTACCAAACATTTGCAACGTTTGCATTCACAAAACATCATAATAATATTATTATTAATAACACAATCCCCCCCCGTTTTTCCTTAGTACAGGTGATTTCCGTTAGCTATCCGAGACATGGAAAAGTACAGATTTCTAAGAACAGATATTTCTCCGAGCTTTACCCTACTTTCCCACCTTTGTTCTACACACTGTTTTACCCTTAGAGAAGTCACTCAAATTTGTGTGTAGACATCAGCATTATAGCAATTGCTCTGAAAAATCAGCATGTAGCTGCTCTGGTCTCTAGGATGTAACTATTAAAATACAGCCTTGCTACAGAAAATGAATAGTGATAGATGAATACACAGCTCTACCAGCAGAGACTTTGAAGCAGGGTAGCAGTTTCTGTGATTATATTTCCTTGCTCTTTGAAAATGACCAGAGAAAGCAAAGAAGTTAAATGAGTTGAATCAGTACTACAGACTTGCCTCTGCAGACAGAAAGGAACAGTCTGGTACTGGCAAAATGTTCACTGCAGGCAGCTGGGCAGAGCTCACAGCACATGGCCTGGGGTGGTGTAAAAGGAGAACAACCAATGGCTCCATGAAGCTCCATGAGACACCTTTGTTCCCTGAGAACAAAACTGGCCAGCTCCTGTGTACTAAGTGGAAACAAGCTCAGCTGTCTGGCTTTTCAATCATGCCAAATCCCAGAGCTGTAACATGCAAGGAATGGAATCAGGGTTACAGATGTAAGCAGCAATAAATCTTTTAATACCCCGTGCAGTTGCTGTTTCCTGCTCACTCTAACTCGCCTATCAAGCAGGCCTCCACCTGAATTGTCCATTTAACAGCACCACAGGTTTCAAGCTTAGGCAGCCCTACCTAGATGCACTGGATTAGATAATTGTGATTTGTGCCTCCTTCTCTTTACCACAGCAGCTGGAAACACAATGGGCTAATGACAGACACAGAACCATTTCCTAAAGTAGAGCTGGGGATGGGATATAGGGTGTGAAGTCATAACTCACAGGTAATCACTGCTCTCAACAGAAATGCACACACTTCAACACTGGTCAAGATGGAATGCCAACAGCTTACAGAGAGTATGCTTCTCCTAGTGCCCAGTGAAGTCACCCACACAGTCAAAAGGAAGCACATACCAACAGCTGTCCACTCAACAGTCAGGGCTAGACTGGGCTGCCAAGATCCTAATTGTCACCTGAAGCTTGGAAGACCAAGGAAGCAACCACATTTCCCTCCAGATCACTTACTGCCACACCATATCAGGAAGACTGGCATGCTCCATTGTCCTCTGGCTGTCTCAGTGATACATAACAATGACTTCACCTGCTTAGTGAGCCCCTTCTAGATGACTGACATTCTAACATAGGACACTTTTTGTGCAGTTGTCACCCATAAACTCGACCTTCATGACATTTCTGTCAATTCAGTCTGAGGACATAAACTATCTCCCTGCTTCAAATGTGAGTGGAAACAAATGCCAAGAGTGTGGTCTCAGAACTCTTCCTATAGAAAGAAAAACACAGACTTGTTCAAGCATGTAGTCAACCACTTTGTCTCTCATAGTCCAAGCCCCGCCAAATCAAGTCTGAATTAATGTGGGACAGAGTCTGTTTAGTCAGTACCATTTTACCTGTGAATACGCCATCTGGCTTTACAGATTCCTCACAGTGGTTAGGCCAACTAAGAACACTTCAGTACCACCATCAGAAGTGCAACTAGTACTGAAGTAACTATAAAGGCACCTTTTCCCAAGGCCACCATAACACAAGGAGCTGACTACTAGCCAGAATTTATTTAGCAAAAAATCCTTCTTCTCAGATGAACACTCTTCGCATACTCCCAAGTCTAAAGGTCTTTCAGACTTGAATGACCACAGCATAAACCAGAGGTAGAAATCAGACACATTAAATATAAAGTTACTGGTTCATTATTCTTTAAATAGAAGTGCTTCAGATGTCAAAGACCTACAAGAATACAAGTGCAATACAGTAACATTTGCTGGGAAGTACATTTTCCTCCTTAGTTTACTACAGTTCAGTAGCTAACCACACACCTTTTTAAGGCTATTGAAAGAGAGAAAGGATGAGGGAATAGCTGGCTCAGAGGTCTTACTAAAATGCTAAAAGATATCCATCATACCTTGAGTTTGGCTTGGATCTCTCTAGCTTTCCGCCTTGCCAAGACCTGGATGTGACTAGATACCTGCAGTGAAAGACAAAATCCATCTTCATTGCATGAATACTTAGAATCATAGAATCAGTCAGGGTTGGAAGGGACCACAAGGATCATCTAGTTCCAATCCCCTTGCCATGGGCAGGGACACCTCACTCTAGAGGTGTCACACTCGGTAGCTGCTTGCAGAAATAAATATACTTTAGACATCTTGTGCAAGAGGGAATGCACTTGCTGGGGGTGGGTAGAGGTAGCAATGACACGCTTTTCTGCACTGAAGTGTCATGAAAGGAGGTGGAAGACCAACAAAAATGGGTTACCTGAAGCCTTTTCAGATTCACGTTTGTCGAGACAGGGACCTTCTCTAAAACTGTAGAACTCACCCTTAAATCTAAAAACTGAGACTTCTATCTCTTTGCTCCCCATTTTTGCCTCCTCCTGGGAGAAGGTCATATCCTAGAGTTCCTTCTCCCTGCCTACTGCATAATGACTCTCAGAATTTCCACATATTGGATATGCATTACAGAATAAATAGGTTGGAAGGAACTTCTGATTGTTATTTACCAAGTCCCTGTGCAAATCATATCTACGTTTCCCAGGCATAACTTGGACTGTCATTCCCTAATTACAAAGATTAATTTTCATCCCGTGTGCCACCTCTCTGAGCTGAACAAAGAACCTTCATGTAGAGGATCACTGGTGTTCACTGAAATGTTCATTAGTAGACCAAACAAATAAAATCACACACAGTTTAACAGGAGAAAAATGTGTGTCATGATATGGCTCGGAGCCATGAACATTACAGTCCTACTGTAAAATGCCTGAGCTTCTTATTAAGCAGCTGAAGACAATCACCTCTTTCCAGCAAAGCACAGCAAGTAGCAGCAAGCAATTTGTTCTTTTATGTCCTCATCATGTCTAGTAGTCCCAAGAAACTAATGTTTATAGGGAAAAAAATTACACTTACCTGTTTCCTTGTGCGTGTTTTCCCTGTTCTCAGCTTAATATAGCGGGCAATCAGCTCATTTCGGCCTGAAACAGAAATAAGGAAATTAAAAGTTTAGAAAGCTACGATCCCAGAGAAAAGAAGCACAATGGAATTATTCATCTATAGCGATCAGCAGTAGGAGGATGCTCTGTCATGCTGCTTTCTATCTTAAAAAGAAATCAATTACTTCATATGGTACAGGACTGAGTTTTAAGACCAACACTTTGAAATGCAGATTCTAATTCCCAGTTTGCATCTACATCACTTAAAATTAGTGACAAAATGAGAATTCATACACCTTGCTTCATAATTGCATAAACATGGATTAAGATTGCCAGTCAAAAGAAGAAAAAGAAGAGCCTCACCCTAAGAGTGAGTCTTAAATCAGGACCTATGTCCAGACTACATTTCAGACAGGTTCATGAAACACAACCAATGCAGACATAGGGATAGGAAAGTATTTCACATGTAAAGGTCTTAATCTTTTCCTAATGGTATAGTTAGAGAAGCTCTCCATATTCCCTGGGAGAAGAATCAGGTCTGCAGCCCCAGCTCCTCTAGACACAAATTAGGAACTATGTCTGTTCCAGAAACACAAGGCACATCATGTAACCACTGACCTCTCAATTTCCCATGGTTTCAGTATGAGCTCGTCTAAGAGAGTTTGATGGGAGCAGGCGATGTTAAGTCACCTCCCATCTGCCTGCTTCTTCAATCAATGAAACCATTTTTACAAAGCCAAGACCAATTACTAGTGACACATACCCACATCATCTTTTCCTAAGTGCCAAGAATAATATTTATGGCTTTTCAAAAGCCTACATCTATTGGATACAGATCCAAGTTGAAAGGTAAGAAACAAGAAAATCAATTTGATTCTTCTTTCATAGGTGATAGCATATAGGTAATTTCAAGACAGTTTGACAGAGGTCAGAAGTTGTGTATGTGTAGAACAAAACAAGGTACTCAAACTACATAAATAAACAAGAAGGAAAATGTATATTCATCAAAAAGACCCTTTGAGGGGCAAGGGGAATGAGTTACAGAAGAGAAAAAAATAGCCTTGAGAAGAAGCGGATGTGGAGAATTTCACATAAAATTTTAAATGGTGCACAAATATGGGTCATCCTTCTAGGAATTTAGAATTTCAGAAGCTACTGAAATTCATTGCTTCTCAACCAGATGTAATTTTTGTTACAGTGCAAATTTAGCTTTGCTGTGTTTCCATGAAAGTCAAGAAATTAAACAGTGCAGCCTGACAATGAACTATTCTACTTCATCAGTAGAGGGACACAAGGATAATCTGTGTGGGAGGATGCCATTAAAATAGTCCTGGGACAGTCACAGTTGATTCCAGCCATCTCCAAGATAGATGACAAAAACAATCCATCAAAACCTCAACCAGTCAGATGAGTGCAAGATACCTTTGGTCAAATACATTTTGTAAAGGGTAATAGCCACTAGGGAGACCTACTTCACTGGAGAAGACTAGAGAAAGGGGAAACTATTATAGAAACTGCACACATTAGAATCTGGTATAGGAATTCTCATGAGAGACGTTATCTAGAGAGAACATTCAAATGTGGATTTGCAAAACTTCCGGTTTCAGAACTGAGTTCTCACTTGCCAGCACCTCTTCTACAGCCTTCCTCTTCCAGAAGTCTGTCCCTGCAGAGACTGGGAACACCAGAAAGGTGGCAGCGCATATTGAGCTAATAAAGATATTGGCAGCCAAACCGTCAGGTCACTCTTGCAAAGACAATAGCATCTCAGGGATTACTAAGTATAGGACTACGCAAATCACTAAGCCAAATCAACTGCAGCAAGAACACATTAAAATACCATGAATCACAACAGCAAGAGAAGCAAATCCTAAATGTCTTTAGTTTTTCCTACCAAAAACTAGATGTGCTATGCAGCTGGAAGGCTGTAGGCTCACAGCCACTGGTAAGATTTTTTGTTTGTTTGTTTCACAACCCTGGCTGCAGGGTCAGCAAGGACTAGCACTCCTCACTTGGCTGGAACAGGCAGAGCTGTCATAAACTGTCAGATGGTTCATTTTTCAGAGCCATGTAAAATGTCCCTCAGCAATCTGATCATATGTTGTGTTCTTAGAATAACTCCTGCTGAGGCCTGCCATGGTCATTAGAATCTGCCAACAGTTGTGCCTCCTCTGTCAAAACTGAGCATTGGATTTCATGAAGCTCTAGCCAACATACCAACTGCAGCACAGTACTCAAAACCACTTTTTCCTTCCTGTAGCCTTCTCCTTGGAAGCATGGCATAAAAAGAGAAGAGATTTTTCCTTATCTTTAACTCTTACTCCTAACAGATAAATTTCTGAGGATGTCAATTTAGGTCCCACTCTGTCTTACTCCAAACTGCAAAATTTTGCATTCAGTAGTTACACATGAAGGCACTCATAAGAGAAGTCTATCAAGGTGCTTACTGATTCTCCATTCCACACCTATGTGCACTTCAGTGTAAGTCAATGTAAATCTGCCTGTAAAGAAGAGGGGGAGAAATTTAAATCAGAGGAATTCACACAGCCACAGAAAGCATTTCCCAGTCCTACCTTGAAGTTTTGAGTGGCCTTCTGCTAGTAATGACATATTGCTGCTTGTACAAGAGGCAGATAAAGCATCTCTTTAAGCCTTTTATTTCCACACATCTTTGTTGCCAAAGAAAGCAGAATAAAAGCTTTTCTGCTGTGATGGATGACAATGAAGAACTACATGATTTCTGCAAAATCTTTCCAGGGGAAACTACAAACTACATGAAAGTATCTGCTTCTTGGTAGTGGTATCTTTTCTTTCACCAAAGCAATCCTATGCACCTAACTGTGAGGCAGAGCAATGAAAAGTACAGTAGCAAGTATTGACTGTCCAGCTGTATCCAGTGAAAGGTTAATCAAAGAAAGGTCAAGGAAGCCATCTCAACTATCATTTCAAACTCTTTGTGCCACATAATGATAGCTCCTGGAACATGGCTGTCTGCTGAACTTTCTAAGCATATAGTTAACTGCTGTTCATAGTCAACATAAACATAATGAACTACGTCACTATATGGTCATAAGTGACATAGAAAAGGCTGAGGTGCTCAACAACTTCTGTGGATACACAGCTGCTACATGTAGGAGTTGACACACAGGCCTTGGGCACAGGCCATGTGGAATGTGGTGTATGGTGGAGTCAGGGGCAAAATGACCTAGAGGTTGCAAAAACTCTGATAAGAAGGTAAAACAAAGAACTCACAGTTTCTCTGTATTAAGTAGTTTGCTATCTTACACCAAAATAGAGATGTGTGATTTCATATTTTTAGTTAAGCCAATCATTGTGTTAGCTTTAGCTATTCAGTTGGGTAAATAGCCAATAGAATAGTTGCACGCTGCCTTCTTTAGAATATCTAAGCATATATAAGATGAACAAATGCATGTAATAAACGGAACTAGTTTGCATCAAACTGTCTCCCCGTCTCCTTGTCACGGCGACAAACTTCTTTACCCCAATCTTCACTGCAAAGGCCTGCAACCACACTCCTGAAGTCATGGAAGACTGGAAGGAAGAACTGCCCGTTGTAAGTGAAGATCAGGTTTGTGATCACCTGAAGAACCTGAAAGTGTTCAGGTCCATGGGACCCAACAGGTTACACCCACGGGTACTGAGAGAACTGACAGCTGAGGTTGCTAAACCCCTCTCTATTATATTCCAAAAGTCCTGGTGGTCTGGTGAAGTCCTCAATGACTGGAAATGGGGAAACATAACCCCCATCTTCAAAAAGAGTAGGAAGGAGAAGCCTGGGATCTACAGGTCAGTCAGTCTCACCTCTGTGCCTGGCAAGATAATGGAGCGCATCCTCTTGGAGGCACTACTGAAACAGGAGAATAGTGAAGAGGTGATTGGGTAAAATCATCGTGGGTTCACCAAGGGCAGATCCTGCCTGACAAATCTGGTGGCCTTCTATGAACAGGTCACAACATTAATAGATGAGGGGTGAGCAACTGATGTCATTTACCTGGACCTGAGCAAAGTCTTTGACACTGTCCTACACCACATTCTGGTCTCCAAGCTGGATGGAACACCAGATGGATAAAGAACTGGCTTGATGGCCACATCCAAAGAGTGGCTGTAAAGGGGTCCATGTCCAAGTGGAGGCCAGTGACAAGTGGAGTCCCTCAGGGATCAGTCCTGGGACCAGTCTTGTTCAACATCTTTTTGAGTAATATGGACAGAGGCATTGAGTGCACCCTCAGCAAGTTTGCTGGTGACACCAAGCTGTGTGGAGCAGCAGACATGCTGGAGGGCAGGGATGCCATCCAGAGGGACCTGGACAGTCTGGAGAGGTGGGTACAAGCCAATCTCATGAGGTTCAACAAGGCCAAGCGCAAGGTCCTGCATCTGGGTCAAGGCAATCCCAAGCACCAATACAGGCTGGGTGGTGGCTGGCTGGAGAGCAGCCCTGAGGAGAGGGACTTGGGGGTGCTGGTGGATGAGAAGCTCAAGATGAGCTCACAGTGTGCACTTGCAGCCCAGAAAGCCAACCAGATCCTGGGCTACGTCATAATTGTGGCCAGCAGGTTGAAGGAGGCGATTCTCACCCTCTACTCTACTCTACTCTACTCTACTCTACTCTACTCTACTCTACTCTACTCTACTCTACTCTACTCTACTCTACTCTACTCTACTCTACTCTACTGAAACCCCCCCCGGAGTACTGCATCCAGTTTAGGAGCCCCTATTACAAGAGGGATGTGGATATGCTGGAATGTGTCTAGAGAAGAGCCACAATGAATATCAGAGGGCTGGAGCACCTCTCCTATGAAGACAGACTGAAATAGTTGGGGCTGTTCAGTCTGGAGAGGAGGAGGCTCTGAGGTGACCTTATTGTGACCTTCCAGTGTCTGAAGGGGGCCTACAGAAAAGCTGGGGAAGGACTTTTTAGGCTATCAGGTAGTGACAGGACTAGAGGAAATGGAGCAAAGCTGAAGGTGTGGAAATTCAGACTGGATGTGATGAGGAAGTTCTCCACCATGAGAGTGGTGAGACCCTCGAATGGGCCACATCCCTGCAGGTGTTTAAGGCCAGGATGGATGAGTCTCTGTACAACCTGATCTAGAGTGGGGTGTTCCTGCCCATGGCAGGGGGCTTGGAACTAGATGATCTTTGTGGTCCCTTCCAACTCTGACTGATTCTGTGTTTCTGTGTGCATCAGACAACATGAAAAGTAGATGCAGACACAAGAGGGAATTTAAGGATGCCTCAGTCGTCCATTAAATATAAGTGTTTCTCTATGCATACCAAGCAAAACATATGCAGAATGACATCACCAGAATGACAAGGCAAAAGCAGGGTGTGTTATGTTCACACATGTGCGTATAGAAATCACTGCCACTGGGGTCTTCCCTGATCCATACCTCCCTGCACAACCTTATTTTCCATCTCTCACTCCTCTGTTCCCTCCTCTTAGCTACCCTAAATACCTTCCTGGGCATTACCTTTTCCAGAAACAGGATTGTATGTGTCCAAAACCACATTTTTGTCTTTATGATGACTAATCTTCTCAGCAAGATGCACAGACGCTCACTGTGATATAATCCTTAATATCAGTTGTAATGCTATCTTTACTAGACTCTTCCTTCATCACAAACCATCTTTTCTCACCAAAACCTTGGTGAGAAAATTCTGCTAGCTTCACAGTTTTCCAGACCAGCTTTTTCAAGGCTAGAGAAAACACAGTACATGACCTTTCCTTCTTAGGCTGGTATTCCTATAGCACAGTTACACATATCAGAGAATTTTATGATTTTTTCATTAATAAAACAACATGAAGTTGTTCAAATCTCTTCTGCTGGTCATTCCTCCTCCTCCTGTAATATTCCATCAACTCCTGTGTGCAGCTGCAACAATTACACTGTGAGGACTGGCACACATCACTCTAATTACCAAAATTCAAAAGTAAGCCACCTCACCCCCTATTTGTATTTTGCTGCTGGTTTTGGTTTTCCCAATCAGCATATTCTTAATTGGACTGATGAACTAGTTTATACTGTGGCCACATAAACCTGAGTGCTGGCACAACAGGGAGAAAAGAGAAAGAATCAGGGCTGAACTTTAAACCAATTTTGACACCAGAGAAACTGTAGTCTGGAACTGTGCTCTACCTAAGACAAACACAGACTGGTAAGAAAATAGGCAAGACTTGCTTCAGTTTATCTAAAGGCTCAAGTGCCTTCTAATTACTGATAGAAGACACATTGAGTTATTCCTTGTAAAGATGAGCTTTTACCAAGGTACAATAATGTATGCATGCAGCAATTCTCTCATCCCAGCCTAATGGGAACCTCCAGGCTATGAAACTCTTCACTGCCCTTCAGCCTTTAATACAGTTTTTCAGTGCATAAATTGAATGTCCTCATCAGCTGTGTTTTCCCACATTATCACCTCAGGCCACAGAAATGCATGATAATCCATCCTCTAAATACACATTAAGGGCTACAACAGGAAGAGCTGGGACTTGTTCTTGTTCTTCCCTGAGCAAGTCTCATGAGAAGCTTATAGAAATGGTTTAGATTCAGTTTGTCTGGGAAATTCCAAAATCACACCAAAGCACAGAAATGTGAGTCTTTCATATGCCATGCAGTATATCAGATAAAATAGTCAGTGTGTCAGATTAAACAGTCAAAGCATAGTCCTACATGGCAAAGCATGTCAAGTTTTCAATCTCTTAGGACACCCAAGAATGACAACATTACACAGGTAGAAGCATACTTACCAAGCCCCAGGTTCAGAAAAAACATTGCTAGTAGCACTGAAACTAGTATTTAAATGTAACAACACACTCCTGTTCCCATGGGTCCAAGTTCTACATTACAGACCCAGACATATAATTCTTCCTTATGTCAATAAACCTCTTGCCTGCTTGTTTCATTAACTTCCAATAGCCACTGGGTATCTGAAAGCAACTCTTCATAGCACTTCAGTGATGCTACCTCAATGCACAGCAAAAACTGCAGCACCTCTCCTCCCCATTTTACAGTCAGCTGCCTCTGCTGACACCAGTAAGTACACTGTTTCTTGCAGATTCCTTGCCCAAGTGCTTCTCCTGGGCACACACCTAGATGACAGGCTGGTTAAGTCATCAAAGCTTCATAGAAATCAGAGCCAAAAGGGCTTTGGGACACCCATGCAGCCACTTGCTGTGTGACCAGCACAAGAACTATGCCGTTCTCAAGGCACCCGGCCTGGTTTGGACTAAGCATGTGAGGAGCTGTGACCACTTCACTTGACAAGACTACATCAGGACCCAGACGTGGTCAACTGACTGACAATTACAACAGTTCAAGAGCCTAAAAACCCAGGGATTGTCCTTGCAGTATATGAATTACGTTGTTCTTGCATTATATGAATGATACTGATGTTGTAAGTAGAACGGCTGTACCTTCAACCAGATTCAGTTTCTGACATCATAAATAAAATTGTAGTCATTGACCGTGATTACTTTAAATCACCAAGTTCTAGCTTCAGCTTAAACAAATGGCTAGCCATTGCTGAAAAAAAACTATTGCCTTTTCTCCTAACTCCTTCTCACCAGATTATTTCACAAGTCCTTCAACTCACTAATCTCTCCATCTTGTTTTGCCAGAGTAGTTTGTTACCAGTTTAGCAAGTCAAAAGGCATTACCAAGGAGTCTGTTGGAAACTGAAGTAAGTCCAAAGAGTGAGAGCACAAAACCAGGAGCAGAGCAGAGGGGATGAGGCAAACAGGAGTGGTGACTCCATCTTTTCTTCTGCAGTGAACTGCTAGGTCATCTCACTATTTCTGAAGGAAATATACTCTTGGTCTCAACACAGAAATTTGACACCATCCTAGCACTAAGAAATATAGTTGTTAAAGATGTCATTCTGTAAAGGTGAAAAGGGAATACAGACAGAAAGTCTTAGCAGAAATGAAGCTTCATAACCAGGACTGGTCTGCATAATAACTAAATTCTGCCAAGCTTGTAAAATTTCTTAGCTGTGGCTTATGATATTCTCACACACACATTCCTTTCCCTTCTTGCTCCTAACGTGAGCAATTCTGTTCCATATTCTTTAAACATTGGTTCACCAACTGAGTTTACAGCACAAGTCTGATAGATAGCTGAACAACCGCAGTTCAGGCAGCAGCAGAAGAGCAGGGACACGAGGATGATGAAACTACTAAGGCTGCTGCAGTGATATCTAAAAAAGCATATGGATATATAAGGAAATTGGCAAAAATCAAAGTGCTTCAACTCCCTTGTAGATTAAAAGATTAAAACTGCTGTATCTAAAATTGCCAAATCACTTTCCACTAGTCTGAGCCACAATGGATCAGACCAGATAAGAACAGTTTAAGTATAGCTGGCTTTGTCTCTGGGCACAGGAAAAGACAAGATCACATTTGAAGGTCCCTCCCAGCACTGCTTGCTATGACTCTACAACTAAAGATGATGATGCAGTGCTCATATGCAGGAATGCTCATAATAGGACTACACATGCAGGTGTGTTTCCCTGTAATACTGTCATGCTTAGAACTAAGCCTATGGCTACAGCACTTGTAGTCAACTGTTTAGGTCACTCCTATTTGGCTATCTCATCAAGCACTGGTTACACTCCTGTCACCCAAGTCCATAGACTTCAATCAAAGCTCCTGAAGAGAGATTTGCAAATTCTATACTAATCAGACTGAAAAGGAAAGAGAAGTAATTTTCAAGACATTTTACATGAAAAAGATTTAATGAAAACAGTGTTAATTTCCTGTTCAAGAAGCCAGAGGCAGAGCAAGACCATGACTGTATATATGCATGCAGTAAGCCTCAGAGAAGCTGAAGGAGTACCCAGAAGATGGGTCACAAGTTCAAGGTTACAGTAATGAGGAACAGCTGTTGGCTATGCACCATTCGGCAGCAGGTGTATCCAAGCCCCAGAGGTTTAAGTCAGCTCTGCCAGTGACCAGCAGACTTAGTAGACCACCTGCTTGGGCACAAAGTGTACACAGACTTCCCAGCTTTGCTGCCCGGATCCTTGCAATACACAGACAATACAAGGCTTGTTATGGATTAGCTAATAAGCAACTGTTTAAACCAATAGACAAGTCTTAGTTCTCCCGTGCTCATTATCTGGATCCTACGTGCATGAAAATAGTGCCTCTTTCTTCAGCTCTAATATTTTCCTTTTCTGATCAAGTTGCTTTCATTCACTTTGTGGCACCCCTCAAGGCACTGGAACTTCAAAGGGTTATGTTATCCTGTACTGATTTTGCTTAGTGGATGTACAGGGATATTTTGACAGTTTTCTTAACTTATATTTCATACATGCCCTCCAGGAATAAAGCATACCCCTAAAAGGCACTTCTGAAGTGAGTTCATATGCAAGGCAGGCACTGCAGACATAAGAAATCTCCACTTTTGCTACACCAGGTCAATAAGCAATCTGTGTATTGACACTTGCCAGCTCCTTCTATGCATGTGAACCTCCTTGCCTGAGAAATGCTATCACCCTTCCCTACCCTATGTCTGAATAATCAACAGAAGACAAATTCCAAGAAAACACTCCCACTTGTTTATACCATAATTTGCTCTTTCAGTTTCAGACCTCAGAAAGGGCCTCTGTGTCCATCAACCTAAGAAACTGATTCATGTCACAAAAGCATAAATCACAATACTATCAATTTTGACAAAATCCAGAAATCTAAATTCATCAATACCTAATGCCAACTTTCTGTTTCCTAGGTAAAATCATATCACATCTAATCTAGACCCCACCTCTCATTCACACAAAACAGCCAGACACACACACGTGTCATCCCTTGGAACTAGTTTTACAAATACGTTCCTTATTGTTTGATACAGTTTTTAAAGGTCCCAACACGAAGCTTCTGTTGATAGCCATCCTATATTCCTTCTTTCTCTCTCATTAATCCTAGTCATGCTCACATGTTCCACATAAAACACCTCTCCCTCCTAAATGTTAACACCCTTCAAATATTTTTAGACTGTTATTATGTGTCTCCCCACCCTCCACCTTTCAGTCACCACTTAGTCAAGCAATGTATATTTAGCTACTTTAATCTTTCCTCCTAAATCAGTCTGTTCAGCTTCTAGAGCTCAGTGTTAAATCTGGTATGCTTGTTCTTTTCAGAACTCACTCTGCGGTTTTCAGATCTTTCTGGTAATGCCTTTGCAAACACCTGTCCAAAAAGTTTTACATGCACTTGCTTTAAAGAAAAAAGAAACCCAAGGCAGTGGATGTTATTAATTTTCTTTTTTTTTATGTCTTGTTTTTGCTTCAATTTTTTTAATCTAATCTGAAATTTTAAATATATTTTGATATATTTAAGAGCAGATTAGCAACCGTAAATACTTTGATCCAATTGTGAAAGAACAGTGTTTTAAAAATGTAAGAAAAACAAACAATGCTGATTTTTCACAAACAACTGGAAAGGTGTAAAGTTATCCAGAAGTAGAGTAGAGGCAAAACAATGATTTAAAACAAGGCTGACAAATTAAATGGGAATGACCTCTCAAGTACAAGGCAGATGTGTGAACACAGCTACAAAGCATAAATCTGGCTTACTTAACTAGAACTCAATTAAACTGGCTGTGTTATTTACAGATTAAAAAAAAAAGAAGTTGACCCTATATGACTACAGATCCACTCCATCTTGGATAATTACTAAATGCTTGAAATTCAGAAATTAAAATCAGAGGAAGAGCTAAAAGACTAATGCAATGTTGCTAATGCAGGAAGTTACTTAAACACAATGAAAGCTCTCTGACTGCAAACATGCATCATGAGAAAAACATAATCCTACATAACACCCTCTGTTTTAAGCCTAACAGAGAAAAGTAAGACTACAAAACTGCTAAAAGGAAAAAGTATGTGCCTTTTTTTGAAACAACAGAATAAAGGTTACCCTCAAAAGTAGTCACAATATTTTGGATAAATGTAACACACAATAAAGCAGCTAATCTATTTCTGTGCAGTTCTATTAATGAAAGATGTCACAGCCAGTACCTACTAACTGGTAACTGCAACAGCAACTAGTTTTCTGGTTGGCTGGCATTTTGAAATTGGAAAGTTCCTCAATATTTAGAAACTGCTTGTAACTCTCAGAAAAAAATGTCTTTTTTCTCTTTGCATGAAAAAAAAAACCCAAACAACAGTCAAATTGGCACAGATTTTAGAAAGAACTCTAAACTCATCTGGAGACAGAAAAAACTGATGAAGTCCAGCAGAAGATTGCTCTGCTGTAAATATCTCCAGTAATCTGGCTTCATCAACAACAAATAACTAGAACCACGCAAAAGCAAAGCTGAAAGCTGCCTCAGTGAAACAAAGACCTGTTATTGAGTGACTCCAAAAACATCACACCTACCACCAGGAAAAGAGGAGGGAAGAGTCTGCATCCCAACCCATGGTTGGGACATATTAAGTTATGTCTGTCTTCTATTGCTTAAATGGGAATTCAATTTTGTTAACAAAATAACGAGATGAAGGGCTACTCTACAGTTCACAAAGTCACAATAATCACAGAACTGTTTTAGTTAGAAAAGACTTTTAAGGTCTCCATAATCAGGAGAAAAGATAGCATGCCCTATCAGACAAGACAGGCAGAAAGCAGAGATTGATGGAGAGGACAGTGAGATCTTGAATCTGGAGCAGTTCTAGTTCTGTGATATGAGCTTATGCAGTCAGGATGCGGCCACCATGTCTAGGAGGGAAAAAGACAATTAAAGAAGGCATCAAGACACAGGTTGTCAATGCACAGAGAAAAGCTTGTCTGACTTCTGGATGAAGTAGGAATCACATCCACTCAGCAATCAGCAGAGCATCTTCCAAAGAGCTGTAAATACCAAGCTTAGAGAACCATGTTCTCTACCATGTATATGTTGAAACACAGTTTTCTATGCAATTTGAAATGTACTCAAACCAAACCGTGCAAGTTCTTCCGTGCAAGGCTTCATGCAATTCAGCTTGTTGAACATGTTTGCTGGTAAAAGCTGGTAACAGGTCACCTCACAACAGATGAGAAGTATATAAATTGCACATAGAATTCTAAGTTACTGCAACCTGGAAAACCATGCCCAAAACAGTAGCACCACACAAGCCACTCCTCAGTGTGAAACAGTGAAATGGCTCCACTTTTTAAGGCCCCTTGTTCAATGAGCTTTGTACTAGTTGATGATGGGACAGCTAAACAACTCTACATGGGAGGCAAGGCCAGCTCCACAGCAACCTTGTCCTACTCTGTGAGTGAGTTTGTAAGCAGCGAAGATCAAATCACGAACTTTATTTATTTTCTTTGCCTGGTCATATCTTTCTGTAGATCCCAGGCTGGACCCTGCTTCCTTGGCATGGATCCTGGAGACCAGTAAGCAAAGGAGGGCATAAATCAGTGCCTCAGTTTCTGTCAGGAGCACACTGAACCAACCATTCGTGCTGGGAACAGGTGCACTAAAGGCAAGCAGGGACAGTGTCTCATTTGCGGTAGTGGAGGAGGGCATCCAGAAAAGCTGTTTGCTTCTCCTCTCAGAGCCTAGACTAAACTTTTCACTCTGCAAGTGGGTTCTGCAGCTCACCAGTCCAGTTAACTAGAGACTTTCTACCAAACATTAGTCCATTCTAGGTTGGGCCTTAGCTAAGTGGTGTTGGTTTCTGTAGTACACTCTACTTTGCTCTTTATTTCTTTTGTGGTCCATTTCACTCTCTGCTTCATGTCACTCCAAAGCATTTCGGTGACTGCACAGAATGATTAGTAAATTAAGACAGTCTTAAAACATGACTAATTTTTCACCTGTCATGAAAACTAGTGCTGCCTTCCAGCAGCAAGGAGCACATCACTAGTCTATGTTTAATAATCATGGAGTGGATTCTCAATTAACATTTTAGTTCGACTAACATTTAAAGCAAATATTGATTGATTCTCAAAGATGTAGTCCTACCCTCATCTCAACCACAACTGCTCTTTCCCACTCCCATCATTCCTTAAGTACCAGCACAAGCAACTGTGAAGCTAGGTGATGAAACAATTCAGGGAAAATGTCCAAATTAATTTGTGCCAGCACTGATGTCTATATAAGAATACTGACACTTGCTGAGCCTCAGGGTGATCGGGCTCACTCAACCTGTATTGCTCTGTTGTATCTACCCAGTAAAATTATCCATTGTAGATAAGGCTGTGCAAACAAGACACCACCTATGCATAGTGACAGCAATTTATTTCCTAGCTCAGGGAACAATGGTCTGATGGGTGGACAGAAACCTACAGAATGACTTGTGAATTACCCTATATGAAGCTTTAGGGCACAGTGGTTCCATAACAGGGTCCGCAAAGACTCACAAATACCAGTTAAAAGAGAGAAAGAGCAAGCACCAACTAAGGTAAAAGGAGGGTTACCTTTTGCAAGGTCTCTGCTAGTACTTTGAGAAATAATTTTAACAGGGTAGATGTTATAACCCAATATTGTGCACTCTCAATCTTTGCTTCACAGAAATACCAAGTGGCTTTTTCAAGTACTGAACTAGAAAAGCCAGCCCGGATCAGCTTTTATTGTGGACATTATAAATGCAGAGTAGGTGAATAATCCAGTTCAAAACCATGTCTAGCACATGAAACCTGACTTCTGGTACAGCTGTAAACTGTGTTCAGGGCTGGGTATTTAACTACCTAGCTGAGAAAAACCCATATATGAAAGGCATTCATGCCAGGATGATAGGAAGACAGACTATAAAGAAAGGATGCAGAGAGGTGTGTTTTCTGCCCTTCTTAATATCTGAAAAGTGTAGCTAGTTAACAAATGGTAAGTGTTTTCACCATTCAGGGTTTCAGGGCCTGAACTTTTGCCATTTAGCACCAGTGATGCCACTGATACTCTCCTAAAAATGACATCTGTAATTCTTTCTGATACATGAATGTG
Organism: Psilopogon haemacephalus; assembly: GCA_013396835.1. NCBI lineage: Eukaryota > Metazoa > Chordata > Aves > Piciformes > Megalaimidae > Psilopogon > Psilopogon haemacephalus. Next base: position 34,882 of record VWZI01017365.1, on the reverse strand, counting down.
AAAATATTTATATGCTTTACTAAATACAACTTGATGCAACCAACTGCATCAACTTGGGAACATTTGAGAGAAGAGTTTGGAACATCATTTGGTACAAGTCAAGTGGCCTGCACAAGGCAGGCTATCTAAAGTGTTGTGATGTGTCCTTTATTTCTCCTTACCATACATCTTGCCTTCATCTGACAAGATAATCTTCCGCCGTCCACATGGTGGGTAGATGGCTAGCGCTTCCTGGAAGCTCTGCTCAATGTCCGGACTCCACACACCCTCAGCATCATTGTCAATGGGTTTGTCCAAGGCCTCACTGCCCCCCGAGTCGTTGCTCCCCTCAGGGGAGGTGGGAGAACTCCACTCGTTGGAGGTAATGGTGCCAGCTAGAAACTCCAAGGTTGCACGTGGAGAAGCAGACTCAGGACCTGTGATGACAAATACACAGCATCTGTCAGTTAGAGATCTTCTTTCTAGAAAAATGAGGAGATGATGAAGACAAAACCACCAAAATCACAATGCCTTAGTGAGTAGGGTTTCTACTTGAAACTTAGTCACCTGCTTGATATATTTTTAAGATTAAAAACTTTACTACAAATCCTTCTGATAAAACAGCCCAGCTCATTAATTCTTTATCATTTCCCAATTCCCTTCTTGCCCATGTCTCTGTAGACTAATTTCTTTTTCCTGCTGTCATCTGTGTAACTGTTATTTAACTTTCTGAAGCAGTCATACAGGGATTCAGTAGATATGAAAGGCTACATAAACTAGAATGGTGATGAATTATCTAGCCATCACTGAGCACTGGGCTTAAAATTTTCAAGATAATGTTTCACTGGATCAGATTTATTAGGGAGTAATTTTTAACACCGATGTTTCTTCCCAAGAATCAGCTGTGGTTTTAAAAAGCAATTCCTGGAGCCAGTTTAATGCAACATCTTTCAAATCTCAGCACTATATCCTGGCAGAAGCTGAAAACACCTTGAGTAAAAGGATAAAGGCATTAGGCTGTAGGTGAAAAATCTTAGGCATTTAGCCTGTTTCTTACTGCTCATCTTCAGAACCACCACAGGTAAATCCCTTCAGTTTTCTGTGCCTCTCTGCATGCCACACCCCAGTCTTTACCAGTCTCAGGCTATTAGATTTACCATTGGGCAGAAGCAGAAATTGGTTTCTCATTGAACTTAAGCAGGCAGCTGCTAGCTCTCAACAACTACAATCTACAGTAGAGGCTGAAGTCATTGAGTATATCTGCTAAGACATTCATTCAGGAAGCATCATGCAAACACTTCCAGTCAACCATACAAAAGACAAATAGATGCTAAAGACAGAGATCATTCTCCTATCTTAATGCTAAAGTTGTTAATTTATCTCCTCAGTAGTTTCTTTATTTGAGTTACAAAGAATTTTACAAGCCACCATCTAAGAATCCTGTTAAAGGACAGTTCAAAACTTCCCTGCCTATCACCACAGTGAGATGGATGGAAAGAAAATCTGAGTAAGACATTCTCTGCATTTTGTTTGGTTGTTTTTCACAAGATCAACAGAATCATCAAACTTGCACCGAACAAAAGAGTAAGGATATAGCACTGACATGATAATTCAGACTAGTTCAGAAATATTACAGTGATAATGTAAAGGAGGATAGAGAAGAAACGATCTACATAAAAAGTTAGCTAGAGCAAAATCTGTATAATTATGGTATGCCCTAGCTGGTAAATAGAAATAGCAAGTCCAGTTATTCAGTTTCAGGTCAAAATTCGAGGGCTTAGTGGCTCCAGAAACTTAAAACATTACATCATGGGGTTTTTTTTTAAGTCTAGTTTGTTTTTTATCTATTTGGATTTCCAAGATCCCAAAGACATTTATCACCTATGTATCTGCCTTTTTGCTGGCAGATTCTCAGTTTAAAAAAAAAAAAAATTACATGAGTATTCAAGTGATTGTCCTGATAGAGAATCAGTGAAGAGGGTAAGCTTTCCAGAGGGGGACTCTGACAGAGGAATAGAAGCTATCTGTTTCAGCTGCTCTTCTTTTGCTGTTTCCTCAGTCATCCCTAGTCCATGTAGGTCATCTAGACGCATTGTATTCAATACACATTAAAATTCCCACAAGCACAAGGCAAACTGTTTTAGCTTAGGCTTACTGAAAAGTTGAAGGGTTCAGAATAAAGCACAAGGTGTGATGGCAAGTGTCATCACAGCACAGTCTCCTAAGAGCCAGCAGGCTCCACACCTACTCTAGCTGCTCAACTATACAACTCCCAAAGCCTGGGACACTGGAAGCTACAAGCTGTTATGAAGCCAAATGCTCCAGCAATGCCTACAAGTAGATGAAGTCACCTCCTAGGGAATGTATGGCCATCATAACCATAAAAATGACCTACTCTGAAACCAGGTGTTTTCATCTCCTTAATGCCCATGTAGACAAATATGAACACCTGGCAGATAATTTCAGAAGGCACGTTAGGAAGTCCACAAAGCAAGAAATAGAATACGTGAGCCTTATCTCACATGGATCTAAATCACACAAGATGTAGAACAGAAAAGCAATGAGAGAAAAAATTATATAAAACATGAATTGAAATGATTAGATACTTCTTTTTTAAAAAATGCTTATTACTTTTTATGTCCAGACCACCAATGTGTGTCCTATCCCAAGCTACAGCTAGGTCATCAGGCACCAAAATGTGATGCCATAGCCAATCAGAACTATTCAATACCTTGGGGCCTGGTTCTGCTTTCCCTTCTTGGCACTAAAGATATTCCTGATGGATGAGAAGAAAAGTGGAATTGTACAGACTACAAAATCAGCCACCTCCAAATGAAGCCTCAGCCATCACCCAGATAGTAACAAAATCTGGCCACCTTTTTGCCGGTTTCCAAAGAAATTCCACAGACTGAAGTGACCAGGAAAATTCTCGTGACTTGTTCAGTAGGATGCCAAAGGCTTAAAAGGTCTGCAATTTTTTCTTAAATGCTGTTGCTTAAATAGCAAGCTCCATGTACAATCCTGAATGACTGTGCTGGTTTGAACTAATTGGAGGATTTGAATGAGAAAATAGACTACAGGCTGAGAAAGGAAAACGATGATGCTACTTCACTCATAGCTTTACTGAAAAAGAAAAAACATGTTTATGAGTGGTAACCCAAACATAGATAAGTCAGACCACTTTGGGCCATGGCTGCTGCTTTTGCATGGCTCTTTCTCCCTGCTTTTTTGTAGCTGGATCTGAACATTTTCACCAACTTATTTCTGGCTGCTAATCCCCTTGGCCAATCTACCTTCTCTTATCTGCTGCATGAAACAGATGGTGAGATAAGACTGGGGAAGGGAGGAAGGTGGTAAGAGGTTAGAAATCCCCCTTAGGTATTTTGATCTCTGGGAGGCATGTGGTGTTTCTGTATCACCTTTTCACTGTATATATCTGTAAATATTTGTTATATATATTGTAAATATCTGCTTGTGTATTGTGCAAAACTGTAAATATAAAGCTTCATTTATTAACTTCCAGCTGATTGAGTCCTAGCATGGGTTATTTCAAAGTGTGGGGGGGCGGGTAGCTGCTGAACCACCACATTATTTTTAATTGGCGCTGAAAGTGGGGCAGAGGTTAAATTACATTTCTTTGATTGCTAATTAATCCTGGAAGTTAAAAATTAATCTGACCTGGCTGTTATATTTGTAACAATGTGTTTTTTACATAGCTTGTGGCCAAAACAAGTATTTTTCTATGGGACTTGGCATGGAAGAAGGTTGAAAGAATGCTTTGGAATTCTGGTGACTATGTTATTTCTTGGTTTGGTCTTAATATTACTGAGATAGCAACCAATGCTGTTTTTGATGCTTTTAATGAGTCAGAAAATATTAATCAAATGAGCTAGTCTACCACACTGGTAGCATTATATTGCCAAAGAGCAGTGTTCCTGACTCTTGCCAATACTTCTATTCAAAGACATGGTGATATATTTAACATGTGTCATCACTTTCTTATTAATTATGGATTTATTCCTAATTTCTGCTCTAAGCCTTAAAGCATCTGCTACCACTTAAAAAAAACAGATAGATCGTGCCAGGATAAAGAAAAACAAAGACACTTCTATTCAAACAGGTTCAGATTCTGACTGTGCAGCCAGGAAGTGTAACCAAAACAATACTGATAACACCCAAAGCCCTATTTCTGCTAGCAGTTTGAATTCTCAGACAGCAATTTCTAATTCCAACCCAAAAGACAGGTCTGATTCTAAGGTAGCAGCAGCTCAAGCTCCCCAAAATTCAGATCCATTAGAAGGTCAATCTTCTGTTAAACTGGCCCATGCGAAGATGAAACCTAAACTTGTGTCAAAACATGGTTCAAAGGAAGACATAGGGACAGGTACCTCTGGTGCTCAGGAAGAGGAAGAAGAGGAGAAACTTAGTCTTAAAGATCTGACCGGTTTCCTGAGAGTTAAATATGAGGACAATGCAAGATTAGCTACCAAGAGGGAAGATGGCTCTCAGAAGATTAGGAGTGCTCTTAGGAGAGTTTTGTTTGGCCAGGCACCAACAGACCAGCAAGGAGAGGAAAAGGAGAAGGATGATATCTAGGGCTTCAATGATCCCCTCAGAGAGGTCAGGGAAGTTAGAAATGAATATTCAAGGGAATCAGGAGAGCCAATCCTAAGCTGGCTTGTAAGATGCCATACTATTGGTGAAATGCCCTACAGGTAGTAGACAATTCTGCAAAGCAGCTAGGCCCACTTGCAAAGGAGAGTGGAGTGGACAAACACCTGGCAACCAATCTTAGTGTGGTTAGCTTGTGGACATGTCTTCTGCTGACTGTGGGTATGAGATACACCTCCTGAGATGACCTGCCATGGGTAGCTAGGAAATGGAACACAATTCAGCAGGGAATTAAGCTTCTGAAGGAGTTTGCTGTGAAGGAAGTGCTTTATGGAGATCATGCCATACATGAGCCTGATAACATTCCTCTTGGAACAGGTCTCATGAAGAAGCTTATTAAACTTGCTCCTTCAGCCTATGCTAACATCTTGGCTAGCAAGTTTCTATCAAAGCGTGATAATGTAAGATTCACTGTTGGTGACTTCACTGACCATCTGAAGCAGATGAAGGACAGCCTGTCACATTCTACCCTAGTCTCTGCCATACAAACTATGACTACAGAACTAAAAGGTACGGCTACAAATCTAGATGATGGCATGAAAGATCTGAAGAAGGAACTTAAAACCTCCATCTCCAATCTGCAAAGGATAGCATTCTTTCATCATCTGAACGGGTGCATGTTTCTGCTATCAGGAACAGATACCAACCTCCTGCAAGGCTATTCAGGCTCAGGATACAAATTCCACCTAGACACCAACAATCACATGCATCACTCTGGATAATCCTGCATGACCAATTTGGTAAGAACATGAACAAGTGGGATGGTCAACCTACTTCAGTTCTTTCAAAGAGAGTCAGGGAACTGCAAAGTGGCAGAAACAGAGGCAGCAATGCCAGAAACGTAGCTGTTACTTATTTGGCTCCTTGGAGCAATTGCAATTACTCTAATAATTGTAATCATCTCACAACAGCACCAACCATTGTGTTCACCAACATCTCATGTTCAGCATTAGGGTTCCCTGCCTCTAGCCAGAAGGAGGAAAGGGATAGTGGAGAAAACCAAATCTATTGGAATGTATTCATTAGGTGGCCTGGCAGTTCAAAAGATCAGAAATACAGGGCTTTAGTTGATACAGGTGCTCAGTGTACTTTGTTGCCATCAAATTGCAAAGGGACAGAGGCTATAACTATTNCTTTCAGATGAATCTGCAGTTGTGGGACATCATAACATAGAGGACATGAAACTACCAATTGCTACTGAAACTGTGCATCACAGGCAGTACAGAACTAACCATGCCTCTTTGTTGCCCATTCATCAGCTGATTCGTCAACTAGAAAGTCAAAAGGTCATTGAGAATGCTCATTCACCTTTCAACAGTCCAATTTGGACGGTGTGCAAGGCTAATGGAGACTGGCACCTCACAACTGACTTCCATGCTCTCAACAAGTTGACTCCACCCATGAGCACAGCTGTACCAGACATGCTGGAACTCCATTACAACCTGGAGTCAAAGGAAGCCAAATAGTATGCTACCATAGACATTGCTAATGCTTTCTTCTCTATTCCCATAGCAAAAGAATACAGGCCTAAATTTGCATTCACCTGGAGAGGAATCCAGTATCAGTTCAACCATTTGCCTCAGGGGTGGAAACATAGTTCAACGATCTGTCACTCAGTGATCCTCAATGCACTGGAGAAAGGTAAAGCTCCAGAACACATACAGTTCATCAACGACATCATTGTGCGGGGCCAAACTGCTGAGGGAATCTTCAAGAAAGGTAACAAAATAATTGACATTTTGTTGCAAGCAGGTTTTGCCATCAAGAGAGACAAGGTCAAAGGACCTTCCAGAAAAATTCAGTTTCTGGGAGTGCGGTGGCAGGATGGTCACTGTCACATTCCACAGGATATAATAAGCAAAGTCTCTACCATGGCAATTCCAACAAAAAAAATGGACACTATCTTTCTTGGGTGCAGTGGGATTCTGGAGACTACGCATTCCTGGATTCAGTCAAATTGTCAAACCTTTGCATGACGTGACTAGTAAGAGAAACATTTTTGAGTGGGGACCTGAACAACAAGAGCCTTTGATCAGATAAAGCGAGAAGTAGTCCATGCAGTGGGCAGAGCATCTGTACGATCTGGTCCAGGCATTAAAAACATTCTGTACACGGCTGCGAGTGACAATGGTCCAACTTGGAGTCTTTGGCAGAGAGCTCCAAATGAGACATGGGGTCATCCACTTGGAGATTCAGAGGCAAATTACACTGCAACAGAGAAAGAAATACTAGCAGCCTATGAAGGAGTGAAAGCAGCTTCTGAAGTGACTGGGACTGAGTCACAATTGCTTTTAGCTCCTAGATTGCCAGTTCTAAACTGGATGTTCAAAGGCAAAGGTTCATCACCACATCATGCCACAGATGCAACCTGGTCTAAATGGATGGCTTTGATAACCCAATGAGCACACATGGGTAATCTTAATCAACCTGGTAGAAGTGATCACCAATTGGCTGTAAGGCACAGGCTGCACAAAACCTCTAGAGGAGAAATCAATTTGTGCTAAAGAAGGTCCTCCCTGTGGTGATCTTTCTGATCAAGAAAAGAATTATGCTTTGTTCTCAGATGGTTCCTGTCGTCTTGTTGGGAACAAGCGAAGGTGGAAGTCAGCAGTCTGGAGTCCTACCAGGACAGTGGCTGAAGCGAGAGATGGAGAAGGTGAATCCTGTCAATTCACTGAGGTAAAAGCTGTCCAACTTGCTCTTGATGTGGCTGAACGGGAAAATAGGCCTAGCCTTTACCCCTACACCAACTCATGGATGGTAGCCAATGCTCTATGGGGTTGGCTAAAGGACTGGAAAAAGAGTGGTTGGCAGAGGAAAGGAAAGCCTATTTGGTGTGCTGATCTATGGCAGGACATTGATGCACGACTGGAAAGGATTCCAGTGAAGATGTGGCACATAGATGCACACATGCCTAAAAGCAAAGCTACTGAGGAACACCAACACAACCATCAGGCACACAAACAGTGACCTTGATCTTGATTGGAAACACCGAGGTGAACTGTTCTTAACTTGGTGGGCCCATGATTCATCTAGACATCAAGGTAGTGATGCAACATACCAATGGGCACATGATATGTCTACTGACTTATCTATGGACACTATCACCCAAGTCATATATGACTGTGACATTTGTGCTGCCATTAAGCAGGCTAAGCAAATCAAGCCCTTATGGTATGGTGAGAGATGGTCACAGTACAAGTATGGTGAAGCGTGCCAGATTGACTACATCACTTTACCTCGCTCTTGTTCTGGCAAGCAGTATGTGCTAATGACGGTAGAGGCAAGCACCAGATGGCTGGAAACCTACCCAGTTCCACATCCTACTGCATGTAACACTATACTTGGCTTGGAGAAACAAATCATGTGGAGACATGGAACTCAAGAGAGAATCAAATCAGACAACGGCACTCATTTCAAGAACAATCTTGTGAAAAACTGGGCCAAAGAGCATGGTATTGAATGGATCTACCGCTGTGCTGGTTTGAACTAATTGGAGAATTTGAGTGAGAAATTAGGCTATTGATTGAGAGAGGAAAACAGATGATGCTACTCCACTCAGAGCTCTACTGAGAAAGGAAAAAAAAAATTAAGTATTGTAACCCAAACATAGATAAGTCAGACAGTTTCATGCCGCTCTGGGCTGTGGCTGCTTCTCTTGCATGGTTCCTTTTGTCTCTGCCTTTTGTAGCTGATTCTTAGTAATTCTACTAACTTCTTTCCTACTACTACTCCCCCTGGCTGATCTACCTCCACCTATGTGCAGCATCAACAGGTGGTGAGATAAGACTGGGGAAGGAGGGAAAGGTGGTAGGGGTGGTTGGTTACCCTTCTTGGGGATTTGGATCTCTGAGAGGGGTGTGGTGTTTCTGTATTACCTTTTCACTGTATATACCTGTAAATATCTGTTATACATTGCAAATATCTGCTTGTATATTGTTCATTGCTGTAAATATAAAGCTTCATTTATCAACTTCCAGTGTTCTGAGTCCTAGCCGGGGTTTATATCAAAAGGTGGGGGGGCAGGTAACTGCTAAAGCACCACAACCTCATACCCTGCTATGCACCAGCTTCAGGAAAGATTGAATGCTACAACAGTTTGCTAAAGACCACTCTAAAAGCTATGGAGGGTGGAACTTTAAAAAACTGGGACAAGCATTTAGCACAAGCAACCTGGTTGGTAAACAGTAGGCGTTCTGTAAACAAGACAGGACCTGCTCAATCAGATTTGGTACAAACAGTGGGTGGTGATAGAGTTCCTGTTGTACGTGAAAAGAATCTGTTAGGAAAAATTGTTTGGGTATTTTCTCCTTTGGGCGAAGGGAAACCTGTCCAAGGAGTGGTTTCTGCTGAAGGTCCTGGTCATACATACTGGGTTATGGAGAAGAATGGTGAAATCCAGTGTATTCCACAGAGAAATCTAACCATAGCTGAGAGAGTTTAAATTTAGAGTGTATAATATGAGCTGTTAGGAGTTTTCTGTTCTAGGTTTGACCAGGCGTCCAACACAGGAGAATCTATAGTATGTGAACACAAACCCAATGTCACCGGGGAGTCTCTGGTCTCATCTCATAAGTGAGGAGATGAACTGTTTTCTGTTTTCTGAGCTTTTGAATCACCTACATCCAAGATACATCCAGAACAAAATGTGAATTGAAGTTGTAATATTAATTGTTGTAAACATTGATTTAGATTAGATAGATAATTCTCAGTAAACTCTGAGTGAAGTAGACAGGGGTGGATTGTGCTGGTTTCAACAAATTGGAGGATTTGAATGATAAATTAGGCTACAGGCTGAGAAAGGAAAACATTGATAATGCTACTTCACTCCTAGCTTTACTGAAGAAGAAGAAAATGTTTATGAGTTGTAACCCAAACATAGATAAGTCAGACCACTTTGGGCCATGGCTGTTGCATGGCTCTTTCTCCTTGCTTTTTCTTAGCTGGATCTGAATAATTTCACTAACTTATTTCCTGCTGCTAATCCCCCTGGCCAATCTACCTTCTCTTATCTCACCATCTGTTTCATGTAGCAGATAAGACTGGGAAAGGGAGGAAGGTGGTAGAGGGATAAGAAACCCCTCTTAGGGATTTTGATCTCTGGGATGGGTGTGGTGTTTCTGTATTACCTTTTCACTGTATACATCTGTAAATATCTGTCATATATATTGTAAATATCTGCTTGTATATTGTGCAAAGCTGTAAATATAAAACTTCATTTATTAACTTCCAGCCAACTGAGTCCTAGCCTGGGTTATTTCAAAGTGTGGGGGGGCGGGTAACTGCTGAATCACCACAATGACACTCTGTGCTCACAAGTAACCAACAGTAAGACATGTAAGAAAGGTGGTAAGTCCCAGATGTGTGCTGTCTGGTCTTTGGGTCTCTCCTTTGGCTGAACATTTCAGGCCTTCCGCTTTCTGTGCTGTTGATCTGAACAAGAGTGGTAATTTAAACCTGGCAAAGTAAACTGTAGAGAAGTTAGGGGTTAAACCTTACGGTAAAGGACTTCATTAGTACGTCGAGTTGAAAACCTGTCAGTGGAATCAATCTCCACGGAAAAACCTAATCTGGTCAAAACCAGAACATTTTTCAGAAATATGATAGTGTTGAGTGTGTTACTGACAAGAGAGGTTTGAATAACATTCCTTAGTAACTAATAAAATACAAATGCTTCAGTTAGAATCTAGCTTTCATTTTCCTTGTTTTCCCATTCAGTCAACAGTAACTACACAGCTTGGTAATTTTAATGGTAATTTGCATTACTCAGTCTTCTAATATCACTAAATATTTTAGGAGTTATAATGGTTTTTTCCAACACTTCCCCCACCCCCCAAGTTCTAACTGTGGAAGCTTATAATCACAAATCCTTCCTGTGGGAAGGAATTTGCTTCTGAATTTACTAAATAGACATCCCATTTTCCAGGCATGCTCAAACAATGCCTTCACCATCTCAATCCTCTTGCCAGGCACAGTTCTTAGGATCAGAGGAGTCCGAGAATGTTGTCCCATTCTTGTAACAGGAAGGTTTGCCAGAGGTCCCAGGCTTGGCATTTGCTCTCTTCAGATTCCCTCAGTTTGAAATTATGCTCCACTTCTTCTCATTGTATTTCTGGTATTGTACCTTAGAGTTGTTCTTATTATGATCCTACTCATATATTTTACTCAGAGAGGATGAACTACCTTTCTTTGTGAAGTCCAGTCATGGATTCTCTCACATGATCAAAGACACAAGCATCTCACAGCACCCCCATCTCCTCAACACAGTATCTCTGCTTCCTTCTTATGTTTTCCTCTGTCCAAATATTGTTACTTTTGGTACCTGATCTTATTTCTGCCATGAGCCATCTCTTAATGAGTCACCCACAAACACAGACTTTTGGGTCAGAAGAAAAGAAAACCATGGAAAAAAAGACAAAAATCTTTCATCTCCAGCAACTTCGCTTTGATTGTTTAGATGGTGGTGATTTTTACACTAGCTCTCTTTCCTGTCACACATGGTATCTCACTGAGAATCAGGGATCTGCAGAGCGAGACAGCTGCCTAAAGCTCTTTAGTGAGGTCTCCCTGACAGGGACTCCATAGTCTGACACATCTGCTTTAAAATATCAGTCTCTCCAGTCACCACTATCAGTAACAGCTCCCTCTTAGATGTTTGTGGCAGCTGCTCAATGCAAAATCACACTTTCCTGAGGATCTGAAAAATTGCTGCGAGCTGTTTCCAGTTGTTCAGTTTTCTTAAAGCCACTCTGACCAAACACCCTTCCTGTTCCATGGCCACTTACTTTTCCCTGCTGGAATCATTTTGGAACAGGGCACACTAATCAGAGACCTCCCTATTTACTCAACCCTCTCAGGCAGGAAGGATTGAACACAGCCATGAGGAGTCTGGCATTGTGGTTCCACTCTCATTTCTGAGATGACTGCTCTCTAAGCAAGACATTTTACCAAGTCACTTCATACGTGGTCTCATTAAGTGGAACTTCAAGCCATAGGGGCAGCCATGTCTTTAATATCATTCTAATGGCAGAGGATCTGAACCACAATATTTTCATATTTGATCAGCAGTCAAACAGAAGATTTCAAAACCAAAATTAAGAGTTCAGCCAGAAAAATTGTTCTGTTGCTCAAACCATAACTTTTGAATAATTTAGAACTATTAGAAAACTTGGAAATAGTAACAACCAATCAGTCACTCCCATCCAGGACAAACTACTAATGAATAAGCTTAGACAGTGCAAGATCATACAAGATTTGAGTTTAGGAAAGCAACAGTGTGGAACACCAAGAAATCTACTTTGCACATTATGATGGAAGAGAGCATTCATTCAAACTTACCACAGAAAGAAGGCTGGGAAATCCTGCAGGACACTACAATAATTCCAGTTCCTAGGAAAGAGAAGAATAAGAGCAATCAGTAGATGAGTAGCTCCAAGCAGGTGTAACTCAAAGACTGCAAGAAAAATCAACTTACTTAAAAGTGAAAAGGCAGGGAAATAGCTACTATAAGTATGGTATGTTGAAGCTTTCAGGCAAACGAGAAGAGAAATAATGAGCATGTTTATAGGATCTCTACAGAGCAAAATAAAAATGCAACTGTACCAGTAAACAAGGCCAACAGAGGGTAACAACACTTCTGCAGCACCAGCCAGCAAACAGTTGTTCATGCTCCCCAGGAGCTGCACTCCAGTCACTACAACAGCCTGCAGCCAGAGCCTGTCAGTTTCAGCAGAAGGTGCAGTGAAGACTGCAGATGCACCCATGAACCACTAAAGGTACGAAGTCTTTTGACAGGGCTTCACTGAAGCAGTCCATAATGGCTTAGCCAAGTGCTGAGCCTGGCTGCAATCTCACCTTTTGCTTTGAGCCTGGTGCAATCTCTAAGAAATGCTGGCTATGCCCTGCAAGTATCCCTAATCCTGTGAATAAAACCAGTTAAGGTGTTACGTGAAGAAGGCAGCAGTCCTAGGCAAGGAAGAAAGCTGAAGTCAGATTTCCCACTGTGTACTGGGTAATGACATATAATGATTGCATCTACAGGCTATGAGATTAATTTCTCATCAGGAAAGTAGACTAGTTTACAAAAGAACAAGCACTACCACAGCCTCAGGTCACATCTAACACAAGCTTGGGGTCCAGCTGGATGTCTACCACACTGCTTAGCACAAAAGCCATCTTGGTTTGATTGCTACATGCAAACTGCCTCCAGCAGCTGCTGTTCACAAGGCACCTGACTTCTGAGCAAAGTAAAACAACAGTGTCAAATTATTGCAGTAGTTGAGCTTTTGCTGAAACAGAGAGAGGATGTAGTGTCCAGCGCAGTGATATAAATCAAAATAAAGAGAGGAGTACTTCTGTCAGTGCAGCCCTGGATACTGCAATCAAAGGGCATGTGATAAGGATGTGTGTCCTTGCACATCATTCCATTACTGATCGAGAAAATGGAACACGGTGTCTAAGGAGCAAAGAAAATAAATATATAGCCCAACAACAGAACCCAAATACTGCTTCTGCTTCCACTAGTGCAGGGTTGGCCATGGGCAACTCATACTTAGCTCCCACATACAGGCTACATCACAGGGCCACCAGCATGATCTGCTTCTCAGCTGGGAAAGAAAAATGAGACAGCAAGGGCATCAAAGATTGACACTGCCAGGTTGCCCTCAGACTGAACCATACACTGGGCTGGCCCCAACCCTCAAAGGAACAGTGAAATTCCTGGGGAGTCACTGTTATCTCCCATGTGGGACCTGTTCCCAGAGCTCCTATTCTCCCTGGCTTTCCAAGACATGTGGCATGTGTTTCACAGCTTCCCAAACAGATGAAGTCTGCGGTGAGGTGAAAATGGTTCTCCACCTTCATGTTATCAGCAGCAGTCACAAGGAGTCATTCTCCCAACAAGCACAGAGCTGGTCAGAAAGCAATGAACCAAGAGGAAGATCCCATTATCATGTCCCTTTTCTAACACAAAAGAACCAGCGGTATTAGCTGGCAGGTTCAAATCACAACTGTCCCTTTAAGTATAGACAAGTGTGGACATTGGTTGATTAAAATTACTTGAGCCTTACCAAACCAAGCTAGAGACAGAAACAAATCACATTTAGCATTTTCCCAAATAACATTATTCACATAATTATTAAAGAATAGGAGAACCTTTACCAGCAACCTTGCTCCTAAACCCACTCAGTCAGTTGTCCTGAAAAATTTCCTATTTTACCTATGGAAAAAAACTACAGCATAAAAGACCAAAGTGAACTACCCACTGACAAAATCAGACGGGGGCTAAAATTCAGGCAGGAATCTGAGCACAAGAAAAGTAGACTTTACAAACTACCTGTGATTGCAAGTGGTGTAACTTCAGAAGCGGACATGTTATCCCTGACAAATAACCCAAAATTGAGAGACTCATAATGCCCAGTTTAAGACATCCACTTGAATTCTTATTTCCTAATCTTGCCTCCTGTTGATGACATCTCACAACCTCCCATCGCGAACTTTTAGCAGAAGTCCCCCAAAACCTCATAACTATGACACAAGACTCAAGGAAGAAGTTTCACATGAACTCAGACAGGAGAGAGGTTTTTGCAAATCTCTTCCAGAGCAGTAAGAACGTTTCACTCAAGAATATAGCCAGTCTCCAAGAAAAGAAACAGTTGAACTAGGGCTAAGAGACTTATAAGAAAACAGTACCATTGACCACATAACACACAAATGCAACCATATTTCCACATCTGCAGAGCTTGCAGGTCATCTGTGCACTCACATGACCCAGCCTGGGCTAAGCCCTTTACTTAAGCCTCAAGAGAGAAGCAAACCGCAAACATGCAAAACATAGGTATTTAAAATGGGATTTTGATTCACTCAAGTTAAGCACTGGTCTTGATTTTAGCAGTAGTTAGATATGAGCTTAAAGGCATTTGGTACTTTTGATAAACCAATGCCTAGGTAAAGAACAACCGTGAAATGTCTGCATCATATGAATGAGCCCTACTCATGAATAGTAACCAAGCTGCACTTTCATGGGGTGTTCAGAAACCACACCATCTCGGTTTTGGAGCACATGACACACCTCAAACACACAGGTGAACATTCACTGCTCACTAAGATGATTACTCCTTGAGGGATGATTACACTGAGGGAAGTCCACCAGATGTGTCTTTCTGTCAGAGTCTGAAATTGCCTAGCAGACAGACACCCGTTATTTCACTTGAGTTCCAGTTCACCTAACAGTTTCATACAAGGGACAGTAAAGCCATCCTCAACTCAGACTACTGTAATTTGGAGCTCAGAACTCCTCCCTCTCAGTTGTGGCGTATCTCCAATCTGCTGAACATATAAGGGTTTCCACAGAAAACAAGTGAAAATCCTGAGAAATTCAAGTACAACTTCAACTCTCAAATGGGAAATACTAGGGAAAAAAATGTTAAAAGAAATGCTAAATATATTAAAATCATAGGTTAAACTTGCCCCTACATATTACAGGAAAGCACAAACTTTCTGATTTATCTCTTTGCCCTTCCAGACCCTTCTTGCCAAGAAGGTCAACAGGTTATATACCTTCTGTTGGATTAATCTACAGGAGAAAAAGGGTTGCTAGCCAAGCATAATTAGATTCTTAAAGGGACACTGTCTGTCACAGACTTGAATTCAGTTTCACAAACATGCTCTTACAAATAAAACCTGTGACCAAAAACAGTGGGGGGAAAAAAAAAAAAAAGAAAAAAAGCTGTTATTCCACTTTTCACTTAGCTTACTAGGCAACAGAAACAGTAATTTACATTGTTTCCCCTGCAGTTATTTTGTTCTATTCCTGTAGATCCTTCACCAACAAACTGGAGCAGAGAAGCAAGCATAATGTTATTTATTTTTATAAAGATAAATCAAAGAGCAGCAAGTGTACTTGCAGAAAANTTTTTTTTTTTTTTTTTCTGAGGTGAACAGATTTTTACCCAAGAGAACTTGTTTAAATCCTGGTAGTCTGGTATCATTGAGCTTTATTTCAAGGACCTGCTAAGGAGGCAAAAATTGACTTGAAACACATCACAAATTCCCTCTTTCCATTTCAACATACAGATTATTTTTTGTCCTTCAATTAAAGCAGTCCTGGTTACAACAGATCAGACTTTGTCTAGATATATGTCATTAATAGTTACAGTACTGTTTGAAGTGAGGCACTTTGAAGACTATGCTAATTTATTTTCCCTTTGCCAATAGCAAAGTAGATTCTTCAAAAGCTTACATCTAAGCTCTGAAAGCCACTCAACCTACATCGCAAAAGTGCAGCCATGTAATGTAATACACCTATCCTCTGGCAATCATATTCTAACAAAGGTAAGAACAAAGTAAATACACACCTACAATGGAAGAGAAAAACACAGGGCCAGTGACTCAGCTAGCGGCACTGGGAACTGGAAACTCTGCCCCTCCCTAGCAGGAAAACGTCTAATTCATATG
>VWZI01017365.1:0-13257 GCA_013396835.1 Psilopogon haemacephalus | reverse complement strand
GCCTTTTTTTTTTTTTTTTTTCCTTCTCCCTACCCATTCATGCAGGAGTGCCAACATCTACTACAAGATGCTGGTAAGACAGATTTGTACAACGGCTGTAGTAGTAAACCAGCAAATCTCAAGTGTAACCAGCTGGAATGGTTGTCCCCCTGTACTCAGAATTGCTGGAGCCACACTTTCAGTACTGGGTTCAGTTTTGGGGCTTTTACTACAGGAAAGACAGTAAGGTCCTGGAGCAAGTTCATAAAAGGACAGTGAAGCTGGTGAAGGCTCTGAAGAACAGGTCTGCCATGGAGCAGCTGAGGGAACTGGGGTTTAGCTTTTATTACTTTATACAAGTCCCTGAAAGGACGTTGTAGTGAGATGGCTGTTGGTCTCTTCTCCTTTGTAACAGGTGATAGGATGAGAGGAAATGGTCTTAAGCTGCACAAAGGGAGGTTTAGGTTGGCTATTATAAGACACTTCTTCACTGAAAGGATTTTCAGACACTGGGGAATCTTGAGAAGACCCACCTCTCTACAAGTCACAACTGATAGGATGAGAAGAAATACCATCAAATTATGCCAGACAATGTTTAGGTTAAACATTGGGAAAAACTTCTATTCTGAAAGGATTATTAAAGACTGGCACAGGCAGCCCAGGGATGTATCCCTGGATGTATTCAAAAGCTGCGTAGATGTGGTGCTGAAAGATATGATATGTAGTGGTAGCCCTACTAGAGTTGAATAATAGTTGGACTTGATCTTGGAGGTCATTTCCAAGAATGGTAATTCTATGGTTGAATCACCATCTCTGGAGGTGTTTTAAAAATACAGAGATGTGATGCTGAGGGACATGTGTGCTGGTTTGAGACTAACTGGAATATTTTAATGAGAGAAATTAGATCACTGGCTGTGAAAAGAAAATAATGATGATGTCTATATTACCCATTGGATTGCTGTGAGATATAAAAACCCAAAATATAAACAAAAGCTTCTCCATCTCAGTTTGTGGCTGCTGCTTGCTGTGCTAAGTGTCTCTTCTTGAATCTACGTAACCTGATCTAATCATTCTCCTAACCTTTTGTCAGCTTTTGGGTTGCAGGTAAGCCTTCTGACATAAGGGAGAGGGTGGGAAGGAGGGAGTTAGTTCAGAGCCCTCCTAGATGGTCTTGCTGTTTGAGAGGGATTTTTAATTTCTGTATTACTTCTAACTTTTATATAATTGTAAATATCTGTATATGTTGTGTATATATGCTTGGAAATATGTGCTATGCTGTAAAGATATAGCTTCATCCTTAACTTCCAGCCATCTGAGCTAGTCTGGTGAATTCAAAGTGGGAGGAGGGAAACTCCTGAACCACCACAATCTGGTTTAGCAGCAGACTCGGTAAAATTAGATAATGACTTGATGATCTTAAAGGACTTTTCCAGCATAAACAATTCTATGATTCTAAGTTTAGTAAATATAACTACATCTTATTAACAGCCCTAGGATGTACTGCTACATCAGTAAAATAAACTTTTACATGTCTCCACTGGGTGACTTTGTCATAGATGCCTGATGTGCATATAGCTATCTGTGACAGAGTTATGACAGTTGACTTAATTAAAACTTCCAGTATATTGAAAAAATTGAGAAAACTCTTTGCCTTTAGTAAGAACCCAAAGCTAAAAAGGTTTGTAATTCTTTCAAGCTGCAGACAAAAGGCTGAAAATTTTACCTCTATGTCTAAATATCTCAGAAACAAGATAGCCAACACATATTTTGTGGGGTTGTGTTTATTATATAAAGCTCTGTAGTGATCTCATTTAGCCACTCTTTTTAAGAAGCCATATTATAAAACTCCAAATTTAATGAAAAGCAAATATATATTAAATGTAGCTCACTTTCATCTCAGTTGTTGTGAATTCTAGGACAGGTCTCACGAGTATGTGCCTAACAGCAGAGGGAGCTGCGCAAGCTGACCAGACTTGATTCCACAAGCCTTTTATACTCTATCTGAACAATTTTGATATGCAGCTTTTAAAATAAAACCTTCTCACACAGTAAAATAGTATTACTTTCTCTTTAATAAAGAACTCAATTCAATTAAGTGTTAAATAATATTCTTTTGGGTTTTTTTTAATAATCTTGTCTTGTTTGAAAATGTTAATTTAATCAAAGTAGACAATCATAAATTGCATCCTCTAGAATAAGTTTTGTCATTTACATGTCATTAACATTACTATGTTAAATTCCAAGAGCAGATTACAGATAGAATAGCCTTTCCTTTATGTATGTGTTGAAGTTAGTTTGCTTCCCCTTTTGGGATGAAAGAAGTAGTCTTCAGCTTCCAGCAAGGAAAAAGTAATTCCATATAGAACACATTAACAGGCAGAATGGAAAGAATAATTCTGTTGTCTGTAGAGATCAAGAGATAAACGAGTAACGGTACAGTGTCTCTACTTTCTTTCAATTCTTACCACTTCACAGCTGTTAACATGCTACTTTCCCTGTTAGCAATTTAAGTCCTTTACAGCAGAGTTGCTTCTCTACAGCTATATCATGGGCTGAATCTCTTGGTCTTAACCATCTTAATTAGTTTGGTATTTCACTTATATTAGTTCTAAACTGCAGGTACATACAACAGTTTGACACTATGGCAGAAGATCCTGACTCTGCGTCAAAGAAGGAATCCGTACATAATTGTTTCACAAGACCTAGCACAAACCCTTGGCTCAGGGAGAAGGCTTTGTCTTCTGTACCAGGAACGTGAAGCCTAATACAAAGTTAACTGATTTACAGAGCTGTTAATAACAGCAAGTAAAGGAAAACACTAAACATAATTGTTAAACCAATTAACAAACTCCCCTGTCCTGCTGATACCAAATTTGGCAGCAAAACTTCAGTGAGAGCAGGACTCACCACTAAAAGAGCAAGACATTATTCGCTGTCTTTCATGGCTGGCAGGGAATTACCAGCTATGCCATAAGGCCTGATGGGCCTCCAGTGTGAGGATGGAGGGCTAGTTTTGGCAGGCTACTGGGCTTGTTGAGGCTGAGTGGGGTGGAGATTTCTGGAAGGCTATAGGAGGTTTTTGGCCTGGTAGGCCTAGCTTTGTGAATGTATCCCTTTTACTTGAATACTTTAAAAATATATTTGTAAATAGAAATTCCATTTAAACATCCAATTAGTGTGGAGCATTTATTCTTTTATTCTGTGAAAAGGAGCAAAATACATTTTCTGTACTTTTACCATGGGCCATCATGCAAAACTGGGACACTTTGTGAGCTGAGAAGCTTACAGCAGCCTAGGAGCTGTTTCAGTCATCAGGACTCATATTTAACAGTTTAATGTGCTTCTTTCTTTAAGATCTCTTTGGGATTTCAAGAATATTAGGTTTGCATATATACAACAGAAATTACTGTACTACAAGCAAATGCCCAGCAGTATTTTCTGCACAGTTTTCTCTCCCTACTAAATGTAATTTGGCTCATATAGACATATTGAGGGGAAAAAAGATGCATGAAGAATAGAGCCTACACATTGAGAGCTATCTGATTATCAGCACTGCTATCTCTTGCTGAGCTTCATCTATCTCTTCAGAGTTGCTGTTCCTCCTATTATTTCAGTTCTTGATTCAGAAATACGTGTTACTGTACTTCAACAGCCAGATGAGTTCAGACACATAAAGAACCATTTCAAAAGCTCCAACTGGATGCTGCAAAAAACATTAAAATCACAAAGAAGTGTGACTAGCTTAGAGAATCAAACAGGAAACAAGGACTGTACAGGAAGACCTGCAGATGGGGCAAAAATATTACAGATCCTAACTTTGCATTTATTCCCACATCTGTAAGTATGGGAAAAAAAAAAAAAACCAACACCACATACCACAAAGAACTGAAAATTATGAAGACAGAGGAGTAAGAGAGATGAGATAAAAGACAGAAAGAAACTGAGGTACTATTTAGTACAGGAGGAAGAAAGAACACCCAAAAGTGACAGTAAAATCCTACCTCCAAAAATAATTTAGAGTTAAGGTTTTTAATCTATATATCAATTAGTTTATTTTCATTTAGATGTAGAAGTTATAACTACAAGTAACATAGAACAGCATCGGATGAAAAAAAGCAGAGAATCTATTTCTGTGTTTGCATAATTTGACTGAGATTCAGATGCCCCGACTCTGCTATGATCATTTGATATCAACAAATAGGTTGAACAGCCACTGCTGACTACCCCAACTGAGAAGATGAGTAAAGGGTGCTTTCTGTGGCCTTCTGAGCACTAAGAAAATCATCTTCATTTGAAAATTAGCATTCTACCTTCAGGCACCAAGAACTTATGTAAGGCCATTTCTTTTATGCAGTCCTAGTTAGACAAAATAATCAGTCATGTAGTAAGAGGTTTTTGGGTTTTTTTCTGGGTGAGCAGAGGGAATGCAGAGCTATTAGCCAAGAACTCAGAAGAGCATAAGTGGAAAACATGGTCAAGTTTTGTTCCCAGCTTGGTGAGCATGACATACATGAAGGCACAAAAGAAATCTACAATTCATATTACTTCACTGACGAGATCATCTCAAAACAAGGGCTCGCCAGCTAATGCCAGAATAGGCATCTGAGACATACATGAACTTTCATTTTCAGTATCAATTCATAATAATGTGTGAGCTCTATAAATTATTTTTTCCCCTGGTGGTATCAGAAAAAGATTTCACAAAGTTTCCTTGTTTTTACCACTGCAGACTCAAAAGACTAAAACTACTTTGGAGCTTGAAACAGAGTTAGTCTGCTGACAGTATCCAAAGCTGGAGAACACATATTTTTGCCTAAATAGGATGAAGTTACCCAGTATCATCATGAATATGCACGCAATGAAACAGAAAAGACAAACTTATTTTAGTACACAGCAGGCACAAACACTCCGAGTGTAGACGCTACAGTGTCCACTCTAATCAAGGCCACATGAATCAAGAAGGATTCTATACTGTGACCTCCACTCTCCATATTGCGTGTCGATCAATAAAAACAGAATGCTGAAAGGATACAATATAAAGCCCCAGGCCAACCTCATGAAATTCAACAAGGCCAAGAGTAAGGTCGACGCAATCCCAAACACAGCTCTAGGCTGGGTGGGGAATGGCTGGAGAGCAACCCTGAGGAAAAGGACCTGGGGGTCTCGGTTGACAAAAAGCTCAACATGAGTTGGCAGTGTGCATGTGTGGCCCACACAGCCAACCATGTCCTGGGCTGCATCAAAAGAAGTGTGGCCAGCAGGGCAAGGAAGGGGATTCTCCTCCTTTACTCTGCTCTCGTCAGACCTCACCTGTAATACTGTGTGCAGTTCTGGAGCCCCCAACAGAAGAATGATGTGGAACTGTTGGAAAGAGTCCAGAGGAGGGCCATGAAGATGATCAGAGAGCTGGAGCACCACTGCTATGAGGACAGGCTATGAGAGTTGGGGCTTTTCAGCCTGGAGAACAGAAGGCTTCCAGAAGACCTTATAGTAGCCTTTTGGTATCTTAAAGGGGCCTGCAGGAAGGCTGGAGAGGGACTATTTACAAGGTCTTGTAATGACAGGACGAGGGGTAATAGCAGAGGGCAGATTTAACTGGCAGAGGGGAGATTTAAACCAAATGTTAGGAGGAAGTTCTTCACAGTGAGGGTGGTGAGACACTGGAACAGGTTGCTCAGGGAGGTTGTGGCTACTCCTTCCCTGGAGGTGTTCAAGGCCAGGTTGGATGTGGTCTTGAACGAGAGCAACCTGTTCTAGTGGAAGGTGTCTCTTCCTGTAGTGGGGGGTTTGAGCTAGAGGATGTTTGAGGTAATTTTCAACCTAAACCATTCTATGAATCTATTTATTGGGGTTTTTTGGCAGATTTACTGGTTCCTTTAAGGACATCTCTCATATCCTTTGAGGTAACTCCTTTTTATAGTCACGTTTAAATTATTAATGTAGACCTTATACAATATGTCATGACTTGAGTTAATCTCATGATGAAAAAATTAAATCAGTTGTTAACTTATTCATATAAAGTAAAAAAAAACCCAACAAATATTTCTAATCATCTTACAGCCTAGATTCAATCAATCAGAACACTGCATTTCAGGAATAGTACTGTATATTGTTACAATACTGCCTTCTGTCAAATTCAGCTGGATTTACCTTCTATCCAGTCTCTTCTTATCACATGGTTAAGAATATCTAAACCAGCAATGGATGCAATATAATGAACTAAAAAGGAAACATTTAAGATTTGAATGTTCTTTATTTATTAAAACACTGTCAAGGTATATGGGGAATAGTGAAAGGGAACTGGACTTAACAGAGAATCATCCAACAGAGTAAAAGTGTTTTATCAGAGCAAATGTCTCATTCCAGCTCTGTATTTGCTGAACATTAACCAAATCCTTCCATGTCCAACTGCTATAACAGCAAAATGCTACACAGGGCAAAAGTGAACACATGCCAGCAACTGTTCTCTGTTTTTTTCTGAATTAATCTGATGGGGAACTCAATCCCAGCAGCACAATCTCTAGAGGCACTGCAAAGGTTCCATGGCATATAAACACTAAACTACCATTTTTCTAATCCTAGCTGCAACAGGTTTCAATCAGTAGGTTAAATTCATTAGATTCTGAAAACAGAATTAACATCAATGACAAAAATATCACCCATGTTTATTTTCTTCCACCATGTATACAGAAACTGCTCAGTCTCGGAGACAGTCTCTCAAGATGGGTCTACTGTTAACTACCCTAATGTTCTGAAGCCTACTATTTGCTTTCTAAATCTGCAGAAATCTGGATCCAGTCCCCTTCCACCCCAATGTGCTTTTCATTACTCCACCTGAAACTGTTACAATAAGATATGGACATGGGAGTGAGTTCCATGTTTCAAATGTGTTTCTCATTCACAGGCCAATTTACTATCAAAGCTGGACAGTCCAATAGCAAAAGCCTGAAGTGCACAGAGAGGGTAATTATAGTCCAAAGTGAACACGTCTTCTGCTACACGACCAAACTGCATCACAATGTAGTCAGCTGGGAGGAAAAAAAACAACCAAAGATTCAGAGATAGAAATATTTCACAGCAAGTCACAAAAACAGCCCCCATCCAACCAACTACAAAAACACTCCAAACACCTGGAAGTTCCAACTAAAACATAAATTTCAAAAATAAAAAAGTTGATGTATTCATCCTTTAATACCACAATAACCTTGGAATCTGTTCTCTTGAGCATCATTCTTGAGATTAGTACTGAGAAACAAAGCTCAAACCACTCTTTTGCTGGGCTAAAGGTGCTGTGTTAATTCTTCCTTCCCTTCAGGAAGCTTGCATTTTCCCCTTTTCCTTTGCGTAGCTATGGACAGCAATTACTGCACCCACTCCAGAAAAAGAACAACCTTACTGAATTCTCTTGACAACTGAAACATCCCCAGTAATCCTAAGATTAATTATTTCACCCACTCTCCCTTCTTCAGGAAGAATGTCCTTATTCAGTCCTAAATTTCATAAAATGAGTTACCCCTGTGCAAATAAGCCCCACATGCTCTCTACTAGACTCTTACGGTCACTATCATGGACAATCTGGAAGTTCTTCACTGAGGCCTGAGTAACTCTCCCATGGAAGTTCAAAACGTAGGATTGAGTATCATCATTCCAGACTGGAGCCTTGTTGTGCAACTCAATGAGGTTTTCCAAATTTTTGTTTTGCCATTTTAACAGCAGACTCTCATGTTCCTGTTCATAAGAAAGGAATACATTTATCAAGTTTGTCATAACCTTGCTTTTGTATACAGGTGTGCTCTGTCACTTGAAGGTCATTCCCTGGTTAATGAAACACAGTAACAGCATTTAAACTCAGTCTCACGGTAAGTTTCCTTCAACTACCAGAAAGACACCTTAATGGATTCTCAGTTCAATCAACATATTTCCACCCAAAGAAGAAAGAAAGAGAGTGAGAGAGAAGGAAGTGTGTGTACAGGAAAGGGAGCAATTCACAGGCCACAGATGACTGCAAACCTGCTGGCAGGAATCCTTTATGAGTCTCATAAGCTTTCTCTGATCCTGTTGCATTCAACATTCATTTCTAACATTCTAAAATTCAAAACAAAAGTAAATAATCTACAGTTATCTGCAGTGCCAGGCCCTGGAGTGCCTGTTGCGGGCTGTAAGTATGCCTTAAGTAGGTTAATCATCATCCTATTGGGTCTAATAAGTGATGCACAATATGAAAACCAGATAGAACTAAAACCAAATTTTTACAAAAATGAGGTAAAACAGCACATGAAATCTGAGAAACAGAATGAATTACAAGGAACCACAAATATCATTGAGTGAAACAAATGACATATGATTTTTTTTTAAAGTTCTGCAACAAATCCAAACAGAAACAATATATGTTAAGAAAAAAAAATCCAAGCTGAAGTTATTGAATAGAAAAAAAATTATCAGAAAACAACCGGTTGTGGAGATCTGGCTGTCATGGCTAGATGTGGAACTGGTTTAGTGTTAAATACAGATATGATAGTGGATTTTTTGAAGAGAAGATAAATAGGACTTCATGGTCAGTTTAAACTATTTACTAAATTTTTATTTTTACATCTATTTACTTTTTTAAGATGCAAAAATAAATTCTAAAAATGGCACCAAAGTGCAATTAGATGCTATTTTTCCTCCTTTAAAGTGGGGGCAATAATGCTTAACTGCAGGCATCACACTACAGAGATGGACAAAACCCGAGTCAAACCTCTACACTGACAGATTTGGCAGCTTCTCAGAAGAGCTTTGTGTTTCTGCCTTGTCCACTGTCAGTATCTCTACCTGCTAGCAAAGCATTTGGGAAAATGAGGGGGGGAAAATAAAGGCAGAGCCATGATTATCAATAAAGGAGATGGCAATACAAATTGAAAGATGATGAATAAGTGGCCACCTCCAGATACAATTTTCCTGCCCATTCATAAAATTAAACCTGAGACTCTCAAGATTCTGAATTTCCACTCTGGACTCAACAAATATACCATTGTCCTACCCATATCTACTCACAGCATAACTACAAATACCATGTTGTAGCCTAAAACACTGACTGTCTTTCATTTGCAGCTGTCCCTTCTGCCTTTTAGTCTTCTATCACAAAAAACCCACGTTAAAGAACTAAAAAAAATCCATCATACATATTGATATATCTTCAGGTACAGTTCTGTAAGCCTTGAGCTAGAACATCCCCTGTATGTATGAGAAGTCACCGCAAAATAACATCCTTCTCATCCTATGTTTTCCTTAAAGAATTTTCTATGATTTCCTACAAAGACACTTACAATATTCTGACCAAAACTCTGTTTACTGTCTTGTCACTACATCAGAATAATGGTAGCTTCTCTCTCCAATCTGATACACAATTAAACTCTGTAACTCACATTTTGTGGACAGATTGGAATTCGTTTATGATTCATGTTCATTCCTGGAATGATCACAGACATTTTTCTGGGACCCCGGAATCCTAACACATTGGTTTCCTGAAAAGACAAGGAAAGACATTATTTACAGTAAATTAAATACTCTATCTCAAAGAAGACAAGACAGCAAAACTTCAGTTGGGTCCATGCTTGTATTGTTTTTTAGAGATTTGTTAGCTGGACCTGAGCAAAGTCTTTGACACTGTCCTGCACCACATCCTGGTCTCCAAGCTGGATGGAACACCAGATGGATAAAGAACTGGCTTGATGGCCACATCCAAAGAGTGGCTGTAAAGGGGTTCAAGTCCAAGTGGAGGCCAGTGACAAGTGGAGTCCCTCAGGGATCAGTCCTGGGACCAGTCTTGTTCAACATCTTTTTGAGTGATATGGACAGAGGCATTGAGTGCACCCTCAGCAAGTTTGCTCATGACACCAAGCTGTGTGGAGCAGCAGACATGATGGAGGGCAGGGATGCCATCCAAAGGGACCTGGACAGGCTGCAGAGGTGGGCACAAGCCAACCTCATGAGGTTCAGAAAAGCCAGGTGCAAGGTCCTGCATTTGGGTCAAGGCACCAATATAGGCTGGGCAGTGGCTGGCTGGAGAGCAGCCCTGAGGAGAGGGACTTGGGGGTGCTGGTGGACGAGAAGCTTAAGATGAGCTCACAGTGTGCACTTGCAGCCCAGAAAGCCGACCAGATCCTGGGCTGCATCAGAAGTGTGGTCAGCAGGTCAAGGGAGGTGATTCTCCCCCTCCACTCTGCTCTGGTGAGACCCCACCTGGAGTACTGCATCCAGTTTAGGAGCCCCTATTACAAGGGCCATGAGGATGATCAGAGGGCTGGAGCACCTCTGCTATGAGGACAGACTGAAAGAGTTAGGGCTGTTCACTCTGGAGAAGAGGCTCCCATGTGACCTTATTGTGACCTTCCAGTGTCTGAAGGGGGCCTACAGAAAAGCTGGGGAGGGACTTTTAGGCTATCAGGTAGTGACAGGACTATGGGGAATGGAGTAAAGCTAGAGGTGGGGAGATTCAGGCTGGACATGAGGAGGAAGTTGTTGAGCATGAGAGTGCTGAGAGCCTGGAATGGGTTGCCCAGGGAGGTGGTTGGGGCCACATCCCTGGAGATGTTTAAGGCCAGGCTCGATGAGGCTCTGGCAAGCCTGCTCTAGGGTGGGGTGTCCCTGCCCACAGCAGGGGGGTTGGAACTAGATGATCATTGTGGTCCCTTCCAACCCTAACTGATTCTATGATTTTATAAAATGTAGTGGCAGTTATCTACCTGTAGCTGTGTTTAACCACTGAGAATAGGTTTCTCTCCCACTTTGAGAACTGCATAAAAAAACTTCTGTAGTATAAGCCTAGAGCACCTCTGATATATGCTCTATTTTAAATAACTCAGACAAATGCCATTTTTGCATCTGAAGCAAAAACATGCTAAAATCTTGGAAGCGAACAAGGATTAAGTATGATAAAAGGCAAGTATCTTTGGCCTGAGCATACCTTATCTATGTATCATATAATCATAGAATTCATTTGAAAAGACCTTCAAGATCATGGAGTCCAACACTGCTATGTCCATCAGCAGCACATCTGCATCTTTTAAGCAACTCCATGGATGGGGATTCAATCATCTCCCTGTGGAGCCTCTTTCAGTGTTTGAGAACCCTTTCAGTTAAGAAGTTTCTTCTCATATCCAATCTAAACCTCTCTTGGTGCAACTTGAGGGCATTTCCTTTTGTTATCATTTAGGCTAAAGTATTCCTGAAGAATGAATGACATTCTTGAGTCCCATTAATTGTGTTTAAGAGCATACCTCCAATTTTCTTGCAAATCATGCTTTTATAAAAGATTAAGAACAGACTCAGAAGACAAAGTATTCAGCATGTGTTGAATCTTCAGTCTTAAGATTAGCACATTTTTCCAGGGTACTGCAAGACACTGCTTCAAGCAGACTGAATATAATAAGCACAAGAAAAGTCTTGGTGTTCTCAAACCATCCACTTAACAATGTCAACCAAAATCCAAGCATCCATTTAAAGTGTTTCATAATGTCTGTGATAACCTTGTCCCGGTATGGGGTGACAAACACCCTAGAATTGGTCCAATCCCTGGCCTCTCTCCTCCCCCTACTGTCCAAGGTCCAGCAGGGGTTGAGGGGCGGGGGCACCCCACGTGGCCCCGGAAACCAGGGAGACCTTGGGCGGCACGCATGCGTGAAGCCTTTTGAAGCAATTGGCCAGCTGGAGAATGCTGAGCACCTGTTGGTCAGTTTCACACGCCCCCTAGGGTATTTACGGGGGGGGGGGGGGGGGGCCGAAAGCGCCGNTATTTAAGGGGGGGCACAGCGACCGTTAGGTGCTCTTCTTCCGCTCTTCCTCACTCTCCTTGTTCACCGTCGTCTACTGCAGTGGCTGTGAAGAGCCCAGCCACGTGCACAGCAACAGGCAGCAAAGCAAAGCAACGGACACAGAGAAGCGGCAAGGCTGACCCCCTTCTCTTTCTCTCTCTCCCTATTTCCCTATTCCGGGCTAAGTCGTTCTTTTTTCCTTCTCCCCCCGGCCTCTGGTATGGGAAGGAGCGTGTTTTCCCCCCGCCCTTCGGGCACTTTTAGGCACAGTCGGGATCTATTTGTATGTAACCTCTCTGTTTCCTAAGTTCTGATTGTTAACTTGTTGCACCTGGTGTTTGAGCAACACGTGCGTTTGTTTCTGCCAACTGGAACCCAAAAGAACCTCGGGGGGCTACCAGGATCCCCTCACTCAGTGGGATATCGAACCTAATTAAGCCTTATCCTGTCACAAACCTTTGTCTTAAAGACAAATTAAAAAGTAAAGACCTTTCAGAAGTAATGAATTGATTGACAGAGGTCATACAGCTTCTCCTACCACGCTGGTACATTTTGTAGACATAGAACAAAGGCTTTTTGAATTGCAATCTTTATTATTTCACTTCAGAAAATCTAGGGGCATGTTATGAAAATAAGAGTATTGATTGCCTTCACATCTGAACTTTATGAAGTTCTTTGTAGATAAAAGTTCAGAAATCTGAAAAACTGACTTTTTATTATCTGATGTATTCCTTTTAACACCTTACTCTGTACACTTAGGCAGGAAAGCAAAGAATACTGTATACAAAGACAGTACTGATACTTCTGTAAACAGGCCAGTACTGAAATTACTGCATCATTTTTTTTCCCAAGTTTCATTAAGATCAACAAGAAAAATTAAGATGATGATCCAGTAGGCTAATACACCTTTACATTTCTGCTGCTGTAGATGTGATAAAAGTAAAAAAATCTTCCCTTTCGTTATTGTTTCGTAAAAAGCTCCAGTTTTATTCAAATTTTAGCACTGGAATAGGAAATGTTATGTAAGAACCATCACATATATCTGGAGTGTCCATCAAGTGCCTCCTCACTCTGAAGCCTAGACCATGGTGATCCTCAAGAGCAGATGTGTTGGTTTGAGCTAATTGGAGAATTTGAGTGAGAAATTAAACACTGTGTCACTTCACCCCGTTTGACTGAGAGAGAAGAAAGAAGATTGTTTTGACAATGTTCCCAAAACATCCAGATAAGCCAGTGTGCTTGCGCAGTCAGTCGGCTCTGGGTCCACGCAGGCTTCAGTAGCTTCTTTCCTTTGTCTCTCTGCCTTTGAACTAATTCAGAGTAAAATCACTAAAACCATTCATTCCTTCCTGCCACTAATCTTTCTGACCGATCTTCAGCTTATCTGCAGCATCATCAGGTGGTGAGATAAAGCTGGGGGAAAGGGGAAAAGGTGGTAGGGGGGGGATTTGGTTTCCCTCTGTTGGGGATTTTGGTCTCCAGGAGG
>VWZI01017364.1:57869-162064 GCA_013396835.1 Psilopogon haemacephalus | reverse complement strand
TCTGAAAATCATGTTGATGGTATTCCACAGATCCAGATAGGTGTCAAGTCAACAAAACACTTCTCTGCAAGCAGTAGGAATGTCACCTCCTAAAAATTATATTAACAAAACCTGCAAACAGCTTTAGCTGCCAGTTCTTTTTCTTCTTATTTCTCCCAACAGAAGCAGGATTAAAAAGATATAGACACTGGCAGTAAGTAGAATACTAACTTTAGATACTTTAAATTTAAAGTGTGGTGTAATCTCAGAACACTAAGGATTCCTGAAACAGGAAGCCAGAATAATCTTGACATCTAGGAGTCAAAGTTGTTTAGCTAATGGAGAATACTATAGCCTGTAAGTACAGGACCCCTTGCTTTCCTGGCAAAGTAGTCCTCATGCTAAACCTGATTCAAACATTTTATTGCATACAATGTTAAAGATTTTACTAGAAAATTTGTGCATACATTGCACATATAGGAATTTCTTGATAGTTTGTAGGCCAATGTGGGAAACAGGTATTTGATTCCCACCCCACAAACTCACTGTAGTCATATTCTGATTTTTCTTATTTCAAGTAGTCCATCCATTTGTCTCACAACAAAGTAAGAAACAAAAAAGCAAATGCTATTTCATTCACAAATAAATATTTTCTTATTATTTAAGGTTTTCTTATTTTCTGTTATTGAAAAGGAAATCTCAGCATAGCTTTATTATACATCTGCTCAAGAATTTAAAATATTTTTTCTATTGTTTTGTATATTTTTAAAAGAAAATATTATCATGAACCATCCACAAAATACCAACTTCCAGCCGTTCTAAGTTCTAGCTTGGGTTATATCAAAGGGTGGGGTGGCAGATAACTGCTAAACCACCATATACTTTTTAAATTGGCTTACCCAATGTGAGGCTTGAGGTTTAATTACATTTGTTTGATTGTTAATTAATTCTGGAAAGTAAAATTAAGATGACCTGGTTGTTGTGCAGATAATTCCTTCTGTGACTATGTGGTTTTTACATAGATGGCTTGTGGCTAAAATTGGTATTTTTCTCTGGGAATTGTCATGGAAATGTTTAAGAAGATGGTCTGGGATTATGGTGACTATTTTTTTTTTCACGTTACTTGGGATTAAACATAACTGAAATAATTTCAAATGCTGTTTTCGATGCTTTTAATAGATCAGAAAATATTAGCCATTCGACAGCACTTGTGTGAGTTATTTTTCCAAAGACCAGTATTCCTGACCCTTGTGAAAATTTCTATTCAAAGACCACGGTGATATATTTAACCTGTGTCATCATTTTCTTATTAATCATAATTTTATTCTTAATTTCTGCTTTGAATCTGAAAAAGTCTGCTGCCACTTTAAAAAACCAGATATATTGTGCCAGGAAATGAAAACACATGAATATCTCAGTCCAAACAGTGTAAGAGTCTGGCTGTTTACAAAATGATTCAGCACTTTGTTTCTCTTGACATCTGCAGTGGCATATCTCCTGCCTGTGTGGTTAGAGGCTAATTGGAGTATTTTAATGAGAGAAATAAGATCATTGGTTGTGAAAAGAAAATAATGATGATTCCTATGTCATTCATTGGTTTGCTGAGAGAGATAAAAAGCTAGAATGTAAATAATCTTCCCTCAGTGTTTGTTGGGTTGTTGTCCTGTCTGTTTCTCCTTTAATTTGGTCTAAGACCTCTGTTCTAATCTCTCTACTAACAACTAACATGTAAGCTTTTTTGACTTGATTGCTTTGGTTTCAGGCTGGGAAGGGAGATAGAGAGGCTGAAAGAGGGCATAGCTTTGAGCCCTTCTGGGAAGTTTCTTTGTCTGTGTGCTGGTTTGAGGTTAATTGGAGTATTTTAATAAGATAAATTAGGTTATGGGCTGAGAAAGGAAAATATTGGTGATGTCTTCTTCACTCATATGTTTGCTAACTGATACAAAAGTAAGTATATAAACATAGATAAGACAGAGTTGCTCTGATCTGAGCTCTGAGCTGTGGATCTTCCCCCTTTCCTTACCTTCCAGCTGGATATATGTAACTCAACTAATCAATTCCTGCTTCTACACCCCGACCCCCCCCGACCCCCAACCCTGCCCTGGCCAATCTTCCCTGTTTACCTGGCATGTAAGACAGATACTGTGATAAGATTGAGATGGGGGAAGGGAGGGGGGAGAAGGTGGAAGGGTGGCTGGGAACCCCTCTTGGGGACTCTGATCTCTGGAAGGGATGCAGTGTTTCTGTATTACCTTCTTATTATACATATCTGTAAATATCTGTAATATATTCTAAATAGCTGCTTCTATATTTTGCAAAGCTGTAAATATACATCTTTGTTTATTAACTTCCAGATGGATGAGTCTAGTCTGGGTGATTTCAAAAGTGGGGGGCAGGGGGTGGAGGTGGATCACTCCCAAACCATAACAGTCTGGGAGGGAGTTTGGATTTCTATATTATTTCTATTTTGTATATAGTTGTAAATGCTTGTGAATATTGTGTATATATGCTTGTATATTTTGCCATGCTGTAAATATAGCTTCATCTTACTTCTAAGCTGTCTGAGCTGGTCTGGTAAATTTCAAGTAGTCTGTCAGGGGAGAGAATTCCTAACCCATGTCACTGCCTCAGATATCTGAACCAGATACTCACTCTTAGCTTTTGGCTGTATTTGTTAATGTACATTAGGTATTTGTAAACCCTGTTGTGTATTTCAGTAACAAGTGCTTTGGTTTTATCCCATTACCTTACAAACATAGTTAAGAGGGATCATAGAATTATGCAGATGGAAATACTTAAAATGTGGAAAATAACTTAAGGGTTCTAACGGACGAGAAGCTGAATATGAACAGTGTGCACTTTTAGCCCAGAAGGCCAACTACATCCTGGGCTACACCAAAAGACACATTGTCAGCATGTCCAAAGAGGTGATTTTGCCACTTTGCACTGGTGAGACCTCACCTGGAGTAATGCATCCTGGTCTGGAGCCCTCAATACAGCAAGGACATGAACCTGATGGAACAGATCCAGAAGAGGGCCATGAAAATGATCGGAGGGTTGGACTACCTCTGCTATGAAGGCAGACTGAAGGAATTGAGGTTATTTGTCCTGGAGAAGAGAAAGCTCCAGGGAGGTACCTTCAGCCCACCACAAACTGTTTAAAGAAAATTTTGGGTTGGTTTTCAGATTTTAATGTTGAATTAGCAGAGTGAACAGAAGGAAAGTACACTCAATCAAGTGACAGTAGACATAAAATACTGTATTTAATGTTGATCTAGCCTGAATAAGATGCTATAAACTTTTCCTTAGAAGGAAAAGTTGGTTTTGTCGGGGTTTTTTGTTTGTTTAAGGTATAACGTAAGTATGTCTTTATGTAATATTGTGGAACTCTATCATCTTTCATATGGCTTTAGAAGTCTGCATCAATAACAACAAATAAACAGTGGTGTACATCATCAGTTACAGGCAATATTTTGTAATAGGATTGAATCTTCTGAAATAATTTAATCTGATGAGCTAATTATCACAACATAAATATTACAAACTGTGGCAATATTTGGACTGCCTTCATGGTCTTTAATCTGAAGGCCTAGGAGTTCATCAAAACAACTACAGAATTACGGAATACACTTCTCAGCTTCTGTCTAAAATGAATCCACTTCAGCTACTCTAGGATTGTTACACTGTCTCAGCCAAAGTGCAGCTAACAAATAATTGAAGCATTTAGTTCAAAAGCTATTCCTCATCTGAACTTATGTAGGTGCAATCACACTTGAAATAGGCTTTTTATTTTGGGCCATTTATTAATTGAGCTTTTCTGCCTTCCTTGATGTAAAAAGTAAAGACATGTTGAGAGTTTCTTTAAATAAAAGTTCTATACATCCAGTAAGTTCTAAAAAAATTAAATAAATGGTATTCCTTGCATATAATAATACTTACATGCAGCAGAATGTAGCAGTGCCATATAAGGAAGCAGGAAAATACTATACATTTTATATGTGTGGTTAGTTCCTAGGAAATAAATAAAGAAAAAATTACTTCTTAACTGACAATTATGTCCTGCCTAAACAGGTTAAATATACATCCCAGTATTTTGATTGCAGATTGTACTTTCCTGATTCTTTTTTCACTGAGAATATACCAGAATTTAACCCTAATACACACACACAGCTGCTGAGCTTCTTTAGCATCACTCTTGTGCTGTGTATCTGTCCCTACAATAAGTAACACACAAAGTACATATTGTTCCTGTTCTGCATTTTCATTTTCTGCCTTGTTAGTCACAAATCCCAAAACAGCTCCAGAAATCACTAGATTTACAGGCAAAGTGATGCAAACCCAAAAGAACTGTCTTCAGTGGGAAAGTTTGATTGTCATAATGGCATTTAACAATACCTATTTCTCTGTGATTCGTTTACAGAACTAGAACAAATGGTGCCAATCAAACTCTCTTTCTTATAAAATACCCTCAACGAAGCAGGGCAGTACTGAACAGAGTAAGTTATATTATGAATGAATGCAAAAACAATAAGCATAGTTTAGGAATTAATGACTACTTATCAACCAATGTTATTTTTGACATCTAAGATCAGCACAGTAAATCAATTTTATCTGATAGATTTTTCCTTACTGAACAAAAGAATGTACTCATAAACAACAGCATCTTAGCAAAATGTCCCTGCAGAACACTTTATTTTAGTACTATACTTGGAGTTTCCTTTCATGGCAAATGCAATGTGACCTGGTATTGAAATGATCTACACCAGATCCAAATTTTTAAGTCAAGAGCCTTTCAGCTGATGGTCTTCGCATCTTCAATCTTCTCGGTCCTGATAAGAAGCAATTCCTAAACACACCATACATCTAGATGTTTGAAAACAGATTCTGCACCATGAAATTGCTGTCCTTGAAGAAATTGAGTACAACTTATATCAAGAATACACTACATCCCCAAAAAAGCAGGAAACAAACTTATTTCTTCTTTTACTATCAGACTATAAAATAAAATGCTACATATGTGGTATGCATGTCTCTGAGACAGGGTACATATTCAGTCATTTCAAAATAAAAGAAATGTAATTGTTCTTAAAGACACCAAAAGTGTTGCAATAACTGAACAGCTCATTAGGGTCACATTTTAATACTGGGAACAATCCAAATTCAAATTCTTGAAAGTAAGCACAGGAAGGAAAAAGGAAGTGCTCAACAACTCCTACTTTCTGTGATAAGTACTTCTTGATAATCTGCAGAAGGATCTTTAAGAGAATCTTCACTACCTTTAGATGAATCATAAGCATACATCCCTTTCATTTTGTTAGGATATATATTAGAAATGCATCTTGGAGACTCATTACATGCAAATTCTTTTTGGTGTAAGCCAGAATATTTCCATAATGAATAGGAAGTTTATTTGCTTGTAGATTCTCAGTGTTCAAAATCTCTAAACCTTTACTTTGGCAGTGTTATTTCATATTCTTAGATATGTTACCTTAGGTTGGTCGGTTGGTTTTGGCTTTCTGGAGGATTTTTTGTGTTTGGATTTTTTTTTTTTTTTTTTTTTTTTTTTTTTTGGGGTAGACATTTTTCAAGATACTTGAAGAAAATTAAATGTCTTCAACACTCAACATGAATTTGTACTTCCTTTCACCAAAGCAGAGACAGTGAAGTATTTTCATATTTGGACAAAACCTCTTAATCACCATAGATACTAATATGGAGCACACTCATGTTCCGTTACTCATCGAGTCAATACAAATTTCACAGTTATTAAAGTATTAGAATAAGTGCCAGTACTTTCAAAACCCCTACCACAAAAGAAAACTGGTAAACCCACATAAGCATGTAACATTTAGATGTTATTTAAAGACTTACCTGTAGTTAATATTTTCATTTTCAGTGAGTTTTCCTAATACCCTTTTCTTAAGATGTTGTGGTGGTTCAGCAGTTACATGCCCCCCCACACTTTGAAATAACCCAGGCTAGGACTCAGTCAGCTGGAAGTTAATAAATGAAGCTTTATATTCACAGCTTTGCACAACATTCAAACAGATATTTACAATATATAACAGATATTTACAGATATATATAGTAAAAAGGTAATACTGAAACACCACACCCCTCCCAGAGATCAGAGCCCCTAATAGGGGTTTTCAGCCACCCTACCACCTTCCCTACTTCCCAATCTTATCTCACCATCTGTTTTATGCATCAGATAAGCGAAGGTAGATCGGCCAGGGGGATTAGTAGCAGGAAAGAAGTTAGTGAAATTATTCAGATCCAGCTAAGAAGGTAGGGAAAGAGAAGCAGCCATGGCCCAAAGTGGTCTGTCTTACTTATGCTTGGGTTACAACTCTTTAACAACTTTTTTGTTCTTCTTCTTCAGTAAAGCTATGAGAGAAGTATCATCATCAATGNCCACCCTACCACCTTCCCTACTTCCCAATCTTATCTCACCATCTGTTTTATGCATCAGATAAGCGAAGGTAGATCGGCCAGGGGGATTAGTAGCAGGAAAGAAGTTAGTGAAATTATTCAGATCCAGCTAAGAAGGTAGGGAAAGAGAAGCAGCCATGGCCCAAAGTGGTCTGTCTTACTTATGCTTGGGTTACAACTCTTTAACAACTTTTTTGTTCTTCTTCTTCAGTAAAGCTATGAGAGAAGTATCATCATCAATGTTTTCCTTTCTCAACCTATAGGCTAATTTCTCATTCAAATCCTCCAATTAGTTCACACCAGCACAGATATATATATATATTTTTTTTAAAACTTACATAAGGTCTACCGGCCTTCACCAATTTAAATAAAGCGTTAGACTGCTGAGTACTGGATGACACCTTTGCAATTTATCTAACTA
The DNA here is from genome assembly GCA_013396835.1 of Psilopogon haemacephalus. NCBI lineage: Eukaryota > Metazoa > Chordata > Aves > Piciformes > Megalaimidae > Psilopogon > Psilopogon haemacephalus. Next base: position 155,232 of record VWZI01017364.1, on the reverse strand, counting down.
ATAATTTGTTTCAATTATTACAAACATTTACAGTAAATATGTGTCAAATCAGAGAATGGTAGGACACCTTAATAGCTACATTTTATATTTGCAAAGAAATGCAAGTTGTAAACTGAATTTACTTTGTGACTTCCAGTATGCGCTTGTACAATGAAGGAAGAAACCCTGTCAAATCCCCCTAGATTTGACCTGGCCCTTGGATCTGGATGTTCAGAAATTACTAAACCTGATAATTTGCTTACTTTTTTCCCATTAAATATGTGAAGCCATAAATCTCTTTATTTTACTTAATAGTAACTTCAAAAGGTGTATCATATTATACCACAAATAATTTATTCTTTCCATGTAGAATTAGTGACATAGAAGGAACAGTAAAAGGAACAGGGACAGTGAGTGAAGAACATCACATGAAGCTGTTTCTGGAGTAATACTACTGTGTATCACTGCCTGCACAGGGTCATATTCTAGCAACCTATGTTGCTATTTCTTTCTTCAAGCAGTTGATTACTCTAATGAATTTTCTAAAATAAAGTTTGTGTCATGATGTGTATTTGAATTATTGGGCAAAATATTGTTAGCAAGATGGTGGGCATTGATTTGTGGGTGGCATATTATTGCAATAAAGCAATATATTCTTACATTGCAATATCTCAAGACAAAGCAAATTACAGCTGAAGCTACATAAGAGTTGATGAAATATCCAACTCAACCACCCTAACCCACAAGGGAAAATAATTCTTAGATTTTTAGTGTGCCAGGTAAATATATAATAAGATATTAAAAATCATATTAATCTGATTTGTTCCACTATTTTTTAAAATAAATAGCAAGAATAAAGCATGATATGGACCTGACTAGAAGAATGGCTCACTGAGTACTTTACAGACTTTGTTAGATTATGCTTCAAACCTATGTGGGAAGGACTTAATTTTTTTTCATTGAATTTAGCATATTAAGGTCATAATTAACATAGTAAACAATAGTTACAGAAGATTATGTTATTAATTTTTACATAAGTTATTGCTATACCACAGTGAAAAATAGCAATAAATTATATGGTTAATATTTGTAGCAAAATTGTACTGACATTCTTTGTCTTTATTTGCAAGGTGCACAGTATGACTATGCATGATATATAATATTTATAATTTTGAAGAGAATACATGGGAATTGAGGTGACAAGAGAAACTGAATGAAGGATTTACTATTCAGAGAACTGCGAAAGAGAAAATGCAAAATTGTATTCAGTTCACTTAGAAAGGTGTATGAATAAGTATATTAATCTGGAAGCTAATTAAAAATTTTTAGTATAGTCGATGTACTTGAGGAAAACCAGACCATTTAAAAGTGTGTTCTTCACTGCCTAATACAGCTACAGGGATTCTGCTCTATGCAAAATATGAAAATCTAATGGATCCCCTTTCTTTGCTGAGCTGATAGAAGTTATTCCTATACAATTTTGTGTAAAGGATATTTTATTTGGCATGATTACAAACTGGTTTTGCCACTACACTGTTCTTTCAGAATTACAGGATCACAGGATGTCAGGGGTTGGAAGAGACCCTAAGGGTCATTGAGCCCAATCCCCCTGCCAGAGCAGGACCATACAATCTAGCTTAGGTCACAGAGGAACTCATCCAGACAAGCCTTGAAAGTCCACAGTCTCTCTGGGGAGCCTCTTCCAGTGCTGTGTGACCCTTACAGTAAAGAAGTTCCCCCTCATGTTGATATGGAGCCTTCTGTACTGCAGCTTACATCCATTGCTCACAGGGAGCAAGAGAGAAGAGCTTGTCCTCTCCCTCCTGACATCCATCCCTCAGATATTTATAAACATTTATTAAATCCTCTCTCGGTCTTCTCTTTTCCAGACAAAAAAACTCCAAGTCCCTCAGCCTCTCCTCATAAGGCATATGCTCCAGTCCCCTAAACATCCTCATAGCCCTCCACTGGACCCTCTCCAGCAGATCCCTGTCAGTCTTAAACTGAGGAGCCCAAAACTGAAGGCAATGCTCAAGATGAGGTCTCACCAAGGCAAAGTAAACGGGAGAGGAAAACCTCCCTTAGTCTGCTGGACTCACTCTTCTTAATACACTACAGAATCCCACAAGCCTACTTGCCCCAAGGGCACATTGCTGTCCCATGGATAACTTGTTATCTACCAGCACTCCCAGGTCGCTCTCCACAGGGCTACTCTTCAGCACCTGTACCAGTGCAGGATTCTGCACTTGTCCTTGTTGAACCTCATTAGGTTCCTCTATGCCCAGCTCTGCAGTCTGACCAAGTCTCGCTGGATGGCTGCACAGCCTTCAGCTCTATCATCCAAGCCTTCCCATTTGGTGTCATCAGCAAACTTCCTGAGCAAACACTGTCCCCTCATCAATGTAATTGATGAAGATGTTGAACAGCACTGGACCCAGCACTGATCCTTGGGGTACTTCACTAATTACAGCTCTCCAGCTGGACCTGGCACCATTTATCACCACTCTTTGAACTCCAATTCCTAATCCACCTCACTGCCTTCTCTTCCATCCCACAGTTCCTGAGCTTGCTCACTAGGACGTCATGGGAGACAGTGTTAAAGGCCTTGCTAAGGTCAATGTAGACTACATCCACTGGTCTCCCTGAATCTACTCATTCAGTTATGTCCTCATAGAATGCTATCAGGTTAGTCAAGGGTGATTTGCCCTTGGTAAATCCATGCTGACTACTCCTGATAGTCTTCTTTTCCAAGTGTCGTGAGATGCCCTCCAGAAGGCATCATTTTTCCAGGGATGGAGGTGAGGCTGACGGGTCCATAGTTCCCTGGACCCTCTTTCTTGCCCTTTTTGAAGACTGCAGTGCCATTGGCTCTCCTCCTGTCCGCAGGCACCTCTCCCATCTGCCATGATTTAACAAAATGATGGAGAGTGGCAGGGCAATGCCATCAACCAGTTCTGTCAGCACCCTTGAGTGTATCTCATCAGCGCCCACAGACTTGTGAATGTTCAATTTTTGTCTGCAGACATTCCTTCTTCTAGGCTTCCCCTCCGTCATCCAGGGTCTGGAGTACATAGGAGAGTTCAGCTTTAAGTGTAAAGACTGAAGCAAAGAAGGCATTCGGCAAGTCTGCATTCTCAGTTATCAGGGCTCCTTCCTCATTCAGCAGTGGCCCCACACCTTCCCTATTCTTCTTTTTTCTACTGATATATTTGAAGAAACCCTTCTTGTTCTCTTCTACTTCCTTTGCCAGCTTCAATTCCAAGAGGTCTTTGGTCTTCCTGCATGTCCTGACAACTTCTCTATAGTTCTAATTATTAAAGAGACAGCATAGCAATTAAAGGAATATCCATTTAGGAGTACTAGTGACTACAAATAAGATCTATTTCAGCCTACCTTGAAATTCTATTAAGTGCCCACAGCCTTTGATAATATACTTAATGAGTGTTTCTTAAATTTCTAAGAAATCAGGCAAGAAGAGAAACAACATTATAAAAAAGGATAGAACCATAGATCTAGGTACGACAAACCAGTTACCTGAAAATCAGGGTAGCTGAACACATCTAGTTATATTGACAAAGGGAAAATAACAGTCTGTAGATGAAATCTGTTGGAGGTGCAAAGTCAGAAGCACCAATGCAGAACAGGACTAGAATGTCAGGGTAGAAGAACCTGAAGACTTAGAAGATGGGAATAAAAAAGATTTCATTAAATATGTTAGTATAAAATACCATATTAAAGAGTTTAATAAGATTTCTGAATTAATGTTAAATCCTTCTCAACAGAAGTTGTAGGAGGAGTAGCAAGGTTTGCATACTGAACACATTTTGACATTGTATCATCAGTATAGGGCAATCACAAACTATTTATAAATGTACACTGGCATTTCTACCTAGTAAGACATTCCTAAGAATGGAGGGGTGTTCATAGTACAATACCTTTACAAAATTACATGTATTTCTGATGATCCACATTCAGGATGATTGCTCCAGACCTGAATTTTTGCAGCTAACTGTGAAAATTGTATGATGAGAAGAAAGGACATTCTACCTTACTAGACAGACAGTAGAATTTCGCTTCTTGAACACCGATATATATAGTGCTACGGAAGAAATGCAAACACAATTTTGGAACCAAGAAGGAGACAACACTGGAGAAGAAAGAGTTTATTAAACCAAAGGGCAAAAAAATAATGGCTATAGACTATATTGAGATAATTTGAAATTAGAAAGAAACTTTCAACTACCAAGGAAGAATGCACTGATAGAATCTTTAAACATAGCAATAGAGCAAACCTTTGCAAAATAGATGAAATAAACTCTCTGGGTTGGTTGATTTTGATAACAAGGGATAGGAAAAACAGCCTGAAGCTTCCTCATGACTATCAAAATACAGAATGTTCATTTTCTTACTCTTTTACAGTTTTATGTTTTTCTATTGTAATAGTTTTATGTCAGGTGTTTAAGAAAACAACAACAACAACAACAACAAAAAGTTAATGCTTAAAAGTATGCATATTAAAATGATTTGCAGAACAGATATTTTAATCAGCTATTTATTAACTGAAGATATGTTTAAGAATAACAAAAGAAATAAAAAATAATTCTTGAGGACATTGTTTCAAACTTTGATATTTACAAGACTCTCTTTGCCACAGAGGTTGATACAACATGAAACTGCTTCTTCAGTTCCAAGAATATTGTAAAGTTTCTCAGGTCAGTTACCAAAAGATGCATTACATTACACATTTTTATTATTTTTGTAGGAACTTATCAGTCTTGGTTTCCCATATAATGATGCAACAGAGCTAGAGTGTTGCTCCTACATACATGCATGAAGGAGGATGAAGAGTAGATTAAGTATTATGTAATGAATTCATAATTAAAGAATTGTCATGGACTTCTTATATGTGTGTATATATACATATATAACATATCTTTGTAATTACCTATTTAAAGAGAGTAAAAAGGCATCATACAAAAAGTGTTACAATTTATCAGATTTACATACTTCAGTGATCATAGACATAGACTGTTTATACAAAATGGATATTACTATGTATATTTCAGGCAACTTTTCTAATGGCAGAAATAAATTTAGGGTTATGTAATTTCCATTGAATGTTTATTATTATATTACAATCTCTTCCATATATCTTCTTCTGAAAAACTGCCAAATAAGAAGGGATTTAAACATTTCATTTTCTGAACTTTCAAACTGCTATTTTTGAGAGATTTAAAAGGAATATATAAATGGCAACATCTTAAAGGTGGAAGGCCGTTTCCCATAAGAACCAGCTAGTTTATAGTTTCCCACACATCAATGACTCTTGAAATTTGGCTGCTGTTTTATTAATTCCTTTACACCTGTTTTATCTATCTTAAGTGAAACAATAAATGGAAGATGCAATTCAAGAAGATTATATACATTCCTGAAGGTATTGGTGGGGAAGAAGCAAAACAAAAAAACCCCACCCAACCTAACAAGAAAAACGGTCTTACCACTTTCTGGTGTAAATTATAACTAAATGTGAGTGAAACAAAACTGAAAGTAGCATGGCAGATAGATTGATATTACCAGTGGGTAACTAGCATGGAAAGAAAAATCTGAATTCTTCCCTGGTGTAATGCTACTGAAATTGATTTACACTAGGGAGGCATTTAGGATGAAGTCTTTGAAAGCACATATTCAAAAAAGAAGTTTTATTTGCACTGTGGGGTTTCCATTCTCATTTCATATATTCCTCTAAGTCACTTCAAGTGGTACAGAGAATCTATTTTAAAAAATAGAGATGTACAAATGTACTTCCAGTCTTTTCCTCCCCGAGCCAAAGAAAAAGCCACATTTCACTTAAAGCAAAGTGACCAAAAAAAATTTGGTTTAGTGAAACAGACCCCTTCTTTTTTTTTTTTTTTTAATTTGATAAGGTGCAGTGAAAAGTAACAATTATTTTAAATAACAAAAATATGCCTTTTAAAGCTATTCGTAATAAACATGAAATTTATTTTGCAAGTCCTTGTTATATTTAGAGTAAAACCATACATATGTCACTATAACAGAGTTGCGTTAAAAAGATCTTCTTTAATGCAAGAATAGACATCCTGCATTTTTTTAAAATAAATTACCCATAAAATGATTAAGCTTTTGGAAGACACTGAGTTTATATTAAAGTGTTTCAGAATTTTCTGTTCTCCATGTGATGGAATTCTTAAATCAGATTTGAGTCCTCTATCAGCTCCTGATTTTTACTGTGCTCTTTGGGATATTGCATAATTTTCTACAAGACACACTTCTACCTATGTACTCCTCTTTCTCTTTTTTTTTTTTACTTTTTATTCAGAAGGGCAACAATAGTCAATTTGCACCAACATTTGATAATTGTAACTTAAGAATTAAGTTAGTCATGATTCCTGAATAGGGAAGTCACAAAAACCTACTAAGAAGCTTAACTGAAAAGCAGGGGGAAAAAAAAAATGTTTAAAATATCCTTTTTTTTTATTAAAAGGATTAAAATCCTTAGGAAATTGTGGTAGGCCAAAACAGGCCCAATAGTCCTGGCATGTCCAGACATGATGCCTGACTCCTCTTCCCCCCCACCCCATTTTTAAAAACAAAAAAAGAAACACTGTTTTGTTGAGTTTTTTTTTTTTTTTTTGCTTGCCTTCAAGATTATCAAATCCAACTTGTAATCTGATACCTTCTAATCAACTAAACCATGGCACTAATTGCCTCATCCAGCCTCATTTTAAACACCTCCAGGGATGGTGACTCCACCACCTCCCCAGGCAACCCATTCCAATGGCCAATCATGCTTTCCATGTACAACTTCTTCCTAACGTCCAGCATAAACCTACCCTGGGGCAGCTTGAGACTGTGTCCTCTTGTCCAGTTACTGGGTGTCTGGTAGAAGAGACCAACACCCACCTGGCTACAACCTCCTTTCAGGTAGTTGTAGAGAGCAATATTCCGAGCCTCCTCTTCTCCAGGTTAGACAACCCCAGCTCTCTCAGCTGCTTCTCATAGGGCTTATGCGCCAGGCCCCTCACTGGTCTTGTTGCCCTTCTCTGGACTCGTTCAATCACCTCAACATCTTTCTTAAATTGAAGGACCAAGAACTGGGCACAGCACTCAACATGTGGCCTAACCAGTACTGAGTACAGGGGAAGAATCACTTCCTGGTCCTACAGGTTACACTATTCCTGATACAGGCCAGGACACTGTTGGCCTTCTTGGACACCTGGACACACTGCTGGCTCATGATCAGTCACCTGTCAACCTGCACCCTCAGGTCCCTCTCTGCCTGGTTGCTATCCAGCCACTCTGCCCCCAGCCTGTAGTGCTGGATGGGGCCATTGTGGCCTAAGTGAAGAACCCAGCACTTGGCCTTGTTAAAACTCATGGCATTGGACTCTGCCTATCTATTCAGCCTGTCCAGGTCCCTTTGCAGAGCCCTCCTACCCTCTAACAGATCAACATGTGCTCCCACTCCCTTCCAGAGCGGGGAGAAGAAGGAAGGAGGACAGAGGAATCTGGAGTCATTAATTCTAAGTTAGGGCTTGCCCAGACATGATTTGTTCCTGTTTACATCTTGTGGTAAACACACCTGGCATATGCTTGCCTTGTGCAAGGCCCAGGCCTTTCCAAATTTGGGTAAAGCTTGGCTCATGCCTTCAGCAAGTATGGTTAACTCTGGCAAAATGCCATTCTTATTGGTTAATGGTTCCCTTTATCTCAGTTACCAATTGAACCAATTGATCCTAGGCAACTGATAAAAGTAGGCCAGAGTTGTAAACAACTTGCCTTGTTCCTCAATACAAAGACTTGTTGCTATTGGATATACTTTGATGCTTAAAATCTGTTTCCTGCTGTGCCTCAGTTTACCGGGGAGAATCACAAGAGCCCTACATAGCCATAGCATGTAGCCTCGCATCCTAGTTCTCACCGTTTCAGCACATTGAGTGAACCAGGCCATTTCCAAGACCCTGGCCCCCACCAGCAGGTAACAACAGCCTAGACCATACGGAAAAAGGGGTAAGACCAGGAAAGCCAAGTGCCCCTGAGTAAGCTGCATTACTGCCACTCAAAGTTGCAGCCATTGAAAACGATAAGCTGCTTCCAGCCTGCGTGCCTGCTTACACAGACCTCATTGCAGTCAGTGCTTAGAGAGAAAGCAGGTTATTGCCAAGTGGCAAGATGCATTGCTTGAGTGCACAGCAGGAAACCTTTGTGCAGAGCCTGATGCCCTGGAGGACACCATCCACTCGAGAATGAACCAAGACACAGTGAGAGGACCCTCTGAGACTCGTGAGGGAAACTCTAAAAGCTTTTACTGGTCACCATACTGATGACAGTGCACCTGCAAGTGTTTTGGGCATTGTTCAGTGCAACACCCATGAACTCTGGAGAATTCAAGTCTTCAGTAAACTGACCTTATTTATTTAAACCATTTTTGCAATTAAAGTCCTGTGCTTTAGCTCTGTTACTACTCTGTACTTTACTCCTGCTTTTAGCAGAGAGTCTTCAGTCCCCCTAGAGGACAAGCAGCATATTGAACCATAGGAATCAGCTTCCAAAAGTTACTGTTTTGCATTTTCCTGGTTTTGCTAAATTGTTTGAAATTGTTTAGTACTGCCCTATAAACTGTACATACCCTGTTTTCTACTTGCACAATCAAGCACAAAAGGCCCTGTAAATAAGAAAATAATTTGTGATGTTAATAAAGAATACTAATAATGTTATTCATTTCAGCCTAATTCATACTTAATAACAACCAAACAGAAATATTGTGAGTCAAACGCATTTAAGAGTCTTTTAAAATATTATTGATTCTATCTCAATAAGAGAACTTTGTATCCTAGCTCCACATCTGTGCTGCAGATTAAATATGAGGAAATGGTAAGCCTAAAGCAATAGTTTGGAAAGATTTGATACATTTGAAATCCTCTTGAAAAGTAGGTTGTTTTTTTTTTTTCAGAGTACAAATTTCAATTAATTGATGATTCATAATTTACTACTAATGCTAAGTTGATTTAAAAGAATAAATAAATCTCATGAGTTTGATCTTTTATAAAACTGTCAAATATACTTTCCTCTCTCTGCCATAGCAAAATACTTTTCAGAAGCTCCTACCAGATCCTAGCAGGTTTTAGTCTGAGCCCAATCATAATGATACAAGAATAGCACAGTTAAGTCTGCCTGCTTATCTACAACAGCTCCTCTGCTGGAATTTCCTTCTCTGATCCCAGCATCAAGTCCAACACTAAGATACACAGGCTTGCAGGAGGTCAGATCTTGTTTACAAAATTCCTTAATATAAAGTATAGATAATATTTACTAGCTAAATATACCTGGAAGTAATATTTCCCTCTCTTGTGGTATGTCTCAATTCATTAAATTACTGACACTTTCTTTTCAGCAACTGCAGCTGGCATCTGGCAGAAGCAATACAAGCATACTGACCATATGAACTCGCTCTGCCAGTAGGTCTATGATAAGAGAATCTGGCACAAGCCCTAGCATAAATCAAGCCCATTATTTTTAACTACTGCTGTATAGCTCTAATTGTCTCTATTGAAATACAGTAAAATGAATCCTTTATGTTCTTCCGCAGATTGCATGTTCATAAATTAACCCAAGTCCAGCTTTGCTGATGTTGCCAGTTCTTCCAGCAGAAATTAGTCCTTTTCAACAAAATTTACAATACTATATCCTGAGTCTGTTCATACTGTTTTTGTCTAAATATAGAATAGAACAATTATCATTTGCAATCTATGTTTCTAAAGTTTCTCAGTAACATTAAAGCAAAATTAAGTTTATGATATGCTCTTTTTTAGTCTCAAATGTTGACTAAGTATCTAGTATTGAAGAGTGTGTTTTTATCTAAGCTAGGAACAAGTGGAAGATTATTTTAACAATTCTGATGACTTAAAAAGAAATCAGAAACATTTCTGCTAGAATGGTTTGATTTTCTTTAACTTCTTTAAAAAAATATTTGAAATTGTTTTCAAATAATTTTACCATCTTACTAATAATGAATCACATCTTAATCAAAATGGAAAGTCAATGACAAGAAAGATGTGACTTCACACTTTAAAGGGGATATATTGTTTATTTCAACTTCAGGAATCAAAACTAGTTGGCCATGTTTTATTGGATTTTCAGTCACTACACCAGATCTCTTCTAGAAGGGAAATAGATACATCTGTAATGATCAGTACAAAGGAGAATTACTTATGTGCACCTTCTAAGGGTACTTAATTCCCATCTGACGGTAGACTGCAGAGATTAGCTACCAGGATTGAGTGCCTAAATCAGTTAGAAGAGAAAAAGCCCACTGTTGCTCATTAAATAGTGAACTCGGAATTGACTTTATTGAATTTTATCAGAAATTATGTGAATCATGATAGAACCAATTTCAATTTTCATAAGGTTACTATTTAAGTACAGAACAGAAACATAGTATTTAAGATAAAGTACTGTCAAAAACTTCCTTTTTTACAGAATCATGACCTAAAGAAATATTATTTCAAACTAAGTGAATGATGATGGATCTGATAATTAAGTGACAAATTAATAGATACAAAATATTGGTACAATATCTTCTGCCAGAATATGAAAGGCTTCCAAAAAATGGAATCATCTTATCAGGAAAACATCTTGATGGGCTTTGTCAAAAGCCCGTAGTGTACATAATTTTATAGATGTCTACCACCATTTGGAAGAGCTCTGTGGTGTTCATTAAAATCTTCTTTTCTTGCCCATTAAGGTCCTGAAATCCAGTGCCAAACTCCTATAACTAAACCAATAGAGCCTGTCAATGACAGACTATTAGCTTCAGAAAAAAAAAAAAAAGAAAAGAAAAAGAAAAAAAAAGGTCTGTAAAAGTCTGTTTCAGAAAGAGTATGAAGAGAACTCATCTAAATATTGTTCAAAGCATTGTTCATGAAATAAGGCAAACTAGAAAAAAACACTGTAAGAAATGAGGTCTTTACAGAGCTAAGATTATGAATTATGACCATTATAATCATCATACAGATCAGAGTTTATAGTTGTATGAAGTACAAAATCCAAAGCCTATACCATAAAAATCATATTCAAGTGATGAGGAAATTGCACTTTTTTAATAACCTCCCCTTTCTGAAGTGTATTTACCAGGTTACTAAATCTAAATTCCTTAGCTTAGGTATTATGTATTTCTCTGAGTAGAATCAGTATGGAGGCACTAGAGGAAAATGACTGCTCTCAGTTGTTCTGTCTGGAAGTACACACTGAGTAAAACTCACAAACAGATTGCCCAGGAAAGGGAAACCTCAAAATAATTAAGAAGTTTATCTAGTGTCTAAAATAGTTGTGAAAACAATACTAGCAGTGTTTTTTATCCATTTCCTCTGACTGTGGAAGTTTTGTCTGTGACTGTCTTTGAAATGCCTTGGCAATAATTCTCTTATTCATCCTTACTGTTATTGTAATGGAGCAGCAAGAGCAGGACTGCTACCTAAAGACAGGAAACAGGAATTGAGGACCACGCAGAGGCCATGCCACATGTTGCAGAGTGAAAAGAGATTAGCATGACATGGACACAACTGATAGCCAGGACCAAACAGGAGTACAAATCAAAAAGCAATGTAACAGTAATGAGACAGATCGAAAGTCAATCCAGTGATTGCTGGGCATGTCCGTAGGGATGAAGAGAGAGGCAAAACCAAGCTGCAGATCAGGGGGCTCCATGACTCCACATAGTCACATCTGTAGATGAGATGGACATCAGGTGTCCTCCACCATAACAGGCAAGAAACAAATGCCTCAAAAACTGAGCCTAAATAGCCTTCCTTGTCCATGGTTGAGTGTGAAGGTCCAAGGTGAATCTAGTTAGGGTCATTAAGACATACTAGTTCACTTAAGGACCTGACCATTATTTTTTACCTTTAGCACTTCTTTAAATTTTACTATCCTTAACCAATTATTTGAATATTCTTGGACATAACTTTGTGTTACGTAGATACTTGTATGGATCCAACATACAAATTGATTTCACTTCAGTGAGAACACTCCAAAGAACCAGAATGTTTCAACTTATGAGGTCTTTAAAAAGTAGTTCTCAGTATGACATTCTTGTAGCATATGGCTTTCTAAAGTGGGAGATAAATTAAAAAAATGTTTATATCACTCAGTCAATAAGACTACAAAATAGAAATTGGAATGCAGTTTTATGTTATTGGATGATTTTCTACTGATGCCACACGCTGCGGATTCCACAGGTCACTCAAAAAAAAACTATCTGTAAGTGTCTTAAGCCTAGGTTTTGGAAATATAGCTAACAGATTGTGTTGGTTTGAGCTAATTGGAGAATTTGAGTGAGAAATTAGACTATTGACTGAGAGAAAAAGTTAAACATACTGTGCCACTTCACCCAGTTTCACTGAGACAGAGAAAAGAAGGTTGTTTTGGGAAATGTTCCCAAAACATCCAGATAAGCCAGTGTGCTTGCAGAGAGTCAGTCTAGCTTGGGTCCTTGCTGGTTCCGGCAGCTTCTTTCCTTTGTCTCTCTGTCTTTGAACTAATTCAGAGTAAAATCACTAAAACCATTCATTCCTTCCTGCCACTAATCTTTCTGACCGATCTTCAGCTTATCTGCAGCATCATCAAGTGGTGAGATAAAGCTGGGGGAAAGAGGGAAAGGTGGTAGAGGGTTTTGGTTTCCCTGTCTTGGGGATTTTGGTCTCCAGGAGGGCTGTGGTGTCTGTATTACTTTTTTACTGTACATTTCTGTAAATATCTGTTATATCTTGTAAATATTTGCTTGTATATTTGCATTGCTGTAAATATAAAGCTTCATTTATTAACTTCCAGTGTGTTTTTCTGAGTTTTAGCCAGGGTTTTAAAAGGTGGGGGGGGGGCAGGTCACTGCAAACCCACTACACAGATCTATTACACACATACCCACACACACAAATACACGCACATATACTCTGAATGAATCAATTTCAAAACATTTCTCTTTAAAAGGTCTTGTTTTTTTTACCAGCTCAACTATCCACCACCAAAGGTCTCTACTATAGGGAAAATGCTTCATGACTGCTTTACTCATATAGATATTTCTATGCAGTCAGCCCAACTGCTTTCATGAGTATGGTGCTGATGATGCTTTTATGCTTCTTTAAAGGTCTCATATGCAAAGAATAAATTGTATTATATTTCTGATGTCCAACCATAAATCATCATGTGTTACTTAAAAATTTTCTATTTAAAAAATTGATGATATGATGAGTGCAACTCATCTCTTTCACATAACTAAATAATTTAATATTTGTTTTCCTTCTAAAATGCCTTTATTGGAGTGTTTGCTTCCACATAGTATCTGGGATTTATATCCTTTTTCCCTCAGTTCTTTTTATATTTTTTTTAATGGTATATAGTTGTTTAATTTAAAAGACTTAATAGGAAAGAAATCAATTTCAAAATATGTGGAATAAGTCACAATTTCTATATTCATAAATGCAAATCTAATATATTTGTTAGCTAAACTCCCCAGAAAATTTATTATTGCAGCAGCTAATGGCTTAATTAAATCTAACAGTTTTCAGGATAAGTATTTCTTAACTCCTAAAAAGATTAAAATTACTCTAATGTTGTAGGATTGTATTATTCTTTACACAGAATGTCAGTGATGGAGAACTAAAATTCTCTTAAGTTTCCACAGTAAGCAGTGATTAAGAGCTTTTCAGTTTCTACTCTCTTTTATATTTTAAAGACCAAGTGATTTGCCTAATGTACATTACTGCTTTGATGTTTAGACACTCCATATAGGAAGCACTCAGAAGCACTCATGACTTATTATTGTCAGTGGTATTACGAATTGGGAAACATGAGAGATTTTTGAAGGACTTCGCTGCAGTGTGGAATTTATTAACTATAATTTAAATTAAGAGTAATAGAAATTTGTCTAGACCTTATTTTCTTCATTTCCAATATGAGACATTAAAACTCTGATATTCAAAAGTCTTGAACATGTAATTCTTCTGAGACCTGCTAAGGCACATAACCTTTGAATAGCAGACTTTAGACATAGAAGGCAAAAAGACTATATTTCCAGAAGTTTTGTAGGCCCAAGTAAGGGTAAGCAAGCCCTGGTTTCACCTGGTTCACCTGTCTGTTAGGCAAAGTGCCGTTCTGATTGGTGAATCTCTGTGGCCAAAGGAGCCATTACATTCGGGCAAATAATATGAATATAGCAAAGTTTCACATGGTCAGTACTCTGCTTGGACAATGTACTCTACCTCATGCTTCAGACCAGCTTAGCCCAGAAGTCTGGGGCTTGAACTACCTGGAAACACAAGTGCTTCAGGTTTACCAGAAGGGGTCTTGAGGCAGACCTTGAGGAGCATTTTGGAGAAGGGTGAAGAGAAAGTGCACAGTTCCCTCTTTTGGACCACTGCACCCTGACTTCTTTCTGGAAGTACCTGCTTCTGCCACAAACCACCACCATTCATGGGAACACACTGAGATGTTCCAGCACTGCTGTGAAGGAGTCAAAGGACTATTGCTAAATTCCACTCCTCTGCCGTGAGTAGAAGAGACTTTCCCTAGGGCTCAGGTTGCCTATTTAAAAGTAGTGTGGAGCCATTTTGTGACTCCAATTTTCTGATGCCCCTAAATTACTAAACTGCTAATAAGCATCCTTGTGAATATTTTTCCTAACTGAATTAGAACCCAAATTTTACTAATTTGTATATAGTTTGTGGGTGGGGCTTTTGGGAAATAAAAAGAACTACACATTTTAATAATTCCCAGCTTGTTGATTGCTCCAACTAATTCACACTGTACACAAAGAAACCTTCTCCAGAAGGACACGCCTTACAAAAGTATCTCAATTTTCTCTGTTGCAATAGGGTAGTGAATTTTTTCAGGGAGGTCACACCATAAAAAACAATATTTGTAGCCCAAAATATTCTTCCCCAGGAAAACGCACGTTTAATTCTGTAATTGAAAATCACGTTTTTGAGCATCTAAGGTACCTGAATGTGCACAAGTCCATGGGGCCTGATGAGATCCACCCATGGGTCCTGAGGGAACTGGCAGATGAAGCTGCCAAACCACTGTCCATTGTATTTGAAAGGTCATGGCAGACTGGTGAAGTTCCTGCTGACTGGAAAAGGGCAAATATAACACCTATCTTCAAGAAGGGAAAAAAGGACAACCTCTGGAACTACAGACCAGTCAGTCTCACCTCTGTGCCTGGTAAGATCATGGAGCAGATCCTCCTCAAGGCTTTGCTGCGACAGATGGAAAACAAAACAGAGGTGACTGATGGCAACCAGCATGTCTTCACCAAAGGTAAATCATGCCTTACTAATTTGGTGGCTTTCTATGATGGAGTCACAGCAGCGGTGGACAAGGGAAGGGCAACTGATATCATCTACCTGGATCTAAGAAAGGGCTTTGACTCTNGAAAGGCCTTTGACTCTGTCCCACATGACATCCTGGTCACCAAACTGGAAAAACACGGACTTGATGGGTGAACAACTTGCTGGATAAAGAATCGGCAGGATGGTTGTATGCAGAGAGTGGTGATCAAGGGCACAATGTCCACCTGGAGACCAGTGACAAGTGGCGTCCCTCAGGGGTCAGTGCTGGGACCAGTACTGTTTAACATCTTTGTCAGTGACATGGACAGAGGAATCGAGTGCACTTTCAGCAGGTTTGCAGATGACACCAAGCTGTGGGTCAGAGATGCCATCCAGAGGGACCTGGACAGGCTGGAATGGTGGGCCCAGGCCAACCTCATGAAGTTTAACAAGGCCAAGTGTAAGGTCCTGCACCTGGGTCAGTGCAATCCCAAGCACAAATATAGGCTGGGTGGCGAGTAGCTGGAGAGCAGCCCTGAGGAAAAGGACCTGGGGGCCTGGGTAGATGAGAAGCTCAACATGAGCCAACAGTGTGCACACGTGGCCCAGACAGCCAACCATGTCCTGGGCTGCATTAAGAGAAGCATTACCAGAAAGTCAAGGGAGGTGATTCTCTCCCTTTAGTCTGCTCTCCTCACACTGCACCAGGAGTACTATGTGCAGTTCTGGAGCCCCCAGCACAAGAAGGACGTGGAACTGCTGGAGAGAGTCCAGAGGAGGGCCATGAAGATGATCAGAGGGCTGGAGCACCTCTGCTATGAGGACAGGATGAAAGAGTTGGGACTTTTCAGCCTGGAGAAGAGGAGGCTTTGAGGAGACCTTATAGTAACCTTCCAGTATCTGAAGGGCGCCTACAGGAAGGCTGGGGAGGGACTATTCATAAAGCCTTGCAATGACAGGATGAGGGATAATGGGTTCAAACTGTCAAAGGGGAGATTTAAACTGGATGTTAGGAGGAAGCTCTTCACAGTGATGGTGGTGAGACACTGGAACAGGCTGCCCAGGGAGGTTGTGTGTGCTCCCTCCCTGCATGTGTTCAAGGCCAAGCTGGATGAGGTCTTGAGCATCCTGATCTAGTGGGAGGTGTCCCTTCCTATGGCAGGGGGTTGGAACTGGATGATCTTTGAGGTCTCTTCCAACCTAAACCATTCTATGATTCTATGCTTCTATGAGAATCCCTTTCCTCTATCCCGTTTTGTCCTTCTCAGGCCACTTCCCTCACAGGAAAGTGAAAACATGAATCTGGACATCCACTTGTTTCATACTCAAAGTACATCCCAGAATAGGAAAATAAGGAGTGACCTCATTAACATTTATAAATATGCAAAGAGTATCAGGAGGACAGAAGTAGGCTCTTCTCAGTGATATCCAGTGATAGGACAAGAAGCAATGGATGCAAGCTAGATTATAAGATCATGGGAACATAAGGAAAATCTTTTTCACTGTGAGGGTAACAGAAGATTGAAAGAGGCTGCCCAGAGATGTTGTGGAGTGTCCTTCTCTAAAGGCATTCAAAACCTACCTGGATATGTGTCTTGGCAGGGTATAAATCCTGCTAGACTAGTTTGGCCACCGCTCCTCCTCCTCCTATTGTAGGGTCCAGGAGCTGAGTTGAGGAGCTGACAAATGATGTCGGGGTTGGCTCTTGTGAAGCCTGTCCTAAGCAGGTAGCAATCCAATACTATTGTCAGGTGTCTTGTGCAGTCTCTCAAGTGCCTTACTTCCATTTTATGAGTATATGTGTAGCCACATGAGGCAGGATGCTTTGAATTTATTGGCCAAAACTTCTGATGTTTATGCCTATTGGCCAGTTTGATTTTCAAAGAAACATATTTAGGAAGGTGAATGATTTGAAAAACCTGCCTTTCTCTAAGCCTTTCAGCCTTTCCACAGCCTTTCTTCAGACTGGAATGTTCGGGTGATTCCCTCAGTGAATCTCCCAGCTGCTTCTCCCATTAGCAGCTTATTAACTGGGATCTTGACTGCAGCAAAGCTACCCTCAGCAGCCACAGGTGCTTTCAGCAGTTGCATCTTACAGCAGCTCAGTCTCCTCACCTTCCCTCTGCCTTAAAATATTTAGTATTTTTCTCTTGGGATTATAATCACTGTTTTTGGAAGTGTCTTTATACAGGAAATATACCCAGGAAAAGAGCACGTCATGAATATTTGGGCTAATTTGGGCTATTCACTGAGCAGTCATGCTTGGTCCACCTCGTGACCATACCTGGTACTGCCTGCTGCATTTTCATGTTTTCTGTGTTCCTATTTTCCAAGTTCTGAGTGTTTAATTCTGTGTTTATAAATACCCTTTGTGTAAAAACTTGTGGTTCACCTGGCCTGGTAGGGCATAAATTCTGCCCAGATGTAGTTCAAAGCCCTGCTCTCCTCCTCCTGTACAAGGTCTGGGAGTACTGAAAGATTGAGCAAACAGTGGGAGTTTGAACAAGAAAACCCTGTGCCGCATAGACAAGTCACATGAACAAGTCAGGTGACCTGTGCTGTCCCTCAAGGTGTTAGGGTCCACCCCTAGGCGCAGGACTTTTGAATCGATTGGTCAAACAATGGACACTAAGTGCCTATTGGTCAGTTCCACCCTTCCTAATGGGGTATTTAAGAGAGAGCAATCGGCCATTTGCTCTCTCTCTCCCACCACCTCCACGAGGAACAGACGTCTGCACCCCATTCAGCAGCGGCCACGTGTTTGCAGTGTGCGGCATTGCGGCGTTACAGCATTTTTGCAGTGGTGGCAAAGGCAAAACCCCTTCTTTTCTCCTTTCCTCGGGACAAGCTCTTTTATCTATCGTGTTTTCGTGAGTACTTTAGGCGCAGTTATGATTCCTCTGTTATTAGGCTCCCTGTTTCCTAAGGTAAGTGATTTTGTGTAGTTATCTTTGCCGAGCGAATATCCAAACGAACCCCGGGGAAATATTCCCAGAAACTGTGGTTATTAAGAATAATAAAAATTAATAATCACAACATCACCAAGAATCCAAACATGTGATACAGTGGATTTTTTAATATTAATAAACACTAATTGATATTCATACCAGAAAATTAATATTACTATTTCATATTTTATATTAATCCTAAGAATATGTTCCTTGTGTGACCTACTCTAGGTGATCCTACTCTGGCAGGGAGTTTGGAAGAGTTGAAGTTTCAATGTCATTTACAACCCTTAACATTCTAATAATTCTGTGATTCTGAGAAAAATAAATTGATTAATATTTGGGTTAAATTTCAGGTACTATATAATAAAACTAATTTGCTGGGTTTGACCATATAATCACTTGAGTCTTGATTAATTTTTTTATAGAGATGCTGTACTAATCAGATGAGACTGTTAATGTTAGAAATCAGACATTCTTCATAGCTCAGTATGCATAAAGATCATCACTGTATACAAAACTCTCAAAAATCAGGCAGTACATGATTAAGCATTTTAATAATTTTGAGAGAGCTAATAGAAAAAGAAGTCTTTATTTAGCTGAAGGAGAGAAAGGTCTTTTTGTGCCTATCACAGTAGGACAGTGGTTTTCTTAAAAGCTTGTGTTTAATTAACATTTATTTTATCAGGTTTCAGTACTGTATTTCAAATAAAAATATTTTGTATACAAAGAAAGGAAAATGTCCACTGTCCAGGAACAACATGTGTCCTTTTTTTTTTTTTTTTTTTTGTCCTCCTCCCATTGTTTCACAGTTCTCTTATTGCAGGAAGATCTTTCTTTGTAACTTTCATAATGCTAACTGTATTTGGAGATTGGTACTCTCTGTTTAGCAAAAATAAGCTGGCATGTGGGTACAGTGAGTGAAAGTATCTTTTAAGGACATACTCAGACTTTTATTCATGCATATAAAACATAATTTCTGAATAAGTGGTTCTTTCCATTAACAGGTTTGTTTAATTTTTTCATCCCTTCTAAAACAACGAATTATGTCTTTATCCTTTTGAATGAAAAAAAAAATTATATAAATACCTATAAACTAAAGAAAGATTGTGGTTATTGTTGCTTATTTTCCTGTATGGTAACCATTCTTAGATGAGCAGGTTCTGAATCTATTGTCCATCAGTTAAAAGCAGAAATGTTTGTCTATGTATTGGGGAAAAAATTAATAACATTTCCTCGGAGAGCTTGCTGTGAGCATTTTAAATGCAAAACCAAAACCATTCCATTATAAAGCATTTTGAGGAATATGCATTTGTTTGAGACAAATGCAGATTCAGAGAAGTCACTGCACTGTATTGGAACTACTGGTAAAAAGACAATCGCTAAAAGTGCTAACACCAGTCTTGACAACACATATTTCCCCTTGTTGGTATATAGTAATTTCTGCATGACTTGGCTCATTGATAAAATCTGTGGCATCTTCAACATTCCACTAATGTATGTTTTGATATTTGAACAAGGAGTTTGGCATCATGTACAATATTTATGACACACTGAAAGAGAATTGCAGAAACCTGAAAATAGAAGGGAGCTTCAGTTTATGCGGAACATAAGTACCTGGTATTTGTATGTGAATAATTAGAATGCTGGAACACAAAATATTTTCTTTTCCTTCTCTGCATATATAAAAAGAGGAAAGTAAGTACTACCACCTCCAAGTGATATAATACAATAAAACTTTTAAAAAAGGATGAGGAAGAACAAAATAAACTATTGGTTCTGACATATTTGCAGTAGAAAATACAACAGTAGAAATTAGTCCAATGGCAAGTTAGCTAAAAAGCAAGTAGAGAATAATGATCATACTGTAAATCTCTCTTGAATGACTAAGGATTGCACAGAGGGTTATTTAGTCAAACACACTTGCCAACACACACTGTTTTCTACAGCTATTTTCATCATCTCATCCTATTTTGAGGAGCTATATGTACTAGAAATGCTTAGAATAATTCTTCTTACATAGTTACAAGAAAATTGAAAACATATACACATATATATATAAAATCAATAGAGATTACATTATACCTGAAGAAATTATCACAAAATATGTCAAAGAAAAAGGGTAGCTTCAGGACTGGACTACAAATAATCTCATGTTAGCTTATTGTCATGGGTTAAGTTGAATTTTTGCTGCTGTTATTCAAAACCATGCTGCCATCATGCCAGCTTCAAAATTAATATGCTGCCTGGAGCAAAGTATTATGTGGCTTGAAGTTCAGATTGTGACATGAGAGCTTCCTGTTCCAGTTGCTGCTTTTGAGTTGCAGGCTTTAGGTGTTGGCTCTTTTACACAGATGAGTGGTAGCTGGGTAGTATACAGGGTTTGTGCTTTTGTGCCATTTTTTGAGGCGGATGTTTTGTTTGGGGGTTTTTTTTGTTAGTTTTTCTTGCACTGCACTTTTTCTGCAAGTAGGATAAGCTAAGGTAATTGTGCACTATGTTATCTTATTTTATATTAAACTTTTCTCTCAACTCTTTATCTCAGCCTAGAGATGTTCTTTTTCTCTCACTTCTGTGTTGGGGTGAAACAGGTAAGTTAACCCATTTACAGTGTGTTAACATATTATACTCTAAGAACGTTGATTGCATCTGTAGAATAGCTTGTCTTAATCAAATATGTAAAATCTATGACAGATAATACTTCTGGAATAAACTGCTGATTTGTGAAAGAAGCTTCCAGCAGCAGTTTCCCGTAGGTTTCTGTAAAGATTCATATCTTGAGTAGTAAAATATTTCTAGTTTCTAGAAAATTCCACTTTATGCCAGTTTTAAAATCAATTTAACATATCAGAGAATTTTACAGAAACTTATATATTCAACTACAGCTTACTTGGCCAAGCCTAGATTTCAGCATCATCACCCTGCCAGTTCTGTTCACTTCTGCTTTTAGAGCATTACATTGAAAAGGCTTTATAGTTGGGATAGGTTAGTTACTATGAACTAGATTTGCTAGCTATATTTATACTCACTATGACTTTTTTGGATTTGTTTGGTTTTTTTTGCTACTTAAATGCTATTTAGAAGTCCAAGTACTAATATGTAGCATACTTACATTTTGAGGCCACAGATTTAACCGGTCTCAAAAACTTTCTATGACTTTCAGGTTTTTGGGAGCAAAGGATGTACAAAATCTCTTTAAAGTTAATTCCTGATAACATAAATACGTTGCTATATTTTGCAAAATAATGTGTCTGTGTAGTCAGTACAAAACAAACATTAAAAAAAACCCAACCCTTTATACTGTCCCTCAAAGCTGTCATTTAGAAGTTGTTCACAGTCACACAGGTTTTTCTTCCTGAACTCAGAATGAGATCAGTTGAAACACTTTAGAAAATTCCTACAATAAATTCAATGCAATTTATATATCATGACCGTCTCAGATTGATAAAATGCCAATTTTACTTCATCCTTGACTTTTTTAGATTGATAATTCATGCTATTCTGAGATTTTTTTTTCTTGTTATTCCATCTTATAACAAGAAATATGATTTGTCTAGACTTCATTAAAATTACCTTGTGTGTTTTACAACAGATTTGTAACAGGAATGGAAATCAGAGATAATGATTACTGCTAAAACTAACTTAAAGTTGTTTTATTAGTAATTGTAACAAACAAGGACAACAAAAAAAGTCAGTTCTGATTTTAAATATTTAGTTCTAATGTGAGAAGGATACAGAATGCTTGATCTTTGTCCTGGTTTAACAGAGTCCACTCTAACATGTCTTATTAATTGTAGTCAACAAACACCTCCAATGAATAATAGAGATAACACTATTAAAAATAATCAAACAGCTACAGGAGGAAAATGATGCTGCTACAGGCAGTTTTACTGGATGTTGTCTGATGCATACATATTGAGGTAAGGAAATACATGTTATTTAAAGAAAGAGAAAATAGGTAAAATACAGTACATCTTCAGAGAATTTAGGCTAAGTAAGAAATATTATACATGGTTAAAATTACATGGTCACAATAAAACTTATTTGATTCATCTATTTGTTGTGACTGTACACTGTTTTAAGAACTATACACACTACTGTGGTGGTTTGGACGAGGTCCCCCTAAAAGAGCCATAGAGTTCTCCCGGAGGACCACAGAGGTCTAGGATGTGGATCCTGGAAATTGTAATTTTGTTATTCAATCCCAAAATCCTGTTATCACTTTACAAATTGGCAGCAAAGCCAAATCTCTCTCTTTTTGTCTCTCTTACTTCAGCTTTCCAGAAGGAGTCCTTATCTGGTAGAACAGTATGGGAGTAACCTGCACATGGCCTTCAAGGCAGCAGTGAATTTCTTGCTGTACAATAAGACCTATTTGGGCCTAATGGGAGTTAATGGCAGGGTAGAAAAGAAGCACTGGGGTTTTGTGATTAAGTTTGGTTAGTGGGAAAGTTTTGGGGGATCCTGTATCTGTATTAAGTGTTAAGGACTCATGTATTCCTTTTTTTTCCCCCATGTACATCTTTAAGTACAATTTTCTGTATTCCATTTCAATTCAGATAGAGTGTTTTTGTTTTACTTCCTTCAGGAATAAACTAATTATTTTTGTCCACTGTCTTTAAAAAAGCTATGAGAACTGCCCAGTATAGATAGCAGAAGATAGAAGCTACATATACAACTGAATAGAGTGACTCCTTTGAATCAAACACAGACCTCATAAATGTCTGCAGCCACTAACTGAGAGAAGGATTATGAATACTTGGATAAGGAGAAGAACTATGAGAGTAACAGTATGTAGAAAGACATGGACAAAAGGAAGATATTTATGAACATATGGAAGGATCTGTAAAGCTCAACAGAACCAGGAACTTTTGGAAATCTTCTTAGAGTAGGCTGGAACAACTCAGTTCCTGTCATCAATTTTTTTTTTTTTTCCTTGCCAAATACTAACCTGTAAACAGAAATTTAAAAAAAAAAAAAAAAAATCCTTCACTGATCTTTCCCAAACTGTATGTTGGTTGTCAAGCAGCATATTTCTGTGATACTTGTAACTTCTGTCTCTGGTCTTCCATGAACGATTTTATTTTCTTACATCTATTATTGTCTTCATACATGCTTATGTATTAGATACTGAAATTCTTCATTAAGCTCACCACCAAATATTCGTCTTTCAGACTTCAAATTTTCCTTTGCCTTGTCACCTTTTCCAAGTTAAACAGTCACATTTTATTTTTTTATTATTTTTCTCTATATACTATGTCTCTCCAGCCTTCTATTGCTGTTTGTTGCAGCCTGCTTAGTCCATTTTTCACTTTTCAGCAATGATCATATACACAGAGGTGTTCAGCTTTATCACAGTCATTTGGAAAGACCACTCTCCCATTTCAGTGAGCAGTTTATCTAAAAATGCATATCACAACAGCTGGTCTCATCTTCAGCCTCTCTCTTTTACCCCATTTGCTATATTGCTTTGCCTATGTTACATGTTGCTAACTACAAGTAATTTTTGCTCCTCTAAAGGCTGTGTTTTCATGAAATTATCTTGCTATTTTTAAATTAACTTTCTATGCCAGAAAGCAAACAAACAGAAAAAAAGCAGTGAGTTCTCTGAGCCTGACAAATTGTTTTGATTTTCTTGTTTTGCACAAATGTAAGGAATTGCCTTTATTTGGAAACAGAAAATCACTATGGCCTCATCAATGCTTAAAGTAGGTTCTCTGCTTCCTTTACTTCTTTTGCTTAGGAATCTTCTAAGACATCAACCTTCCTATCCTGATTTAAGGCAGCCACCCCACACACAGGCAGAAGGGAAAGTCCTGCTTGTAAAACCCACAGCAGAATGGTGGGAATGAGTGTTTTTAAAAATTCCCTTCCAATTTGAACTACTCTATAATTCTGTGTTAGTGGAGAAATCAAATGCAGGGTAAGGAAGGGATCAAGAAAACTCAGGGAGGAAGAAGCATGGGAAAACAGATGGATTAGGTTATAAAAGGCAAATGGGTAAATGAGTTAATTCACTCTTCTGTCCATGTCCTCTGTTTGATCAATCTGGTCTGTCATATCCTGGCGTCCTGTACTAAAATCAGATTTAATTTCTAATTATTTCCCTGAGTGAGAGGCTTTCTGCTCTTTATGTACATGTCTGAGTGTCAGCAACTGGAGCTGGACTCTGGGTCACAGGGTCCCATATGTATTTGGTACTGTCATCTAGTATAAATAAAGATATTAATCTCTGTGTTTTTCAGACAGCGTTAAGCCAGGCTAGCTGGTACAAAAGTAAATTGGCTTTGGAGCATGCTGTGTGTTTGTCTCTGGGAGTGAGATGGATAGAGAAATGAGCTACTAGACAGGCCAGGAATTCCAGGCTATGTGCCAGAAAGACAGCACAGTCTGGCTTTTGACTGCCAGACCCATTCTATATGTGTGACTTTCTGTACAGGAAGCAGTCGGAGACAAGAAGATGCAACGGCCATTCACTGAGTGTCTAAGCTGAGTTACTAGTGAAATCCAAGTGTCTGTGTGTGTTGGTGTGCAAACAGTATCTGCACCAGCAGCTGGAAGGTCTGCAGACTCTGAAGGCTTGTATATTCTGGTGGCAACTACTAGGGAGAACAAGGATCCAGGGGTCAATTACTGGATGAAACACATGTACAAGACAAACTACAGGAGGGATACATCTGTATAGAGATGTTTTCTGCTAACAGAAATTCATCCTGATCAAACATAAAGAACAGGATGAGGCCATTGGTGCATTTTGAGTTTATGCTAAGTGCTGTGTCTGTGGCGATATGTGTCCAGCTATGTGCACACATGTGTTTTATGTGTGCACCAATAAGAAACTTTTCATTTGAAATTTTCTCTGTTCTAGAGGCTACTCAACAGTCTAGAACACTAAGAAGGAAGCTTGCTTCAGGTCTCTCCTGTCACAGATACATCGTCACGAAGAAAATATATTTTTATGTGATGTCTTTCAGACGCAAATACAAACTCTACTTGTTGAACACAAGAGATCTTTTTTGACTCTCATGATCACGCTATGAGTTCTAGACATTAGGTAGCACCTACATACTTTTCTACACAATTTCCACAGAAATCCTAACTAAATGAAAACAAGTTAGGGGAAAAAAAAGTGCTTGCATATTTGGGATGTTACTTTTAAGGATCTGCTTGGAATATAATTGCATGGGCAGGTAAATTCACCAGTTTGGCCATAAAAATAGTTGATCTGACATTTCACCCAGAAGGTGTCATAGTCTTGGGGTGATGGCTGAATATCAAAGCACTGTGTCATGAGAAGAAAAATGGATGAGTCTTTATAATTTTATTAAAATTCTAATTTTGATTCAACTTATTATACCAAAGTCCTGTTATTGACAAAAAGCAACCAAGCATGTATATAGAATCAGGAATATATTACTGAAGACTACTAATATGTTACTACTTTAATACTCTCAGCTATCTGGATACAGAAAAGCCTAAATAATAAAACAAATTAAGCTTGACCAAAATCCCCACCTTTGTGTTAGAATCACTCTTCCTGTGTGCCTCTGGACCTTATAGTCAACACTGAACTCCTCCTCAAGAAGAATGGAGGCAGAAGAGGATAAGAAAAGAAGTCACCAGCACTCTAAGGTTCACCAGTGTGATGGTTTGAACTAATTGGAGGATTTGAATGAGAAATTAGACTATAGACTGAGAAAGGAAAACATTCTAGTGTCTCCTCCACTCATTTGTTTGCTGAAATGGTATAAATGTTAGAACCAAAACATAGGTAACTCAGAGCTGTTTGAGCTTCACTCACTGCTGCATCTCTCTCCCTGCCTTCTTAGCTGGATCTGTGTAACTTCACTAACTGGTTTCTGCCACCAACCCCCCTGGCTGTCTACCTCTCTTATTTGGCACATAAGACAGGTAGAGGGATAAGACTGGGAAGTGGGTGGAAGGTGGTAGGGTGGTTGGAAACCCATCTTAGGGACTCTGATCTCTGGGAGGGGTGTAGTGTTTCTCTATTACTTTGTTATTGTATATATCTGTAAATATCTGTGATATATTGTAAATATCTGCTTGCATATTGTGCAAAGCTGTAATATAAAGCTTTGTTTACTAACTTCCAGCCAACTGAGGATAGCCTGGGCATTTTCATAGTGTGGTGGGGACAGGGAACTCCCAAACCACCACAACCAGAAGGAGCAGTAGGCTCTCTTCCTGATCAGTCTTGGGAGTCATGTTGGATTTCTTTTTATACGTTTTCCCATCTTCATCTGTTCCCTTTCCTTTTCTCCCAGGGAAAGGGGTGAAAATACCCCTGCAGCCTCCCAGTATCCCTGGGCCTGTTTTTCTAGTAGGGACTGACTGGTGCTCTCATCCTCTTCCCCATCAATACTCACAGGTCTGGATCTCAAACAGGTTGGACAACAGGTGTTTGGCCATGGGGTGCCTGATAAATCCAGCTCAGCCCTTCTCAGGCCAAGGGCAGCCCCATCACTCACTGAGACCTGACACAGTCCAAAGCCTGCTCCCTGCAGTGGCAAAAACATATGCACTGGTTTTAGGCTATAAATTACTCTGAGGCATAAATTTGTTTGTATTCTACCTTTCAACTTGTATGCATCAAAGTCCATTCTGCATGTGATATGTATTTGCACTGTTTACCTGTATATGGCTTTATTGCCTTGAGATTTTTAATCCTTCATTGTAGTAAACCTATTAACAGGAAAACGTATTAGCTATTTTTAGAGGAATAAAATGTAAAAGACTGCAAGAACTTTCCAATTCCTAAAAGTTACTTTGTTTTCATTATTGTCTTGAACTTCTGGCAATTAGTTGCCCATTGTTCTACAATAATAAATAGAGTAAATCAGCTCACGTTATGTTAACAAAAACCCAAAACAATACCAGAGAAACCACTGGAGTCATGATGAACTGGTATCAGGATGAGGACCAAAGTATACAAACAAGATGAGTTGCAAGAGTTTAGCTCTGCAACTAATAGTGAATACAAAGCTTAAAGGATCAGTAATTGTGGGGGTATTGTTGTGCACAGTATCTGATATAAACTCATTATGTCAAGTTTTAACTTAATCTGTTATTAACTATGCTGTCAGAAATCTAACATAAGCATAAATAATGCTATGGAAAATTAGAATTCTGACAAATGTAAATATAAACACAGAAAACAATAATACAGCAAGTCAAGTTCTTAGAAATATTACCTTAATATAATTACATTGAAAATATACCACAGTGATTTTAAAGTAAATAAATAAATAAGTGTTTTTTTTAAAGGAGGGGAAAAAAGCAAAATTTTTGCCTGTGACAATATACTAAAGGGCTTGTACAGAGGCACTTGATCTGGCAGAAGAAAAATGGACATGAGAATTTTAGCTTTTACTGATGCAAGAAAATGATTTCTGGCTGCAGGCATACCAGTCCATTGGTAATTTCACACCATGCTGCATTTACACATAAATTTCTAACTTTGCCTCTTTTGACTGTTTTATGAGAATTCTTCCATGTTCTATCTTGCAAATATGCACCAAACCAATACACCTAAAATAGACAGACTATGTAAACTGATTCTGATATTACCTTTTATTACTACAAAGAATAGGCACAAATTGTGCAAACCCATAGATAGTGTTGAAGTTTCGACCATCAACCAGATGGCTGCTTTGCTATTACTCACTTATCTCTCCTAAAACAAATGCAGTCTCAGAGGCTCAGATATTCAATCATTATTCTGCAAGTTGTGAATGTCTTGTAGGTTCTTTGAGTTTCTTTGTAGTCTCTGCAAAATACTTTGCTTTAAACATAAAACAGACACACGGTAAATCAAACTAATAATTTAAATGGTGAAATAGTAATAGAAAAAATATTCAAGCCATCCTAAACAAATAGAATACCAAGTGTATTTCTTCCATTGAGCTGCTTTACATTCTTTCTGTATTAGACAAACACACCTCTCTGTTAAGGGTGCTATTTTATTCATATTGACTCAAAATAAATTGATATATTTTGAAAAGAAATGCACTATTATTTGCTATAAGAGTTCTAAGGGAGAAAAAAATTACAAAATCATCAATTACATCATGATGGTGTTTTCAAGACTGCTAAATTTGTCTGGGTTGTGTTTATTTTATTGTGAGTTTCTCTGTGTCTTAACATGTTTTTGAACTGTCACCATCTGCCTCTTCAACAAGCCCCCCTCACTATCCTCAAATAAATGGTAGTAGATATATTCACACTCAAAGACACCAGGGGTATAGCAGCTTTAAATACAGAGCTCTGACAGGATGCTGTCCGAATCCAAATTTAATTCAAGTTTAATCAACAGTACCACCATGTGGCTGTCCTGCACCAAATGTTAATGCTCACCCATTAAAAAATAACAGAAAGGCTAAAACTACATTTGCATTTTGAAACTGATGTCTTACTAACAGAGCAATCAAATTACTCTATGTGAGTTGCTAATTTTAACAGAAAAGTAATGCCAGTATCTCCATAACAATGTTGTGTTGCAAGTTTTATTGTAATTATTGTCTGTTATAGACCACCCAACCAGGAAGAAGAGGTTGATTTATTATTCTTTAAGAGCTGGAGGCTGCTTCACTTGCCCGTGTTCTTGTGAGCAACTTCAACTTGCCAGACATCTGCTGGGAATTTAACACTGCAGAGAAGAAGCAGTCCAGAAAGTTCCTAGAGTGCACAGAGGATAGCTTCTTAACCCAGCTGTTATGTGAGCCTACCAGGGGTGCAGCCATGCTCGACCTGCTGTTCACAAATAGAGCAGGGCTAGTGGGAGATGTGATAATTTGAGGCTGCCTGGGGTCCAGTGACCATGAAATAATAGAGTTTTCAATATATGGTGAAAACAGGAGGGGCATCAACGAAACCTCTACACTGGAATTCTGAAGGGCAGACTTTGGCTTATTTGAGGAACTAACTTGGGAAGTTCCTTGGGAAACAGCCTTTAAAAACAAAGAGGTCCAGGAAGGCTGGACTTACTTCAAGAAAGAACTCTTGAAGGCACAGGAATGAGCTATCCCAATGTGCCAGAAGGAGAGCCAATGGGAGAGACATCCAGATTGGATGGGCAAGGAGATTCTGAAGGAATTAGGGAGGAAAAAGAGGGCATATCACCTTTGGAAAAAAGGGTAAGTATACCAGGAAGAGTTTAAAGATGTTGCTAGTTCTTGTAGGAAAAAAAATTAGAAAAACAAAAGCGCATTTAGAACTTAGGCCACTGATGTAAAGGGGAACAAAAAATATTTCTATAAATATATTAAGGGCAAAAGAAGGGGCAAGGACAACCTCCACTCTTTACTGGATGTGGAGGGGAATATAGTAACAAAAGATGAGGAAAAGGCAGAAGTACTCAATACCTTCTTTGCCTCAATCTTCAATAGTGGGACAGATTGTGTTCAAGACAACTGGCCTTCCAAACAGACAGATAGACCAGTATAGTTCTCCTGTAATCCAAGAGGAAGAAGTAAGGGACCTGCTGAGGCACTTAGATCATCACAAGTCCATGGGACCAGATGGGATCCATCCTAGGGTGCTAAGAGAAATGGCAGATGAGCTGGCCAAGCCACTCTCTATCATCTATCAACAGTCTTGGCTCTCTGAAAAGGTCTGTGAAAACTGGAAGCTCAATGTGATGCCAGTCCACAAGAAGGGTCAGAAGGAGGAACTTGGAAATTAGACCTGTTATCCTGACCTCAGTGCCAGGCAAGGTTATGGAACAGTTCATCTTGAGTACAATTATACAGCACTTACAGGATGGCCAAGGGATAAGGCCCAGCCAGCATGAGTTTAGGAAGGATGGGTCCTCCCTGACCAACCTGATCATCTTTTACGATCAGGTTGCCTGCCTGGAGAATGGAGAGAAAGGCTGGAAGGCTGTGGACTTTAGCAAAGCCTTTGACACCATCTGCCACGACAAGCTCCTGGCAAACCTGGCAGCTCGTGGCTTGGATACATTCACTCTGAAATGGGTCAAGAGCTGTCTGGAGGCCCAAGCCCAGAGTGGTGGGGTATGGTGCCACATCCAGTTGGTGGTCAGTCACTAGTGGTGTCCCCCATGGATCAGTGCTTGGCCTGATCCTGTTCAATATCTTTATTGATGACCTGGACTAGGGGATTGAGTCCATCATCAGTAAATTTGCAGATGACACCAAGTTAAGAGCAGGTGTTGATCTGTTGGAGGGTAGGAAGGCCCTGCAGAGAGACCTGGACAGGCTGCATGGGTGGGCAGAGGCCAGTAGGATGAGATTTAACAAAGCTAAGTGTAGGGTTCTACACTTTGATCACAACAACCCCTACAGTGCTACAGGCTATGGACAAAGTGGCTGGAGAGCCGCCAGGCAGAGATGGACCTTGGTGTGCTGATAGATACTAGGCTGAACATGAGCCAGCAGTGTGTCCAGGTGGCCAGAAGAGCCAATGGCATCCTGACCTGTATCAGGAATAGTGTGGCCAGCAGGACAAGGGAGGTTATCCTTCCCCTGTACTTGGCACTGGTCAGGCCACACCTTGAGTACTGTGTCCAGTTCTGGACCTCTCAATTCAAGAGAGATGTTGAGATACTGGTATGTGTCCAGAGAAGGGCAATGAAGCTGGTGAGGGGCCTGGAGTACAAGCCCTATCCCTATGAGGAGAGGGGCCTGGAGTACAAGCCCTATCCCTATGACGAAAGGCTGAGGGAGTTGGGTTGTCTAGCTTGGAGAAGAGGAGGCTTAGGGGTGACCTTTTTGCTGTCTATGACTAACTAAAGGGAGGTTGTAGCCAGGTGGGGGTTGGCAACCAGCATCAGAATGAGGGGACAAAATCTCTAGTTGTGCTGAGGGAGGTATAGGCTGGATATTAGGAAGAAGTTCTTCACAGAGAGAGTGATTTGCCATTGGAATGGGCTGCCCAGGGAGATGGTGGAGTCACTGTCCCTGGAGGTGTTCAAGAAAGGACTGGATAGGTCAGTTAGTGCCATGGTCCAGTTGATTGGATAGGGCTGGGTGCTAGGTTGGACTTGGAGGTCTTTTCCAACCTGGCCTGTTCTGTTCTGTTCTGTTCTGTTCTGTTCTGTTCTGTTCTGTTCTGTTCTGTTCTGTTCTATTCTATTCTATTCTATTCTATTCTATTCTAATCTAATTCTATTTTATCTTGAAGACTTTGTAATCCTGAATTTCCAATGCACCTTTTTAATGTTTCAGTAAGTTTCAGGGAAGAGTTTATAAAGAACATTTTTAGGAATAATTTTATCGTTCACTAATCTGTTAGCTCTATGACACGTTTTTTATTTAAAGTATACAAGAGAATATTAAGGATAACATTTTTTTTTAACTAACTCTAATCCAGTAGATTTAGTAAGTCTTTCTTCTATTCACAGAATATTTGCTGATACTCCTTTAAGTTGCTACTTCATTTTCTATTTTCACATAATCATAGAACTTTAGAAGTTGAAAGAGACTTTGAGAGGTCATTGAGTCCAACCTCCCTGCCAAGGCAGGATCCCCTAGGGCAGTTCACATATGAATGCATACAGATGAGTTTTAAAGTCTCCAGAGGAGACTCCACAACCTCTCTGGGTAGCCTCTTCCTGTGCACCATCACCCTCACTGTAAAGAAGTTTCTCCTCATTTTGAGGAGAAAATTTCTATGTTCCAGAATGTACCTATTGCTCCTTGTCTTATTGCTGCTGAGCACCGAAAAGAAATTGTCCCCATCCACTTGACACCTACCCCACAGATATTTGCACACATGGGTAAGATCTCTCAGCCTTCCTTACTCCAAACTCAAAAGCCTCAGGTTTCTCAGCCTCTCTTTGTTGGGGAGATGCTCAAGTCCCCCAGTCATCCTCCACTGGACTCTTTCCAGCAGGTCCCTGTCTCTCTTGAGCCCAAAATTTGACATAGTATTCCAGGTGTGGTCTTACTAGGCCAGAGTAGAGGGAGAGAAGACCCTTCCTAAACCTGCTGGACACACTTTTCCTGATGCACCCAGGATGCCATTTGCTCTCTTGGCCACAAGGCCACATGGCTATCCCATGGAGAACTTGCTGTCCTCCAAAATGCCAAGATTTTCTCCACAGAGCTTCCCACCAGCAGAGCAGCTCCGAACCTGTACTGGTGCCTGCTGTTATTCCTTCCCAGAATAATTCCTTATTGAATTTGAGGTTAGTTCTCAGATAATCTTCAATTTATAATAAAATAGTTTGGATATTTAATTATTTTTGAAAGCAAAAAAATAAGTAAACAACCTTCCCCCTCCCAAAAAACAAATCCAAAACAACAAAATATCCAAAAAATCCCCAAAACCAACCAAGCAAAAATGCCACATAAAACTGTTCCTTGACCCTACGCTAGAAGAAAAAAACAAAACAAAAAAAGAAAACTATTAAATGCAATGAGAAATAAAAAATACGTTGTGCCAAAACTTTTAGAGCAAAAAATACATACGAAATTATCTGAAGTGTAAAGAAGCACCACAGAAAATGAAAGTAGAGCAGATGAAGTGTGCTAGCAAACACATGGCTTTTGAGAATACTTTTAAAGAACATCATAGTTGGGTTCTACAATATGCTACCAAGATTCTTGAAGGTTTAAGAGGGTTATATGAACTACTAGTCATGTTTTTAAAAAAGGATTGGTAAAATATAATTACCAGCAAAGTACTGGAGAATTACTACCATTTCTGGAGGTTTTAGCTGTCACAGGGGAATTCACTGAAGAACCTCAAGAAAATAATTACACCACTCAGTGACATGAAATTTGAAAATGTATTATTAAGCAAGGTAAGCACAACAGGGACTTGTAGCTTCTATTGCATGTTTTCTAGCATATGACATGCTCTTACACAGTGTACATAACACATACAGGTCCCACTACAATGAAACAGGTAGACAGAAACATAGGAAAGTAAAAAGCCCTCAAAACCAGAAGATAAAGTGTGGTGGGTTAAGCTTTGCTATTGGATTGAGTCCACCATTAGTAAGTTTGCAGACAAGACCAAGTTAGGACCATGTGTCGATCTGTTAGAGGGTAGGAGGGCTCTGCAAAGGGACCTGGACAGGCTGGATAGATGGGCGCGTACCCATGCCATGAGTTTCAACAAGTCCGAGTGCCTTGTTCTGCACTTTGGCCACAACAACCCCATGCAGCACTACAGGCTGGGAGCAGAGAGCAAACAGGCAGAGAGGGACCTGAGAGTGCTGGTTGACAGGTGACTGAACATGAGTCGGCAGTGTGCCCAGGTGGCCAAGAAGGTCGATGGCATCCTGACCTGTATCAGGTATAGTGTGGCTGGTAGGACCAGGGAGGTCATTCTCCCCCTGTACTCATCACTGGTTAGGCCACAGCTTGAGTACTGTGTCCATTTCTGGGCCCTTCAATTTAAGAAAGATGTTGAGGTGCTTGAATGTGTTCAGAGAAGGGCAAAAGGGCTGGTGAGGGGTGTGGAGCACAAGCCCTGTGAGGAGCAGCTGAGCTGGGATTGTTCAGCCTGGAGAAGAGGAGGCTCAGAGGGACCTTATTGCTCTCTACAACTACCTGAAAGAAGGCTGTATCCAGGTGGGGGTCTCTTCTACCAGGCACCCAGTGACTGGACAAGAGGACACAGTCTCAAGCTGCTCCAGGGTAGGTTTATGCTGAACATTAGGAAGAAGTTGTACATGGAAAGCATGATTGGCCATTGGAATGGGCTATCTGGGGAGGTGGTGGAGGTGTTTAGGAGGAGGCTGGATGAGGCAATAAGTGCAATGGTTTAGTTAATTAGGAGGGTTAGGTGATAGGTTGGATTTGATGAACTTGAAGGTCTTTTCCAAGGTGGTTAATGATGTGATTCTGTGATTACTCATGGAAGTAACAAAAAAATATTGTAGGAAATTCATCTGAATGCATCAAACACTTCTAGACTCTAATGTATACCATAGTATTTGTTAATTATGCTTATCATATATTTGTCTGTAGTTTACCTTCCCTACATGCCAAGTGCCCAGCTGGTCACTTTTTTTGCCTTCCCTCCTCAACAACATGAGGAGAAAAACTCAAAATGTATCATGGGTCAAGGTAAAGATAGGGATATCATTTACAGGCTACCAACATGGGCAAAACAGACTCAAGTTGTGGAAAGTTGATTTAGTTTATTGTCAGTTAAAACACATTTCAGTGATGATAAACACAGACAAAAGCTAAACCCCTTTTTTTTTTTTTTTTTTCCAGGCTCAAATTCAGTCCTTCATCCTCAACTCCTCTACCTCCTCCCCCACCAAGTGACTCAGAGAGATTGGTAATGGGAGTTTGTGATCAGTGTGTAACAGCTACTTTTCTTTCCTCTCTCCTCAGAATTTTCCTCTGCTTCAGTGTGGGTCCCTCCTAGTGTGGCAGGGCAGGGCACTGCCCCACCAGAGGTTTGAATGAGGTGCGAACTGCGGCAGGGCACACCCAAGTCCACTGTCCCACTGGAGGTGTGAATGGGGCAGTAAACGGTCTTCCCCACTCCTGACCTCTGTCACAGGAGGTTTGGAATAGGCGTAAAGTACCTTCTCCCACTCCCCGTGGGCTTGAACAGGAAAGGAACAAATCACCCCAGGAAGAGACTGTCTCCCATTTGTAAGTAGGGCAAAGCTGCTTCATGCCCAAACCTTTCCAATTTTTCTGATTTTTCCTAAATTACTTGAAAAGGCATCCTTGAGAAGACTTTTCCTGAAAGAATTAGGACCCAGACTTAAACCAATTTACACATAGATTGTGGGTGGGGCTTTTGGAAATTATAAAAGCTACGTAATTTATAATTCCTGCCTCTTCAATCACCCACAATCAATTCACCTACCTGTTTCAGTCTTTCAGGATAAACCTGTGCCAGTGTACTTTCTTTACAACCTTCGGGATTATGATTCCTTCAGGATATATTTAACTGGCCCACTGATATCTATTCAGGTTCCAGGGAAGTGCCTGTTTCACCACGGTCTCCTCCAAGGGCTGCAGGGAGAGCTCTGCTTGTGCTTGAGCATCTGAAATGTCTCCTCTTTCCCTTCTGTTGATGTCAGCAGGCTTCTCATACTTTCCTTCTCCCCTCTGTCCAGCTTGACTTGCAGGTTCAGCTTTAGCCAGCAGTGGGTATATCCAAACTGGCTGGAAACAGCTGTGTTCAGTAGAGGGCAGCCTGGACTCTTCTCACAAGGATCACCTCTGCAAACTCCTGCTGTCAACACCTTACCACACAAACTCTGTACAAACTGTAATCAGAAAATGACAGGATTCTGAGGAGAAGTGCATTACCCTAAATCTGAACCTGAAAAGCTGGGACCTATCGGATTTCTCACTCTAATTCTGAAGCTAGCAACATTTGAATTTTTTTCTTGCTCAATTAAAAATTGGTAGTAATTTAAAATAACATTAATAATTTAAACATAGATGTTAAATGAATTTCCTACAAAAAAATATTGTAGGAAATTCATCTGAATGCATCAAACACTTCTAGACTCTAATGTATACCATAGTATTTGTTAATTATGCTTATCATATATTTGTCTGTAGTTTACCTTCCCTACATGCCAAGTGCCCAGCTGGTCACTTTTTTTGCCTTCCCTCCTCAACAACATGAGGAGAAAAACTCAAAATGTATCATGGGTCAAGGTAAAGATAGGGATATCATTTACAGGCTACCAACATGGGCAAAACAGACTCAAGTTGTGGAAAGTTGATTTAGTTTATTGTCAGTTAAAACACATTTCAGTGGTGATAAACACAGACAAAAGCTAAACCACTTTTTAAACCACTGTAAAAAGATCCTCAATCTTTTTACATCTTGAGGATCTGTATTATTGTGGTCAGACTCCTTCCCTGTGCCAGTCATAGCAGCTATGAAGGGCTGTGCACTAGAGAAGAAAATCTGCTAATCCATTACAACTGTGAAGCTTGATTTTTAACATTTGTATTCTCAAGAAGGCTGAAATAAAAGACAGATTTTCTTTCTTTTTCTTGTCACCTTCACATCATGTGGCCAGAAAAAGCCTGGCACCTCCTACATATATTTAACTGAAGGGATCAACCAAATATTAACACTGAAATCATAATCCTTACTTTATTCTTTCTGTGACTAGAACTTAATTTTGCTTTCATAAAGCAAATGTAGGCTGAAAAAACATTAGATTATGTATTTATACATTTGTTCCAAGGAAGTTCCATTTATTTATATTGTTAAGAAGTGGTTCTAGCTGGCAAATTCTTAGAAGATTGTATTACTGGAAAAGACTCAGAATTCAGTCTTGCCAATTTGTCACAAAAAAAAAAAATAATTCTAAAGGTGAGGAAAAAAGGTAGGGGTAAATCTTCAGTCTTTCTGCTGAATACAGAACTTTTCTACTGTTCCTTTTTACATTTTCTCTCTCCCACAGACATGAGGAAGGATGCTGAATCTGACTTGTTTGGCTCCATTTTTCTTTTGTAGAAAAAACTTTCTTAGTGCAGTAGAATTAGATGCAAGTATCTTAGAAGTCTAACTATCAGAGGGGCATACTGCACTGTGTGTGTCATTTTCCCTTCCACTGATTAGTACAGATCAATTTCAGTGGGGAGGGAGTTGGTCATTCTCCATCTCTGGATATTTTTTTAAGCATCACTCATTGTTTGTTTGGTTTTCCCATAGTACTGTGAAATAGTATTATATTTAATTGATATGGCAAGATATTAATAGCAGAGAGGGTGCAGCAGTGGCTTCTGTGAGAAGACACCGGAATCTGCCTCTATATGTGACAGCCAGTTTCAGCTGGCTACAACACTGGCCAAAGTTGAGCCAATCAGTAGTGTTGAAAGTGTTTCTCTGAGGAATGTGTTTAAGAAGAGGAAATATCACCATACAACAGTGGCTGAATGAGGAGAATAAAATATATGAGAGAAGCAATCCTCCAGGAATCAAGGTCAATGAAGAAGAAGGGGGATGAGATGCTCCAGGTGCAGGAGCAGAGATTGTCCTGCAGTCCCTGAAGAAAACTATGGTGATGAAGGTGGATCTGTCCTGAAAAAAAAAAAGCCACAGCCCACTTAGGAGCATAGGCCACACAGCAGCAGGCTTCTGGAGAGTCTACATCCCATAGAGAGGAGCTCACACAGAAGCAGATTTTCTGGCAGAATTTCCATGGGGAATTCATGGTTGAGAACTCCAGTCCTGAAAGACTGGAACCTATGGAAAGAATGCATACAAGAGCAGTTCTTGAAGAACTGCAGCCTTTGAAGAGTGCCAGCATTGAAGAAAACAATGAAAGACTCTTGATGAGTGGGATCCCACACTAGAGCGTGGGAAGAGTGTGAACTGACCGCAACCTTTGTTCTCCAGCCTTCATTCCCCATTTTCTTCTGTCCTGTTGAAGAGGAGGAGTAACAGAACAGTTTGGTGAACATCTGGCTTCCAGGTAAGGTCAGTGCATTACAAATATAATGGAAATAGTGTTATTGATGATCCAGTTCAGTCTTTGAAAACTTGTAATATTTTACAGATTGTTTCTTAAGTTAGCCTTTAGTGTCTCCAAAGATTACACAAAACTATTTCACAATAGAAGTCTTTATACATTCTGACTGCCCTTTTACTGAGGAAGTTCTCATAGTAACCAAGGTAAATTTATCCTTCTAATTCAGCCCATTCCTCCTTTTTTCTAATGACTGATCTTCAGTGTTACTAGCTCTTTGGCTCCTTACCTATTTTTGTAGGGTTATCATGTTCCTCCCCAAGCATCACCTCTTTAAGCTAAATAAATGTAATTCCTTTAATTTTCACTTAGAAGTTATGTTTCATGTAGAAATAAAACAAGATAGTTGTGTGAGATTTGTGTCTTTTCCCAAACACCAATGTAGTTAGAATAATTTACTCTTCTCTGAAATTCTACGTTTTACTTAAGGAAAGCATCATTCTTCCCCCAGAGCAGGAGGACAGCAATGGAAAAAGAGTCGTAATGGTTCAATTCTGCATATCCTTGAGTTGTGATGGCTCTGGGGGAAAATGTAGGAGCTTAAAACAGTAGCTGTAAAAGATTATCTCTGGGCTTTACATCTCATTCTATATCACACCTTTCAATGTGTTTTAACAGTGTTGTGTTTTAGATAACTGGGTTTTCTAGCATTTGAACCAACAAATCATTAGTATTCCTTTACTATATTTGATTGTTTCCATCTACAAAATGAGGAAAAATATGGAGAGAAATAACTAATTCTCAATTACATTTTTTGACTATAGGAATAAAAACTGATATTGATGGAACCATGTATTGCTGTCCTTGTGACACCAGAGAATTGTCATGATCCAAAAATACTTCAGTGTCTTGCAAACTCTGATTTTTAGATTCTTTCTCATTTTTAATGGTAAATACCAAGCCTTGAATGAAACAATATCTAAATATTAGCTATCACTCAAGCATTCTAGAAACAATTTTCTCAACAGAAAAATTGGTACTGAGTTTTGAAATTTTGACTTCAGGCAGATTCTAATGTGGTCTTGTAGCATGAACATCCATAATCAGCTAGAATACATTTAACAATCTCCTGAAGTTCACCTGACCACTAGTTTTCACCCAAAAAGAATTCTTTTGGATAGACAACTAGAAGACTACTCTGCAGTGTAAGCCAAAGTTCAGTAGGTGCTGAAGGTCAACAAATTTATACCAAAGGCACCCTTCTACTCCAAATTTAAATCATAAATATATAATTTTCACTCAGAGAGCCCAGATTACAGGGCAGGTATAAATGAGAATAATTGTCTTATTTGTGAGGAACAGCAAAAATTTTGACACTGTTCTGTATAGGCAGGAAGTGCCTCGGAAAACAAGACAGATTGTGGAGCAGCTATGTCAACAGGATTCAGGTCTTGTGCTGACAGTGAGCTAAATGTGAGCCAGCAGACTTACCTGGCAGCAGAGACAGCCAGGAGCATACTGTGCTGT
Organism: Psilopogon haemacephalus; assembly: GCA_013396835.1. Classification (NCBI taxonomy): domain Eukaryota; kingdom Metazoa; phylum Chordata; class Aves; order Piciformes; family Megalaimidae; genus Psilopogon; species Psilopogon haemacephalus. The sequence continues at coordinate 116,041 of VWZI01017364.1, read as the reverse complement.
ATCAACAGGACCAGAGCAAATAGATTGAAGGAAGGAATAATTACTTGCTGCTTGATGCATGTTAGACCACATCTGTAGTCATCAATACAAGAAAGATGTTGGTCAACTGGCATGAAGTCAGGAGAGAGATGTGGCTGAAGATGAAGGTCATAAGACTTGTTCATTCTGGGTAATAGATGGCTTTGGAGGGGGACTGCCTGTCTGTACTGACAGGATGAGTTACTGAGATGATACAGCTAGCCTCGTGGTTGCCTTGTGGGAGAGAGACAGTAGACAGAAGTGGAACAAAAGAGGGAGACAAAGGTTATAATTAAGAGCTTGCATGCATGCAGTGTCCAGTCTTGGATGTTTTCTACATCTGACTGGATAAGGCTCTGGATAAGCTGGTATGATCTTATAGGTGAGCCTGCTTTCAGTAATATATTGGAATAGATGAATTCTTGAGGTTCATTTCAACTTCATCCTGTGATTTGACAGAATTGAAACAAGCAAATAACAAAATCAGACATAGGCAGATCTTGTGGAAAGGAGACCAGTGTCGTTCTGATGATTCTATTTTTCAGGAAGAGGTCTGCAGTGCTAAATTGAACAGGAGTATGTAGATGGAAGCAGCTTGAAGAAACGTCAGTTTAGTCTTACAACTCTATGCTCAAGTAGTAATGCAGAACCTGCACTGTACTCTAGCCTTTTCTCTCCTTTCAAGTAAGAAGCTATGGTCTTCTTCACTCTTGCAGAAGCCTGCAGTTTATCCTCATTCTTCTGTCACACTCCATCAAAGTCCACAAAAATGGTAATGGGAGACAAGTTACATGTAATTTTCTAGGCTATCTTCAGGTAGGTTTGATAATAAAAGGTGTATAAATTTTACTTTAGAGAAATCATTGTGAAAAACATTTAGAATGGTCTCAACTGCTCACAATGGCAGAAAAAAAAAGGTAGATTGACTGGGGAGAAGAAAGAAGGACTGTGTTAATTTCTTCAAATAACACTATTTTTGAGGCTGAGATGAGGCATTTAACAAAGAAACCTTGTTCAATGTTTATCAATTTGCACATTTTTAAATTGAGTTCTGGAAGGTTAGAAATAGAGATAAAAATATATTTCTTGGCAATACTTTTTTTTATTTTCCACTCCCACAGGCTCAAGAGACAAAATAGGAGGTGTTTCCATCTGCTTCAATCCTAGTAATGTTTCAAATCAACTTTTTTTCATAATATTTTAAAAATATATTTAAAAATGTGGTGGTTTAAGCAGTTACCTGCCTCCCCACCTTTTTATAAACCCCGGTTAGGACTCAGAAACACTGGAAGTTAATAAATGAAGCTTTATATTTACAGCAATGCATAATATACAAGCAAATATTTACAAAGTATAACAGGTATTTACAGATATATACAGTGAAAAGGTAATACAGACATTACACCTCTCCCAGAGACCAAAATCCCCAAGAGAGGGGTAACCAACCACCCCTACCACCCTTCCCTGTTTCCCCAATCTTATCTCACCACCTGTTGATGCTGAAGATAAGCAGAGGTAGATCGGCCAGGGGGGTTAGTAGTAGAAAAGAAGTTAGTAGAATTCCTGGGAATTAGCTACCAAGGCAAAGAAAAAATGAGACCATGCAAAGAGAAGCAGCCGCAGCCAGAGTGGTCAGAAACCGTCTGATATCTAGTGTTTTGGGTACAATTCTTAAAAACAACTATTTTTTCTTTCTCAGTAAAGGTCTGGGTGAAGTAACATAATGTGTTTTCCTTTCTCAGCTAATAGTCTAATTTCTCACTCAAATTCTCCAATTAGCTCAAACCAGCACAAAAGAGAAGTGTTAAACTAAAATGATAAAATAGATTTGATTAAATAAGACAATCTTTTTTCTCCAGGTTTGATCCACTTAATATAAGAATCTCAAATTTGGTGTCATTATTTGTGTTGCTTGAGATTTTATCCTATTGTTTAAACAGGCAAATTTATTCAGAAATAAGCTGATATATGTAAAGCTCAATTCTTAGTTGGTTTAAGTCTGATTTACTCCATCTAGGATGATTTCACAGAGACTTTTATAAGTCACACCATCTAATAGGACTACAATATTATTGCATTTCTGTAAGAAGTGCTCATAATATAGGGTTTGGATTTGGGGATTTTTTAAGTCTTTTTTTTTTTTTTTCCCTGAAGTGGTTTTATACCACACGTTATATTCTTTATGTGACTAAGAAAAATGAGAAGAATAAAAACAATAGAAATATACAGATTATTACAGAGAAGACAGTATTCAAAGGTAATTATAGTAGCAAAGACTGAATTCTAAAATTCTAGTAATTAGAAAATATTAATTCTGTCTATAGATTATATAGAGTTTGACACACAGAAAAGCTAGTGGATATTTACTCAAGACACTAAAAGTAAGATTTCAACAACTTATGTTTTCATTTGAAGAACTTCAATTAGAAAACTTGGGGTGTGGGGTGGCTGTGTGTACTTGTTTTAATGCATTCAATGTAGAATTACAGATTCATTTTTATTACTTGTATTTGTTCCTTTGCATCAGAAAGGACATCAGAGCTTGTAAATACTTGTATTTAGTTTTTTATTAAATTAAGTAATTCATAGTAATATCCCATTTTTTTCTATTAATAAACTCTTGGATAAAACAATACTCATTGATGCAGGTGAGTTTAATACTTGTTTACAACAATTACACAGAAGGTTCAAATTCAAATAACTGATAAATTGTTTAACTGAGGATATTCATCTGACTACACCATGAAGTGAAAAGCTAGCTCAAAAAGAAAAATAATCACAGATTAATGCAGACTTGGTCTATTTCCCACCGTACCAGGTACCTTGTTCTTCCAAGCTTCTATAGTTTCATTAGTTTAAGCCCATCAATTCTATGCCGAGAGTATTGAAAGACAATTTTTTTTCTGAAACAGGGTATATAGAAATCAGTTTGAGAGGATAAAAGAGGTACTTCACACAAAAAGAAAAACACACACACACAAAAAAAAAACCAAACTAAAAAACCCAAATAAACAAACAAAAAACAGTATGAGGATGAAAGCCAAATAAATTATAAAGAGATGAATAAACCAATAATGTTCACAAATCTCATGTGTGGATATTATTCCAATTCCTATCTTTATTTATCACAGTGGTCTAAAATCCTTTTGATACCTGAGACAGTTATAGAATCATAGAATAATTTGGGTTGGGAAGTGTTCTGGAAGGCCTAAACAGGCCAAAATAAGCCTGAACATGTCCTGGCTTGCCCAGACATGTTTTCTGCTCTCCCTCCTTCTGTTGTCAGGAGAAGCAACTGCAGGAAAGGAAGGCAACAGGGCCAGGTGCCACCATGTCTGTCTAAACTTATTTACAGGGTACCTGCACATGTTTATACATTTACTTGTGTTCTGCCCTAAAAGGTAAAAACAAGCCCTGACTTCACCTAATGTGGTTAAGCTTGGCTAATTGCCATTCTGATTGGCTAATCTGTGTCCAAAGGCCCATTAGTCTTGGGCTACATTGATAAAAGAAATGAGCATGTAGAGACAGTGTACTTGCTGCTACTGCTATTGTTCCTGCCTCAAAACGCTCTCTGCTTCTGGCAGTGCTACTGCCTCATTTCATCCTGCCATGCTTTGTTATGAACTAGCCCTGCTACATAGTAACAAACACTCATGCTTTGGGTTTGTCCCCTGGAAACTGCTTCTAGTTTACCAGGCATCCACTTTAAATGACTCCAGGTGGAGTCTCATGAGATTATTATTGGTAAAGCATCCAGTGGAAGGTCAAATAAATTGGGACACTTTTCTTTCTTCAAGAGAATGTAGTTCAATCATTCCTAACTTGACTGAGGAGAACAGGTAGAAAACCAAGAGGAAAGATATCTGTTGTTGTTAGGTTGTAATGCAGCAATTAACTCTGAGGATTATTCATCACTATTTTTTAAAGTATAAGACAAAAGTCCTCTCTTGAATGATTTAATCTGATTGAAGACTGCTATCAACAGTCATAAACCTGTTATCCACTGTTGGTCTTCAGACTTTTGCTTGGGATACAGCCCTTCCCTGCTCACTACTGGAGTGAGTTTGTGCCCCTTAGCTGTTTCAGCTCAGTATGTTTATGGTATGACTTTTACAGTGGCTTAAATGTCAATATCACTTCTTAAAAGTCAGTATTTCCCAGAAGCTTTGGAGGCCTACCTGCTGCTTATGCTATACTTTCCTTTTTCTTCCAAGGCATCGTTTAATTCCCTTCTGGGCAGAATGTTAATCTTTATTCTGTAAACTGAGAGCATATACAGCCTTTGATGAACCTAAATGAGAGAGGTGCTAATGTTAGGCAAATACAGGAAGTTTTTCTTAATGTAGTTAAGCATTGAACTATCTTGGGTAAGGTTACCAGTCAGAAATCCTAAAATTATGTATGAAGACTCCTGTTGATTCACGAACCTATTAGGCAGAAAGCGTTTACCACAGCAACAGGATACTCATGACAAAGAGGTCTTCAAGAAAGGAAAAAAGTCCTTTGGCAGAGGAATAGTCATTTAGTATTAAACAGAGGTTGGAGGCACCATGGAAGGAATCAGATATACACAAATCCTTCTTGCTGTGAATGAGAAGCACTGATTTGACAAGAAAGATTCAGATACGTGACATCATGCAGAAATTAAGAACCCAGTGAGTACTGCAGAAGTGGTGTTTTCTTGGGTGATTTTCACTTTTTTTACAGCGATCTGGTAAGGAAATTATTGCTAATGTTATTAATGTTTTCATTAATAGTTCTTTAATAGATGCACTGTATGCTGACAGTGCAAAAGAAGTGCAGAAAGACAATCTGGGTATAGAGACAGAAAAGCGGCAATAGAGTTTTAATATGGAATGATGCAACTATCAAAAGCAATACTGTTAAAAATGGCTCAAAGGAAGATAGCAGGGCAAAAGCACATCTGTTTCCACTGTGATATACCTTATAAAGCTCCAGAATGATATGTGCATGCCTTGTCACACAAACAAACAAACAAAACCCCCAAAAACCAAACTAAACCTAAAATGTGTTTCACTCTGGTATTAGTGTAAGCACAAATAGAAAATTAAGTAAAGTTTGAGGCACCTGAACCCTGGAAAGATAGCAACAAACAGGAGAATATTTATAGAGGTACCGTAAAAACATATGTTGAAAGGATTCAAGAAAGAATAAAAGATTCAAGTATCATTTATTCTTGGAGATAGTTTATAGGCCCTCTTCTGAAAATCTTATGCTGTATCATAATATGTTTTAAATGTTTGTGTGAGAAGTAAGTTTTCATTCTTATATGTTATTTTGTTACATTTCTAAGCTATTTTTCATTTTGACTCAGTGTTTGGTTCTTTTTTTCTAAAATATTTTCACTGTTACCTGATTGAACTTCATGTACGCATTTGCAGAAGTGACAAAATAGCAGTCTCACTCTTCAGATGTCATCATGTAGACAAAACAACCTGAAATTTTCTTTTTTTTTTTTTTAAGTAAAAACATACTTTAAAAAATAAAAAGAAAATAAGATTGGAAAGAGAGCTCTACTAAGACTGTGTGATAGCATATAAGAGTTTGCAGATCTTAATTCTCAGGTAAAATTCACCACAAAGTTCGCCACACATTTTTTAATGGGTCTTCTTTTTCCTGTATGTAATAGAAGATTTAAGACTTTTCTTACAGTGAGGATAATGCCTCTTTCTACAATCTTTTCATAAACCATTGTCCTTGTTTGAATTATAACAGAACTAATGCTCTATTTAGTGAGTTTTTCAGCTCAGTCTCTTCTAAGTAACTGCACTTTCCGAAGTTAACAGGGCATGTTTTCACAGAAAGGTCACTACCAAACCTTCTGTACTATGTTGTAGGGTGCAGAGTAAAAGGCCACACTTGCAGAGAGGAGAGGATGGGACAGGTAACCCTAAAGTAACCACCAATTTACTCCATTCCATATACATCATATTCAGTAAAAAGATGAGGAATCACAAGGGTCATGCTCCCTTTTTCATTGGCCAGCATCTACCAAGGACTGTTGTAGTTTTTTGTGTAAGAGTATGACAGACTCAGATTATCTTGCTCTACACTTTTGCTAAGGAGAAAGGGAAGTAAAATAACAGCACTCTCACTGAATTGGAGATGAATACAAAAAGGCTATATTTAAAAATGTGCAGGAAACGATACAGGATACATAACTCATTAACACCTAATACAGATACAGGATACATAAGAATTCCCCAAAATCATCTCCCAAAGCAAACAAAAATCAAAAACCCCGGTGTTCATTGTTTCCCAATTGGCCCCAGTCAGGCTGAATTCACTGTGGTGGCCCGTGGCCTTGAAGGATGTGACCTTTTACAGCATCTTCCTACATTGTTACCTAGTTACCAGATAAAGAATCCCTCTGGAAAGTTGGAGAGGCAGGAAGAGAGCAAATTAACCTTTCTCCTTACTTTTAAAGCGTTTTCAGGATTTATGGGATTGAGTAACATAATTACAATATCCAAGGGTGACCAGTTCATCCCCTGGGATGGATCTTGGTCTCTGTAGTTTTTTTAGGGAGTCCGGGAGAACCTGCAACCCTTCAAACCACGACAAGAACTCAGTCTGTTCAGCCTTCAATCTCAACCTATCTGTTCCTGAAACCATTTCCCAGCTGCCACTGAGTCCAGTCTGAGATTTCCCCAGTACCTGAAAACAGCATCAGCAATGATGGTGATGTAACTGCCATCAGGGCAGTTGAGACAGATATTGATTTTGTGTATATATATTTTTTGTTTGTTTTGTTTTGTTTTTTTCATTAAAGACTTTTCTTTTTCTTTCTCTCTCATTTTTTCCCTTTCTGTTCTTCCTTGGGAAGGAAGAGGGATAAACCAAGAGCATCTGTCACTCTTTTAGGGGCTGGTCCAGCCCTAGCCCTTGATAACAATAAAAATATACTTCATTCAGCATGAGCATACTTCCTTATGCTTAACTTTCTGAAAGGTTTTGGACAGTATTTTTATTCCTATCAAAGCCCTGTTTGCCTCTGGACTTGTTTATACGTAAGATCTTTTCCTTCCTCTGCAAATAACTATCAATTTTGGCTGACATGAATTGAAGGGAGTCAAGACCCAGGGAAAATTGAGTCTTTAATTTACTTTTGCTGCCATGCTTACATTCTTTACTTGCTGAAAACCAGAAATTATACTGATCTGGGAATATTGACAACTTGGTATTTTTTTATTGCAGTGAAGAAAACAGAATATTTTACATCTATTAACTATTGCCAGCTTCATGTAAATATTTAAAAGGCAAAATAGACTCCCATTTCTCTTTTGCATCTCTTTACTGAAGAGAAACTAACAGACTCTGATTACGGCAACCTTTTGGATTTGACAGGAGTGGAATGATGGGCTTGGAAAACTGCTTTTCATAAATACCTGTTGTTTATGAAAAGAAATTAAGGAGAAATAGAGCAATATTATGCAAAGCTTTGAGGTTTATCAAGAGGTTTTTGACTGAAAATTAAATAAATGTTATTATTCCTATTGTTGAAAAATTAATGTAGAATTTAAGTGTTTGTGTCTACAGTAACTGCATGATTATTTCAGGACTGGGATTTCACAACCTCTTCAAGGAAGCCTAAAGGTTGACTGTCACCAAGAATATTTCAGTCCTCCACAAATTGTCCTACATTTCTATTGCTCTCCCTTTTTCTTCGTGCTAGCACTCGTACTTATGGTGCAACATGAGAAGTTAGGTTATGGATGAATTTCCTAACCCATCACAGCAACCACAGAGAATCAGAAGGAATTTTCAGTTTTGTGCAGGAAGAGGTTGGAATTACCACCTGTATTTTAACCTAAGTGTGATGGGAAATTGTGATGTTGCAGAGAAATGAAATGAAATGTTTGTTTCAACATTTTAACAATGCCGTATTTATGCACTACTTATGTTTTTTTTCTTAGAAGAATATATCTTTAGACTAATTTCATATTAGTTAGAAGTGAACCTACTTAATTTATCACACAGATCTGAGTATGACATATGCTTTAGATTGCTTAATGTGACTCTTACCTTTTGAAATAATGTATGACAAGATAACAAACATAAAACCATAGAACTCTGAAGCTGGAAGAAACATTTGAGATCATTATATCCAACTGCTTACCTAGAGCTTGCAATCCCATGACTTCTGCTAGACCACTACCACTAAATCATGTCCCTAAGTACCACATGCATACATCGTTTAAATACCTCCAGGGATAATGACTCTACAACCTCCCTGGACAACCTATTTCAATGTTTGACAACCCTATCTGTGATTTTTTTTTTTCCTAATATCCAACTTGAACCTCCTCTGGTATAGCTTGAGGCCATTTACTCTTGTCCTGCTACCTGCTGCATGTGAGAAGAGACCAACTCCAGCCTCACTCAAACTTCTTTTGTGGTACTTGTACAGGGACATGAGGTCTTCCCTCAGCCTCTTCTTCTCCAGACTAAACAAGCCCGGTTCCCTCAGCCTTTCCTCATAAGATTCAAGGCCCATCACCGCTTGGTTACTCTACTGTGGACATGCTCCGGGACCTCAATATCTTTATAGTGAGCGGCCCAAAAAAGAACACAGTACTTGAGGTGTGGTCTTACCAGTGCTGAGTAAAGGGGAACAATTACATCCCTAGACCTGCTGTCCACACTATTCCTGATGCAGGTTCAGATGCCACTGGCCTTCTTGGCCATGTGAACATGCTGTTGGTTCATATTCAGCCAGCTGTCAATCAATACCCTCAGGTCCTTCTTTACCATGCAGCATTCCAGCCACTCTGCCCCGAACCTGTATCATTGAATGGGATTCTTGTGGATAAGCTTCAGTGCTTGACACTTGACCTTATTGAATCTCAAACTGTTAGCTTACAATCCATGGACTCTCCGGATACCTCCCAGAGAGTCTTCCTGCTCTCACGCATATTGACAAATCCACCCGACTTGATATCATCTGCAGACTAACAGGGGGTACATTTGATCCCCTAAAACAAATAATTTATAAAGATGTTGAACATAACTGGCCCTAGTTGGGTCCAGAGGAGGGCCACGAAGATGATCAGAGGGCTGGAGCACCTCTGCTATGAGGACAGGCTGAGAGAGTTGGGGCTTTTCAGCCTGGAGAAGAGAAGGCTTCGGGGAGACCTTATAGCAGCCTACCAGTATCTGAGGGGGGCCTACAGGAAGGCTGGGAGGGACTATTCACAAGGTCTTGTAATGACAGGATGAGGGGGAATGGATTCAAATTGGCAGAGGGGAGATTTGAACAGGATGTTAGGAGAAAGTTCTTCACAGTGAAGGTGGCGAGGCACTGAAACAGGATGCCCAGGGAGGTTGTGGCTGCTCCCTTCCTGGAGGTGTTCAAGTCCAGGCTGGATGAGGTCTTGAGCAACCTGATCTAGTGGGAGGTGTCCCTGCCTATGGTGGGGGATTGGCACTGGATGAGCTTTGAGGTGTCTTCCAGCCTAAACCATTCTATGATTCTATGATTCTAGTACTCAGCCCGTGTGAATATCACTTGTAAATGGCCACCAATCAGATTTAACTTCATTCACAACTCTCTGGACCCAGCTATTCAGCCAATTTTTTTTACCCAACAAAACATCTTCTGGTCCAAGCTATGAGCTCCTTTAGTACCTTTGGGAGGATTCCATCCAGTCCCATAGACTTGTGTATGTCTCAGTGGTGTAGCAGGTTGAAAACAATTCACTGTGGAGACTGGGAGTCTCATTTCCTTTGCCTTCCCTGTCTACCAGCTCAGGGGGCACCCAGACACATGTGTTTTTGTTTTGGTGAAATATCTTTCAATAACTTTAAAGCAATGTTCTTATTGGATATAAAGAAGAGGGTAGACCTTTTTTTTTTTTTTTTTTTTTTTNTTTTTTTTTTTTTTTTTTTTTTTTTAATAGTGGCAGTACAAGAATATGGGAACATGATGTACAATAGTCAAGTTGCAGCAGCCTTAGGCTTTTTTCTTGTGACAAAGCTACCATAACTGTGAATGTACTGTCAACCCACCATAACTGAGGCAAAACATTTCAGATTAAATAATCATTAAAATATTTTAATAAATTCTATCTAGCAGCTGAACAAGCCTAATAGCAACTATACTGTCATTCATGTCAGAAGACAGGTTATAACTTTTCATCAGCTTTTAAACCCTGGATATATAAAGCTATATTCATGTGTGAAAATGAAATGAGGTAATGGTAAGAACCTACAGAAGCCCTCACCTCCAGTTACTTTAAGGAAAGTTGTATTACCTTCTGCCTAAATTAGTAATTATGTCATTATTTATGAACAGAAAAAGATAGTGAGATTTTTTTCTACATTTGAGGAAAGATGAAAACAATTTCTATCACTCAGTTTTTGTTCTAAGTTTGAATTTATTATTTCTTGGGGGTAGAGAAGGATCAGATATAATAATTCAGAGAAATTTAACCGTGCTGATATTATCTACAATATATTAACCCAGAAAATTAATCCAGGGAAAAAAAAAAAAGAAGAATAAAATATCAAAACCCTGTGGTGACCTTCTATGTACCTATAAAACACCAGCTATAAATCTCTTAAGCAAAATACCACAGCAGAAAATTGGAAGGCAATAAATAAAAATATATCAAGAATTATACAAGATCAGTCACTCTAGGTAAACTCTTCAAGGGCTATATAACATTCATGTACCTTTAAATATGTGTAGGGCCCTTGTCAAATGTAGCTCATCTCTGTCATAGTGGCTGAGGAAGGCGTTGCACCATCCTCTACTTTGAACACTGTCTCCAGCTGTTTCTAAAATTAGGTCAGCGAGGGGGAAATGGCCTCGATTAACTCCCAAACCTGTACATTCACCTTCTTCCAAAGGTGCCAAAGCTTTGCTCAGTGCAACTCAGGGTACTACTGGCTCTCTTTGGCTCAGTTAGCCTTGCTGGCTTTTCATCAATGTAATGTACACAGTGACCCTAGAATCATTTCTGCTTTCCAATAGCATTCCCACAGAATCACAGAATTGTTTGGTTGGAAGATCATCAAGTCCAGCTGTTAACCCAACACTGCTAGGTCAGACTCAACAGTGACAAGTCAAAGAGCAGCTTATCAAGCTGCTTTTGCTCACAAGTTTGTGTGGATATGTCTAGGATACTTGGAGCCAGTACTAGTGTTACCCACTGTCAGTCCCACCATCTCTTTGCAGGTCTCCCATTGCGCTGAAGGTGAGAAAGGCTTTCTTCCTCCAGCCAAATGGAGAAATAAGACAGAGACCAGAGACTCCACAGAACACCATTATTATCTGTTTTCCTTAATTTCAATATTTTCACAGACACCTTCATTGTTCACATATTGTCTGAGTAAAAGGTGGTACATGGCATTTTCCTTTAGACTCCATCCTCTAAAACACATGGAGATACTTCAACAGTGCAATCTATGAGGTTGCACACATGTCCTCCTCACTCACCACTTATCCTGGGATGCTTAAAGCAGAGAGGAACGGATGAGGGATGGAGGGACAGATGGAGAGAGGGAGGGAGGGACAAAGGAGAGAGAGAGAAAGAGTGTGCACTACTGTCCTGAAGAGTAGTGGCTACATGACAGTCAGAACAAGTCACACTCATCTATTGATGACAGGAACAACAGGAAGATAGAGGAGATAAAATAATTATTGGATTCTGTCTCTGTGTAGGACATAGAATCATAGAATGATTTAGGTTGGAAGTGACCTCAAAGGGACATCTGTTCCCTAGTAGCCTGTGCTCACTGTCACTGACAGCTGCCCACTCTCCTAATGAAGACAAGAACTTGAAAGCTCTTAAATTACTAAGTTCCCAGGTGCCATCTAATAAGATTAAAAGACTTTTAACTCCTATTAATAATTTCATTTACCCAACAACATGGTAAAGCCCACACAGTACTCTCCCAGAATTCTGAGTCCTTATCATCACTCAGTGTCTTTGCAGAAGATATCCAGTGTTTTCCAGTGTGGGTAACAACAAAAGTACCACATGGTCTGGTGCTCTCCTTGTCTGGGCCTGCATCTCTAACAGGTAGGATAACATCAACAGAGTAATCAACCTCCCTCAGTACATGCAACTCCTGTCCAGAGCTTAACTATGAAGAAAGAATTTTTTAATAAATGAAACAATATAGGTATTTCTCTACTTTTAGCTGTGAGGGAAATACATCAAGAGAGTGAAAAATTAATATACGTGATTTTAAGCTGTATTTTCAAATTTTTTTTTTTGCAAGACATAGCATAAATATTTTAATAACAAATGCATATTTGCTCAGGTACTTGATTTGATTTGATTGTGAATTCATAAAGAAGTGGCTGTGTTTATTGAAAGTTATTTTTAACTAGACAGAATTGATATCAAAGGCATGGTTAACTAAATTCTGCCAAAAAAATAATTGATAACTCATAAAAATCACTAAGTGGCTGCTGGGATACTTTTGCAGTTTATGAAAGGACTACTTCTTAATGAGAAGGTCTATAGTAAAGGATTACAATCTCATGTTGCACAGACAAAGAGGGGAGAATAAGCACAATATTCAGTTTTATTCTCATAAATCAGAAAAGCATTAGCTTGGCTAAGCAAGATATTTCTGGGAAAAAAAAAAGGAAAAAAAAAAAAGTAGGAAAATATATTTTTTTCCTGTGACTACTAAAACTATACTCAAACTATAGAATGAAGCCAGTCATTTAGAACTAGAGGTTTTTTTTAAAAAAAGCTCTGAAGTAAATTCAAGTTTCACTGATAGTTGTACTGTGCAATGTTCACTATGAGACCAGATTTCAACTCAGCTTTTTACTTAAGCATACATGGATAAGACAATAAATATATTCTGTGCTAGCATCTAAGGATCAACTTATTTTACAGAAAACATTTGCTGTTTCACAATATTACCCAGAATATTTTTACCAGAGCAGAAACAACTGTTTAGGAAACTCAATAATCTTTCTTAACTAATGAAAATAATCAAACTATGAAGCAGGTTTAGTTATATGTTTAGCTTTATTGGCACATTTTTAGTGAAGTATTCAAATCCAAGGACATTCCTGTTCTCCTTGTCTTATTCATCCAAACATTGAGAGAGTTTAAAGTAGGTCTTTTCTATTCCATCACTGTATAAGAGAAAACACAATTGTGATAACTATTTTAAAGAAATGTTTTCTGCAGAGAAAGGCAAAATATCTTTCTTTCCTGAGCCCAAAAAATATAGTTGACTAATTCACAGAAATAAAAATATAATAAACTATGTTATCATGGGGTTTCCAATCTTCCTTTTGTAATGACTGTGGAAACAGCCAACATAATCTGTGACTAAGAAAAATTAGGGGAAAAAAATAGATAGTGCCATTAGGATTGCTGCAGAATCTTTATTGTGTTTTTTTTTTGTTGTTTGTTTTGGTTTTGTATTTTTGTTTTGTTTAATTAGATTGTCTGGTTCAGTTTAGTAGCTGCTAATGGTGATTGTTGATTTGATTTTTTCTTTAATTATTTGCAAATTCATGTTATTCGCACTAGTAATTATGTACCGGAACAATGTAATTTCTCCTATTTTTAAAGAATGTCATATTTAGATTGTGAGCTGACGCTGAAACAGTTCTGTCACTAGTACTCATACTGTTTTCTAAATAAAATCCTTAAATGCAGTTGTAACAGCCACTCAGAGCCTTAGTGGTAACTTAGTATTGTTGAAAGTGCTTATAACACCATGAATTAGACAAGAAAATGAGGATGTAAAACTTTAAATTACTAGCCAAGCTTCGGGAAAACTTGTCATGGTTACAGTAATTATCTACTTACATCTAAATAATACCAACTGATATGTATCATAGTTTTTGGACCATAGTGAAAGAGAGCTGAATGTTCCTCACCCTCTTTTTCAGAAGAAAATGCAGTACCATGTCCAGCAAGTTTTTTTAATCTTGGAGGAAACTTGAGAAAATCTGACTGCCACTTTGACAACCCATTTGTGAAGCTCTTGAAAACATTACAATACTATTGCAATGTCCTCTAGCTTCAGCACACTTCCAAAACAAGGTATGATCTTGTACTTTAATTATTGATTAACTACTTATTTACTCAGGACACTAAATGGTTGAGACAGGCTGACCTCAGGCAGCAGTTAAACACCTATGTGGTTGTTTGCTCATACACCTTCAGTGGGATGGAGAGAATTAGAAGAGCAAAAGCTGAAAACTCATGTGGGACCCTAGACTGGAGAAGTCTAGGCTGCTCTGGGGACCCTAGACTGCTCCTGAAGAAATCTATGACACTGAGGGAGGCCCACAATGGAGTGATCTTTTGCTGGAAGAATTGCAGGCCATGGATGGGACCCGTGTAGGAGAAGTTTGTGAAGAGCTCTCTTCCATAGGAGGAACTCCAGGTTGCAGCAGGTTAGGACTGTGAATTTTTCCATGAGAAGGAGTGACACAGACCGGGACTAATAGCAATTCCCATTCTGTATTGCATTCTCTGCACCACAGGCAACAAGGAGGTAGTAAAGCTGACCTTTGGAAGAAGGCAGGAGTGGGTGGGTAGTTTATATTCAAGATTTGGTTGTGTTTATTATTGCCCTATTTCAATTCAATTGGTTTATTTCTGGTGCCTTTTAAAATTATTATTAAATTTCATTTGTTTCCCCAAGTCAAGTCTGTCTTTTGCCTGTGTCTATAATCAGTTAGTGAGTCCTCCCTGTTCTTAGTCTTGACACTTGAGCCTTTTGTTGTATTTTCTGTTCCCCATTCCATCAGAGGGCTTAGAAGTGAATGAGTAACTTTGTTGCTGACAGAGTGGGCTCAAACTACATCATTGCTGGAGGTGATGTTGTGCAGTGGAGGTTACCTAAACACATATTAACAAGGAAAACTAAATACCAGGCACCAGTCTTTTCTGAGAAGGGCACGGGAAAGAGCAGGAAACAAAGCTTATGAGTTTTAGCATCATCTGTTTCAGTTTACTGATTTAATTCTGCTTTATGAAACAGCTTACTAATAGACGCACAGTCTATTAAAGCTCATAGAATGAATCTCCCCACCATATGACACTGTCCCTTTTTTTCTGAAATCCATAATTGGTATGTTTTTGACCCCTGCAGCCTCATCATTGTATTTATTTTTCTTTTTTCTTTTTAAGGGAAAAGACAAAGAAACTCTTGACGTAGATGAAAATAAAAGTGAGATTTTCCTTAAAGAAATATATTATGAATGCTTTACAGGTGCCTGTATGTGATTTACAGAGCTTACTAAGGCACTATAATTTATAACACTGGATACAGATTCTCTGTCTACTATCATTTAGTTAAACCAAATAATGTGGTTTTTAATTTTCTCCTGGGGTTGTAAAAATTTAGGCTCAGCTGACTTCTTATTTCACTGCTGATCAGGCTAACAGCACCAGATGAGTATTCCTGTCTACAACACTGAGCAGCCTTATAGTTTTGTCAAAGACAAATGTCAAATGTAATTTGAAGGTCACTGGAAGTGATGTAGTAGTTGCTGGGAAACACTTTTTATCACTTTACTTTTAAGCAGTCTGCTTTCAGATGAAAGTGAAAGAGATGTAAGAAATTGATTGCAGAGCTAGAGAATAAGTAATACTAACAGCAGCACTGTTACTGAAACATGTGGTACAGTCTTCCTTCTTGAAATGTGAGCAACCAGATATACAGAATATAAACCTCTGAAATTAGCTTCTTTTTTTTTTCTTTTTCTTTTTCTTTTTCTTTTTTTTTTTTTTTTTTTTTTCCCCATAAAGCATGGAACTGACATATTTAGTTGAGTTCAAAGCACTATGTTTGGGTCTGTGACCTGGAAAGCAAATCTTATGAAGAGCAACAACTAAAGGAGCAGAGGCTGTTTAGTTTGAAAAAGAGAAGGCTGAGGTGCAGAGGTTGGTACTGGTCTCTTCTCACAGATAAATAGTGATAGAACAAGAGGGAATGGCCTCAGGCTGCAAGTGGGTAGGTTTAGACTAGATACTAGAATTTTTTTTTCACAGAAAGAGTGGTCAGGCACTGGAATAGACTGCCTAGGGAGGCGGTTAAGTCACAGACACTGGATGTGTTTAAAAGTCATTTGGAGGTGGTTTCTGGGGATATGGTTTAGGGTGAACCTTGTAGAGTAGGGTTACTGGTTGGACTCGGTGATCCTGAACGTCTTTTCCAGCCTGAATGTTTCTGTGATTCTGTGACCTATTCTATTACCTGTGTAAAGTATGTGTTTCCTTCTTTTCTAGTCTGTCTTTACATATTACTTTCCATTTAAGTATTCAGGCTTACTCTTTCTCATGGAGTGCTTTTACTATTCCACTATGAGCTCTTTCCCAAAGACATTACATTTTATATCACTGACAGCTATTAACATGGCCTGCTTTTACTGTAGCTTCTGTACTGGTTAGTCAACCTCTCATGACAAAGGAAACACTGACAACTGCTTGGACTGCATTTTATAAAACAGCTAGTACTCACTTTTAAATTGTCTTTCTAGATTATGGTTCTTTAGTTTGCTTTTGAGAATATCCCATAGGGCTATAGGAAAAGTCTTATTAAAGTTAGTAGCATATTCTGCTGTGACCTGGTAGTGTCTCTGTCTTAGAGAAAATAAGACTGATTTGGCACTATCTGAGCTTTGACAAAACTACCCTGACATTTTATTTTCTCTCAATATAAATAGATTAATAATTCTTACTGTCCTACTTCCTCCATGTAGGTGCCATGATCTGTGATTTTAAAATATTCTTTCCTACTGCTGCATCTCTCATTTTTAATAAGTGATACAGAATTTCACATTCATTTTCAAACCACCTATCTTCTATAATCTCTTGAAAAAAAACCTTGATGCTTTATCAGTGTCTCCAGTTAGATTATTTTTTAAAAGCATTTAAAGATAAATTTATCAGGTTATTATGACTGAAATTTGAATGATTGATCTAAATATTCTTTACCCTGATCTTTTTAAATTCTCCCTGATATACTTATCTTTGTGATTAAACTCACTGTGCAAAGTATCTGGTTAAAAATGTATTTTACTTTCTTTCTTTTTTAATGAAAAAATCAAAGAAGGTATTGAATTCAGCCTGTTGTGGATAATCTCTATTTTGTTCTCCTTCTCTGTTGAATAAGAGACTTGCTTCCCTCGATTTCACTTCCTACTGTGTTTATAAAACCTCTTGCTCTATCTTATTTTATAGCTACCCTTTCTGATTATTTTCATGTCTTCATTTTTCTTTCATTCCTTCATACTTAATCCTTGGCAATACTATCATTGTCAGTTTGCAATTTCCCCCTATTTTTTTCCTTTAACATTGATGCATTTTTTATTAGATTGATAATATATTAACTAATTCAGAGTAGTCTGATTGCTAACCTTTTAATAGTGTCACTTTCAGTATTTGCCAGCTCTCCTGTAGGACAACTTAATAGATATAAAATATACCTTAAGATATATAAAACACACTTGTAGACTGCTCACCCATCCTCTTAGAACTACGGTCTGCCTCTGTGAAAGTCACTGTTCTTACTTTATTGCTGTAATCTGCCCTTAACCCTAGAATAATAAAGACTACAGTTGTACAACTATTTCTGTGCAAACTATTTTCACTTATTTTGTTTTAGAAAACAAGCAGGTTTTCACTGAGGTATTATTCTATATCTGGAGTATCGTAAAGACTTGCATGAGATTTTATACATGGAAAATTATTTGGAAGCTGCATCTCAGTACATTTCAAGAATTCATGTTGCGCTTGACCAAAGCTGTTTTTTTTTTAGTAACCTCAGTCCTTCTGTTTTTCAGCACAAAAGTCTTCACTTCTTTTTAAGGTGTTTCTGTTCCAGTTGCTCTAATTTTCCCCTCTAGTATTCTTTCCACTTGCTTTATATTTTAACCATTTAATAAGATAAATAAGATTCACATTCTGGTAGATTCCTACCAAATCTGTTAAATCTATCTTCACTAAGTCCAGGATAGATGTATTAGGTTTACATGGCAAGGTTTTAGTAGTGGAGGGCTGCAGGGGTGACTTTCATGAGAAGGTATTAGGAGCTCCCTCATGAGAGTCACTTTCAGCATCTCTAGTGGACCTGTGCTGCTGAACAAAGCTGAGCCAGACAGTGATATTACTGACACCTAACATAGTTAAGAAAGGGCAAAAATATCCATGCAATGGCAGAGAGCAGAGTCATAAAATGTGAGATAAATAGCTAAGAAAACACTGATTTGAGAGAAGAAGGAGAGGGAGGAGGTGCTCCAGGCACTGGAACAGAGGTTCCCCAGTGAGCTATGGTGAAGGTCATGATGATGCAGCTTGCCCACTTGCAGCCCCTGGAAGATAATGGCAAAGATTTTCAAGCCATGGAGAACCTTGCGCAAAAGCAAACAGATATGCCCTGAAGGCAGTTAAAGTCCATGGAGACTATGCTGTAGCAGACTCCTGTCAGGAACTTTGTCCTGTGGAGTGGTGCCTGTATGGAAGCAGGTTTTGTGTCAGAATCCACGTTGGACCACTCAATTTTTCATACTGTACTCTGTGGAGAGGAACCATATTAGAGCAGTTCTTGAACTGCAGCTTGTGAGAAGGACTCAGTGATTCAGAAGATGGTAAAGGAGATCCTATAGTGGCCCTCTAGTACCTGAAGTGAGCCTATAGGAAAGTTGTGGAAGGACAATTTACAAAGCTTGTAACACTAGCAAAATGGTCAAGGGTTTTAAACTAGAAAAGCATATATTTAGACTGGACATTAGGGAGAATTTCTTTACTATGAGGGTGGGCAAGCATTGAACGGGGAGATGGTGGCGGTCTTATCCCTGGAGACACTCAAGATCAGGCTTGATGGGTGTCTGAGCAACCTCATCTAGTGGGGGATGTCCCTCCTTACTGCAGGGTGGTTGGACTATGACTTCTAAGGGTCTCTTCCAACAACTGAATTCAATGATTCTATTAATGTTATGAAATTCAACAATACTTTATAGTTCAGCCATGGATTTTAGAAGGAAAAAAATCTTTAAACTTCATTTAAAAATATAACCACAATATTAGCATTCAATCCAAACATGGTAATATTCTTTTATTATTATATTTTATTGATTTTTTTTTGCCTGATTTTGTTTGTTGATTTTTTTTTCTCTCAAACTTCCCGGTTTCTGTGCTGCTGGAAAAAAACTTCATGACTTACTTTATGCTATGATGCCCATGTTTTTCCTCATAATGATGTATGATTTGAAAAACTCCCATAGTTTTCAGTTGCAAAGACTGTCAGTGTTTAAATCCAAGAGTTGGTAATGTGTGTCACCATTTGAAGAAAGGAATATTCTTAGTGATGTACTTTTCTGTCCCAATAAACATGCTCATTTGAAATTATCATTGCAGGATGTAATGATTTGTTACGGCATGAGTTTCATTAGAATGACAAAACCAGAGTCATACTAGAGAAAGGCTAGATAAAAACTGTGACTTCCCTTCTTTAATTTTGTTACATTATTTTAATGGTAGTTCAGGAAATTACTTGTTTCAGCAATATTTTATGGCAACCTGTATTTAGCATTCTAATTTCTCAGATTTTTTTTCAAAATTTATATTGAAGTTCTGGTGATTGAAACAGAGTGCCTCTTAAAATGTAAGAACGTACCAATAATTTTATTTTTAAATTATTATTATCTTTTTAAGACTGATCTTAGTGGAGATGGTAATCAGCTAGATATTTTTCTTATCCCATATATTTCAGCACTCTTGATCATACAATCAGTTACACGTCCTTTTCCATTGAATTTGTTTTTCAGAATAAGACATTGAGGGAATTCTATATTTTACAAAACTAAAGTCACAGAGAGCACAAAGTAATCAGTCTAAACAAGTCTAGTTTCATTATTCAATGGCTTGTCCCTATACATCTGTTCTTGAGAGTTATGGTTCAGAGCAACTGTAGAAATTCTCCAGTGAACTGAGGATGCAGCAAAGTAGAAAATTAGAAGAGCCATTGGGAATTAGTATGGAGATGATTCTAAGAAGTTTAGAAACAAAACAGAAAAGAAAGGACAAAATGGTTACAGAAGTAATCAGAGCTAGAGGAGAGTACTGAATTTTCAAATTAAGATGTTTTTTCTTTTAAAATCAAACAGACAAAAAGCCCCTTAACTACTTCCTGAAGTATATAGATATGTGGCAATCAAATGAGAATATTTTCCTGAAAAAAATTATACTGAAAGAGAAGTAGAGGAGAAACTGTCATCACTTACGTGTGTAAAGGATATCATAAGTTTAAAAACACAACCTGAAACTGGTTTGGACAGAAGAATTTGCTTAACAAATGGGCATGAACAAAAACTATTTTGACTTTTGCACTCAGTTTTAATAGGAAATTTTATAATAGCAGTAGCCCAAATGGCCAAGTTCTTATTAAAATTTTCTAGCCATTAAAATTACTATCCTGTGTTGGAGTACAGGGACAAGACTGAAGAAAATTGATAGTCCAATAGAAATTTTATAGTTCAGTAGAAATCAGAGAAACAAAGGCTAAAGAAGAAAGGCAGTATCTGTATGAAACTGAAACATACTGAACCAAATACATTGTCTTCAAGCTCTAGGTATCTAAGGCTTTCTTTACTTTAAGACACCATATCTGAGGTGGCTCTGAGTCACTCTTGCAAAGCCTACAGTAATGGTAGCAGAGGAAGAGCACAAATCCCAATCCTCTGCATACCCTAACATTGATCCCAAGTGCTTTGCTGAAATGAGGACTTCAATAAATGTTGGAGATTAAGTCAATTTACATGTAGAATATTAAAATTAATTGTGTAATTGTATAGGGTGAACAACTGCATGGAATAGACTGTAAGGCTTCAAAAGGCATAGGGTAAAGAGCAAGGAAGGATCCTACTCTGGAGGAGCCCATCTTGAGCTGTTTTCCTGCTATACAATCTGAATAAATTGTTTTGACAAAATTCAGTGACTAAGACTGCTGTGGGAAGCCTACACTTCTTCAAGAGTCATCAAACGTAAAATCTGCCAGGTTATTCACAGCATTTCCTAATATCTTATTTGTCTTGTTTTACTGATCAGATTTATTTTTTCTGTGCTTTACACATTTTTATGTGGTAAACTAATCCAAAAAGATGAGGTTTTGTTTTGTTTTTTTCTGTAACAGATGTGAGGAGAAGGACAAAGTATACATTCTCAGGAATTTTCAAATACAAAAAAAACCCTCTTCTCTTGTCAAATAATAACTATGTAATTGGACAAAATACTCGTTCTGAAAAACAGCAACAGACAAAGGAAATCTAAAGACAAATAAATTAATGTCATATACTCAAGAATTACATATATTTTAGTTATGTGACTTACTTCGGCATTTTCATTTTTGCTCTCCACTAAGTTGCAGAGTTTATAACATGCACAGCACAGCAAGACATGACAAAGAATGGTGCATCAAGTGATTTTCCTATAATTGCATGAAAAATGTAACCTAAAGTAGGAATGGAAGAAGGAGCTGATACACGTAAAATTAAATAAAATATTAAGTGAAACTGGATGTCCAGCAGTGTGGTGCAAGGACCAACCAAATGGCCCAAAATATGTCCAAAATATGCCCAAATATGTCTCTACATGTCTCAAACTAATCCACTCTCCTCCTCTTTTTGGAGTCTGGTGAAACACAGGATGAAAAAGGACCTGATGTCATCTGGTCTGATGACAAAGGCTTGCCCAGACATGTTTTGCTCATGTCCACACTTTTTGGTAAACAAGGTGCATTCACCTGGCCTGTGCTCACCTTGCAGAAAGCTCATACATTCAATTAATATGGTTAAAGTCTGGCTTAGTGCCATTCCATTGGTAAATGGCTTTGTTTATCTGTGTTACCAATGGCCAGATTAGTTCTTGGGCAAATAATAAATACAAGACAGATTGTAAACAAGATGTCCTGACGCTTTGTGCCTTGTTGCCTTATCTACCTGTGATCTTTGTGTACCTCAGTTTACCCCAGAAAAGAACAAATACTCAGTGTGTTGTCTGTAGGCAAGAAAGCCTTTGCTGAAAGCTGACAGCAACCACAGCCAGCCTTGGGGCATGATCAGGAACCACTTGCCAAGTTCGAGCCTTCTTGGTTTTAGCAAGAACCTCCGTGTCAGTAGGGAGAGGAACCAACTAGACTATGCAGAAAGGGGTAAGCACCAGGTGAGCAGAGTGCCTCTGGTAAGCTGTATCACTGCAACCCACAGTTACAGCCTGCAAGAAAAAGGAGTTTTGCAGCCAGACCTCACTGCAGCTTCAGCATGTCAAGTGAACGAGGGCACTGTCCAAAAGCCCGAGACCCAGACAGCCTTGGAGTCCCAGAAAAATTTGAAACTCTCCTTACAGAGCCCCAGGGCAGCCAAGAGAGTCAGCAGCATCCCATGAATCAGGAGATACTCACCAACAGCCAGCATGTGGCTCAATGCCACTTTACTTTGTTTTTAAACCTGGTACAGCACATATTGCATTCTCTGTGTTATAAGTGCAGCCACAGAAAGATTCTGGAGGTCCCTTCCAACCTAAACCATTCTATGATTCTATGGTTCTAAGAGGAGAGTACATTTAACTACCCCATTGGCCTGTAAATATGAATTTAAAAGGATATTTTAAATTAACTTGTGGAAAGTGTCCAGCAACATCAGTGGCTTTTACATTAAGCTATATGTAACTGAGATTTCCAGGCCTGTCCACATAAATTCTAAGAGCCCTATTAACTTTGAAATGGAATATGACTCTATTAAGAAATGTTATTTTCTTTGTCTGTTGTGACCAGTTTGCAAGATGGTTGAAGAACTTCTGGTTCACGTTAAGCACATATCTTCTGCAAAATGCAGTTCAGTAGATGTGGAAAAGTGTCTCTAATCTCCACTGCTTTTGGGTAACCCTCTTTGATAACCAACATGACTGAGATTCCAAAATGCAAGAAGGAAACAGAAATTGAATCCTTTTAAACAGCTAAGATGACTGTCAACCCCTTCCAAAGCAGAAGTGCTTGCATTATCAAACTGGTAACATTAACATTAATACTAGTTTGTTACTGTTGCATTAAGATTTACAATTTTTTACCTTTTCTTTTTAGATTGAATGTACTGCTAAGAAATTGAAGGTATTGTTATAGCATGAGAGAAACCATGTATGTATACAGTGTATTGCTTTGAACATGGAGATGGTATGCACATTATATGTTCCTTAACATTGGACCCTATTTTGATATAACTAATTTACGCATTCTGACAAATTGCAATATGCTGCAACAGTAATTTAAATCTTGAAGTTCTATACCCAGAATGTCTGTGTCTAAGCATTGCCACAGGCAAAGAAATAACATGTTAGGAAATATATCTGGGTGTTTAGTCCAGTCAGAATAAAGTTGCAAATGTCTACTCAGTTCAAGAGCTATACTCTAAATTAATGCTGGCTTCATGCATACTGAACTCTAAAACACTCCAGGATACTATGCATATATAATGTATGTTAGTTCTCGTGTGCACATAACTTTTCATCTTCCAGGCATTTCATTCTTCTAAGACAAATCTGTTTGGGAAACTTTGCTAAATGCAGTCATTCTACACTGCTGCTGCAGATAGCTGGTTCTATTTTGAAGAGACAGAAACGAATCATGGCTATGGTCGTCTGCTTTTCTCAGAAGACCTGAAGGAAGGTGAAGCATGAGATCAGAAAGTATTCCCTGTACTGTCCTCTGTGTGCTACAGAAAAGATTTCAATGTTCTAAAACAAATTTTAGACATGTGGTAGAAGATTTAAAAATAAAAATTACATACAACAAAACAGGACAACTTCAGGGGACCACTAGCTGAAAGCAGGAAGGACCAAAGAAAAATAATTATTTTCTAGGACCCAAGAAGGAATCTTAAATTACTACGTGTTAGCTAGGGAATGTACACTCTACAGAATGTTGTATAAGAATGAAAATAAAGAAGAAAAACCAAGAAATTGCATCCATCCTCAGTGGGAAGAAAATTCCCTCCTGACCCTGCCCTACTGGCAAATTCATTTGACTCTAGAAGGTGAGCAAACCAACTACATAGATAATTAAAAGACTTCCTTGGCACTACAGTACAAAAACTTTTTATTTCTATCTGCTGTATCACGATGCTTCAGAGAAAGGTAAAAGAATACTCCCTTTCATTAAAAGCAATAAAAAAGCTCAGAGGTGAAATTTTACAGTGCTTTGCTATCTCAAACTTAACTACAAGTGCAAAAGGCAAAAGTGCAGTGAAGAGTGAAACTGTTTGACTGTTTACTGAATTTCCACATGCAGATCTCATTTAATTAAAGCTTCTGTGTTCTTCCTGCTTTTGAAAAGTATGTTTTGAGTGTAGCAAAATTATAGACAAAATTACTTCTGTATCAGTAGTAAAAATGAAAAATTGTGCTACTGAAGCAAGTCTAATTTCTGCAGTGCCTGATTTGTCTGTCCTATATTATACATCGCTTTTTTTTCCCCTCTAGCAGTAACCAAACACTTTTTCTGTGAATTATCTGAAAGAATTCATCCTATGGTTTAATAACTGTTACTGTTAGGCAGCTTTGACATTTGTTGAATTTTCTTTTTAAAGGTTTTGAGGTTTTTACTTAGAGGCTTTGTATGTTTGCTTGTTTTGTTATTTTTTTCCATTATTATTAGTATTTCCTGTATGCTTCTGTATAGCTTCCTTCTCAGTATTCCAGTCTTAGGCTTGATGCTGAATATTTCCTTGGACTTCTGTCATGGGTAGAGTTGAATAGCTGTTGATATTCATATGTCATGTTGTGTCATGCTCACTTCAAAATGAAAGTGCTGGCTGGAGCAAAGTATCACAGGGCTTGAAGTTCAGATTGTCACGTGAGAGGCTTTCTGTTCCAGTTTCTGCTTTTGGTTTCCAGGTTTGGAGTGTTAGTCTCTTCTGTTGCAGTTGGCATGGGGTGGGGAGTGTGGGGGTTTAGGTCACTGACTTTAGCTTCTGCATATTGCTGTGGTTTTTTTGCAAATACGTTAAGTAATTGTGCGTTGTATTATCTCTTTTTTTTTTTCATTAAAACCTGTAAAGGGTTAAGCCCTCCTGGGGGCTTACCTGAACTGGAGCTTGACTCCTCCCTGGGGGTGGTCTGACTTGCCTCCAGGTGTCGTGTTTAGCCCCCTTTCCACTTCCTGCTGAGACCCCCAATAAAAGGGGGATGAATTTCCTCTTTCTCCTCTGGGTCCCTGCTCCTCACCAGCCAGCATCTTGCTCTTCCTTCTGCTGCTATTTTGCCACGTGCTCTCCAGCAAACACATGGGGAGAGAAGCCATATTTGGAACTCTGATTCGCTGCATTTCACCATCATCTTGCATCCATCTGCATCTACCACCAATTTCCAACTTCACCACTTGGATTCAACTTCCATCCACTCCCATATATGGGTTGTATTTCTTTTTATATTTTGTACTTTGTTTTCTCTTTCCCATGTCCTCTGTATTTCCCCCTACCTTATACCTATATCTTGTATTTTGTTCCCTTCCCCCCATCCTCTGTAATTCCTCCTACCTAAAATACCTTCTGTTTATTGTTAAAGTCTATTTTTTACTTCCAAATTGAATTAAGTCTGTTTATTGAGCTTTTCAGCTCAAGGGGGCTAGCTTAAACTAATACAAAGCCCTTTATCTCAACCCAGAGTTGTTTTTTGTGTGATATTTTCCTATCACTTCTGTATTGTAGGGGTATGGTTACATATACCATCTCTTCATCTTTCTCCAAAAGTCACCCAGTCCAACCTTCTAAATATTGTTTTGTCTCTTTCATATAGCTTTGTATCTTGTCCCGGTATGGGGTGACACATACCCTAGAATTGGTCCAACCTCTGGGCTCTCTCCTCCCCCTACCGTCCAAGGTCCTGTAGGAGTTGAGGGGGCAGGGGCACCCCATGTGGCCCCCCCGGAGCCAGGGATGCCTTGGGCAGCATGCAGGCGTGGAGCTTTTTAAACCAATTGGCCAGCTTAAGAATGCTGAGTGCCTGTTGGTCAGACTCACACACCACCAGGGGTATTTAAGGAGGGGCACAGCGACCGTTAGCGCTCTTCCTCCACTCTTCCTCACTCTCCTCGCTCACCGTTGTCTCCCGCCATGGCTGTTGAGGAGCCCAGCCACGTGCACAGCAGCAGGCAGCAAGCAGCAGGCAGCGAAGCATAGCAACCCTCCAGAGAAGTAGCAGAGCTAATCTCCTTCTCTCTCTCTCTCTGTATCCTCTTTTATTTTTCCTATTCTGGGCTAAGTTGGTTTCCTTTCTTCCCCCCCCACCACTGGGTTCGGGAAGAAGCGTGTTTCACCCCCCTCCCTCGTGCCTCGCAGGCATTTTGTAGGCGCGTCGGGATCTACTTTTGCATGTAGCCTCTCTGTTTTCCCAAGTTCTAATTGTTAAACTGTTGCACCTGACATTTGAGCAACGCGTTCGTCTATTTCTGCCGACCGAAACCTAAAAGAACTGGCGAGGAGGGCACTAGGACCCCTTCGCCGCGAGATATCGCATTTAATTAGTGCTATCTCATGACATATCTATTAGGTAATTAAATTTTCTGAACTAAACACAGTTGTGGTCACCGGTCATTTACTACTTTATGCATCTCTCAGTGAACAAAAGTGTGGAATGGTTAGAGGCCCATGGACATTTAATCCACAAGCTGAATTCTGACACTCATTAAAGATCCTTTTCAGTAGGCCTCTCTTAGAATGAGAAAAGGACGTCAATCTATGGTCACTTGGGAATGCTGCATGAGCAGCACTGACTAATAAAAGGGGAGCTGGCTAAAGAAGAAATTAAAATATCTAGGGCAAAATAGCAGATATACGTCAGAAGAAAAGGCATGTGGACAGATAAGAATTACCAATGAGGAATAGCCTAGCATGAACTAGGAGAAGCTTAAGCTATATAACCTGTGCTGATTTTACAATAAAGTTGAACAATACTTTATTCACATTGGTCAGTCATATTGATTCCGAGCTCCTTTCCAACACATAAGGAAGTTTCCTGTTTAGTTAATTCAACTTTAGTTAACTTTATCGAGCTGATTATTATCTCCGTTGATTATTATCTCCAGTGGTATGTTTAGATGTTGGGATGTGATAGAAGGCAGCCAACCTTGGATCTCACAGGTAGAGCAGAACAGCCTCTGGCTTCCCATAGCAAGTAGTTTCCTCCTGCAGCAAGTCAGAGATAAGGGAAACATCTGGCTTGGGATAACAACTTGTCATGAATATTAATGAATGGGTTTGTGCTTGATTGTACTAACGGATTAGTATGCTTCTGGCTAGGATATACACCATCCTGCAGAACTTGTGTGGCCAAATCAGAATTAGACATGTTTGCCTTCTGCTAATGAGCTAGCAGTATAAAAGTGTGATTC
Organism: Psilopogon haemacephalus; assembly: GCA_013396835.1. Taxonomy (NCBI): domain Eukaryota; kingdom Metazoa; phylum Chordata; class Aves; order Piciformes; family Megalaimidae; genus Psilopogon; species Psilopogon haemacephalus. The sequence goes on along the minus strand of VWZI01017364.1, from coordinate 88,627 downwards.
AGTCCCTAATAAAGTGAACAATGCGTCAATCGTGTCGATTCAGCGTATTGATTCCAGCCACCTCGCAACATTTAGAGAAGTTTTTATATATATATTTGAGACAATTAATTTAATTGATTGTACACCAACAATTCTTATTTTTTCTTGTACTTCTTATTTTAAAATATTATATAATATTATAATTTGTTGAGGAGAGTACATAATTTTTTTTTTGCTTCTTATCATACTTCTCAACTGTTCAGTATATATTTTTGACCCTTGAAACAAATGCATCTGAAAAAAAAAATGTTAATGCTGCATCTCATTTTGCACAGTGTCATTTAACGGAAATGCAATAAGACCCAAAACTCATTTGCAACCATTAAACATTTATGCAACAATTATTTTGGTTTGATTCCCATTTTAATCTGTTAGGCAAGCTCTTACCATGGGAATGGGAGAGGTGCCTGATGACTGGAAGAAAGCAAATGTCACTCCAGCCTTCTATAAAGGCAGGAAGGATAACTGAAGTGACTACAGAATAGTCAGTCCCACCTCCGTTCCTGGAAAGGTCATTCTAGAGGTCATCTCTAACCACCTGGTAAAAAAGAGGGTTATCAGGAGTAGACAATGTGGATTTACCAAGGAGAGATCTTGCTCGAATAATCTGATAGCCTTTTGTGAAACCATGACCAAATGGGTAGATGAAGGAAGAGCTGTGGATGTCATCTACTTTAACTTCAGCAACATCCTCATACAAAAACTCAGGAGATGTGGCATAGACAGTTGGTCTGTGAGGTGTATTGAAAACTGACTCAACAACAGAGTTCAGAGGGTTGTCATCAGTGACACAGTATCAACTTAGAGGCCTGTGGCCAGTGGTGTTCCTGAGGGATCAGTATTGGATTCAGTTTTGCTTTATTAACAGCCTGGATGAGGGGATTGAGTGTACATTCTGCAAATTTACTGATAATACAAAACTGAGTGGGGTAACTGACACCTGGTCAGGCTGTGCTGCCGTCCAATGAGATGTGGAAAGATTGGAGAGCTGGGTGTAGGTAAACCTCATGAAGTTCAGTGAGGACAAGTGCAGGGTGCTGCATCTGGGGAGGATTAACAAAAGGTACAAGTACAGGTTAGGGGTTGCCCTGCTGGAAAGCAACTCCATGGAGAAAGGCCTTGGACTCTTGGAGGACAGCAAGTTCTCTATTGGACAGCAGTGTGCCCTTGTGGTCAAGAAGGTCAACGGCATTCAGGAGTGCACCAGGAAAAGTGTGTCCAGCAGGTCTAGGGAGGTTCTTCTTCCCCTGATGAGGCCACACCTTGAATACTGTGTACCGTTTGGGGCTCTGCAGTTCAAGAGAGACAGTGACCTTCTGGAGAGAGTCCAACAGAGAGCCACAAGGATGATTAGGGGGCTTGAATGTCTCCCCTATGGAAAGAGATTGAGAGACCCGGGGCTGTTACCCTTGAGAAGAGAAGAATGAGGGGTGATCTAATCAATGTTTATAAATATCTGAGGGGTGGGTGTCAAGTGGATGGGACCAATCTCTTTGCAGTGGTCTGCAGCAATAAGACAAGGAGTAACAGCCACAAACTTGAACATAAAAGGTTTCACCTCAATATGAGGATAAACCTCTTTACAATGTAGGTGATGGAGCACTGGAATAGGCTTCCCAGAATGGCTGTGGAGTCCCCTTCTCTGGAGACTTGCAAAACCCACCTGGATTCATCTCTGCGCAGACTATCCTGAGCAATTCTGGTTTTGGCAGGGGAGTTGCACTCAATGATCTCTGGAGGTCCTTTCTAACCTCTAATATTTTCTGATTCTATGACTCTTTTCACATAAGAGTCATATTAAAATTAAGAGCATGGGTCTTCAATATTTAAATCTAAACAGGTAATGAAGAGAGCTTTTTGTTCAATGGATCACTTTATATTGTCATCATAAAAAAAAAAAAGAAGCTTGTGTGGATCATCAAATTTATTAGAAGTAGTAAGCAGAAAGAAACTGTCCATTCTGAGTGCTAGCCTGCTTTAAATTATCTTTTGGAAAGCAGTGTTGAATCATCATTGTACAGAGAACAAACATAATCATCAGGCTTAATAAGTGTTGGCAATGACAAATATTGCCAGTGTATGTGTAAAAGAAATTGGACTGACTTTTATTGGTAACCAAATTCTACCACATGCAGATTAAACACATCATTAGAGAAAGAGCTAAGCTATTTGCCACTCTATTGATTTGCTTCACCAGATATTGTCATGGAACAATTGTGTACTCAGCAACTTCTCCCAACATGTTCAAAAATTTTAAACTTTTTTTGTGAGTGTATGTTTCAGAGAAAGAAATGCAAAGTGACTTAAGAACACTTTCAGATGTAACCTAAGTCAATGTTTACATAATTTCTAGTGGTAGATAACTTCATACTGCAAATGTTTTTCCAGGGCCTCTCATGGGCTTCTTTCTGCCTGCAAATTGTGCAACAAAAATGAATGCAAATATCTTACCCCAAGTTGTTTCAAATTCTGAATTAGATGAAAAGCAAAGCATAAAGAAGTAATGGGAAAAAACGTAGTGGTAAATACCAGTCATATCAATATCAGAAGGGTCCAAAAATCTTCTTGCCAGGTAATCTTACATTCATGTGTTTAAGCAGGTGTATAATTCTCAAAGTATAGAAAGCAATATTAACAATTAGGAAACTAGACAATTTTTAAAATTAAATTTATTTTTTAAAAAATGAAAGTATTTGTGAAGAGTTTTTAGTTGAATGGCTAAAGGAGAGAAGGCATGTTTGTATTGGGCTGGTGGAGAAATAGCATGGGAACCGTGCAGGGAGGCAGTAACCTTGGGGGAGAAATCAGGCAATAACAGGATGCAGGTGCAAAAACTAACGGGTGCAAAACAGAATCTAACTGGCCACAGGAATGTAAGATATGCTGTGAGAAGGACAAGGGCGAGAGATAATAAAGAGCCTATGAGGAGCTTCGCTTTGCAATATGTATGAGCTTCATTAACGCGGCTATATAACTGTGAGCTTCTTATCAATAAACTTGAGGCTTGTTGAACATCATCGTGTGTGCTTGTCTCCTGTCGTTTTCCACAAGTATTTTTGTCTATTTTTGATGTACTGACAATAAAATATTGATAGATCAGATAAACTGAAAGATGTTGCAATGTACTATGTAACTTTATATGTTTAGATTGTTTTGTTTGTTTGGGTATATTTTTTTCTAGATTAATTATAGAAAGCAAGAGAGGGTATTTTAAAATTTTGTTAAAATGACAGAAAAAAATGACTTGTTGATAAAATTCAGCATAACTACTAATCTTTAGAGAATCATTGTCTAACCAAATTTATTCTAAAGCTAAAACTGTATTTCTCTTGCAAGCTATCTTTAATTTAATAGGGAAAAAAAGGTTCATGCAACACGCTTCACATGAAAAAATATATTCCTGAGTCAGTTTTGAAGTGCTAGGAAGAGTGGTGTATAATAGTACCACTCTGCACATAAACTAGAGTGGTGCCAAGGGGACCTCTATAATAGCAGTAGTAAAAATTGAAAGAATCGAGAATGTAGTGAAACGAAAAGGCAATTTGGATGCTCAGATAATTTAAAATACCCAAACTGAAATAGCAGCCAGGAGCACTTTCTTGCATTCAGACTTAGTGAAGGGACTGACTGACCTTCTGACTTCTGTTATGGATCTTTCCTATGATATACTTCTCTTTGAAAGATTAATACAGAAAATCTATGCAGAAATAGATAAAGTCTAAGAGAGAGTCTGTTCTCTCTTTAACTACCTTTTAAATCTCTCATCAGATATAGCAATTTTAGCATACAACAGTAGCAGAAATTACTTCTGCATTTTAGAAACCTTCTGCACAAAAGTAGGCAATAAAAAAAATCAAGACTGTTTCAATCAAGATACACAGCAGACACATCCTTGCTACACACCCTCTTCTAGTGGTTATTGTGTATAGTTTTATTTCTTTCCTGTTTCTCTGGAAATGACTGTTTTCTCAGCACCAAGCAGGCTAATATGAATTGGATTCTGAAAAATGTGTTGAATTAGATATCAAATAACTATTTTGGCTTATTTCAGTTTTTAATATAGACTTGAAATTCAACCTCAGCTACAGAAAATGCTGCAAAATTTTAAAATTTGTGACTATATCTGAACACACTTTTGAAGCTGAATATGCAATAAGTATGAAATGTATATCTTCTTTTGGATGAACTTGAAGAAAAAAATGAGTCCTCATCATTCTTATGATTACATTCTAGTTTCTTTTTTATTCCCCAAAGTTCACATTTGTGAAACATACTCTACATATGACTATATGTATCAATAATTCCACTAATGATAAATCAAAGAAAAAAAGAAAATAGGTTATATTCTAAGTCGTTCTGAAATCTTGTGCAAAATCTGTTAAATTGTCAGAATAGAGTTGGAAAGACACTATTTAATCTCTAACTCTGAGATATAATCTTTACATCTGATAAGCACTTTTGAAATGTTATCTAATATAAATATTTTAACTGAATCTTTGTGATTAAAAGTATTTTAAATAACATTTCTATTTCTTTTATAGCATGTTGCCTTATAGATAGCTTATATTTGTTTTCCTTTACAGCAACAGTAAAGGCCTGGGATCCTAATATAGAATATGCAGCAAAATATCTTTCTCACTGTCCTCTGGAGCTATTATTAGTTAATAAGATCTGACTGTTTTGGTAAAGTCTGTCTTCTAGAGCTTTTGAATGGAATTTAGGCTCTTGTCCAGTTTTGAGTGCTTTTGACATCAAAAGAATATATTTGTTTACAATTGATATTTTTACCATTACTTTATTTAAGTGAACATCTTAATCTAATTTAACTTGATTCTTTTTCTTGAAAGCCTTTAAGCAGCAAATATTTTCTCTTAGCATGGAGACAGAGTTTCTTGTTGGTGATATGAAGACAAAGTTGAAAATTATTCTCATTTTAATCATAGAATCATAGAATGGTTTAGGTTGGAAGGCACCTCAAAGATTATCCAGTTCCAAGTCCTCACCATAGGCAGGGACATCTCCCAGTAGAACAAGTTGCTCAAGGCCTCATCCAGCCTGGACTTGAACACCTCCAGGGAGGGAGCTGCCACAACCTCCCTGGGCAACCTGTTCCCAGCCTGGACTTGAACACCTCCAGGGAGGGAGCTGCCACAACCTCCCTGGGCAACCTGTGCCAGTGTCTCACCACCATAACTGTGAAGAACTTCCTCCTAACATCCCGTTTATATCTCCCCTCTGCCAGCTTAAACCTATTCCCCCTCGACCTGTCATTACAAGACCTTGTGAATAGTCTCTCCCCAGCCTTCCTGTAGGCCCTGTTCAGATATTCAAAGGCTGCTATAAGGTCTCCTCAAAGCCTTTTCTTCTCCAGGCTGAAAAACCCCAATTTTCTCAGTCTGACCGCATAGAAGAGGTGCTCCAGCCCTCTGATAATCTTCGTGGACCTCCTCTGGCCTCTCTCCAACAGTTCCATGTCCTTCTTGTGGTGGGGACTCCAGAACTGCACACAGTACTCCAGGTAAGGTCTGACGAGAGCAGATTAAAGGGGGAGAATCACCTCCCTTGCCCTGCTGGCCACATTTCTCTTAATAATTATGGAACTATGTTCTATTTTCTTTAGGAGTGATATATATGCAGAAATATCCAGAAAATATCTGGCAGGGTTTTTTTTTTTTTTGTTTTTTTAATTACTTTGGTAACTGGGGAAAAGAAAGTCTATATTAAACAAAAATTTTAAGGGAATTTTGGTCAAATATACTCATCATTCAGTCCCATTTCCCCCTGTTATCAAAAGCATTCTAATGAATGGACTAATGTTGTATCAAATTCTTAGGAAGAAGTAAGTTTTTCCTAATACTTAGTGTGATGTACGTTGAGGAACCTATACTAAGGGAAAATATGAGCTCCTGTATGAATGTTAGGAAGTGGAGGACAGAGGATTGCAAGATTGGGGTTTTTCTTCTTTGTTGTTGGTTTTTTTTTTTTTTTTCCTATTTGGTTCTCCCCTGACTTCTAGCAGAGCAGACACTCAGATGTTCCACATATAATAAATTAATTAATCATATAAATCTGCATATAATAAATAATTTCCTTACTTTCCTATAGTACTTCAAAAACATCAAGTATGTCTAGTCCATGTTAAAATTCTCAGAATGCCATAGCACAAAGAAAAGCTGCAACAGGATTTTGCTCTAGAGATTGTTTGACTACTTGGTCCCTGAGGTGACAATGAGTATTAAATGACTGTAGATATAAAGTAGTAAAACTAGCATATTTCAATACACTAAAAGTCATCTTCTCCTCTCTCTCTCCAACCAGTAATTTTGAACTTGCTAAAGAATCACAGGGCTTTTGAGAGGCTGGGGTGAGAGTGAGTGCCTTCCTCACACTTGCTCTCTTTCTCCTAACCCATATCATTTAATAATCAACTTAACAAACTCCCATTTATAAATTGTTTGATCTCATGGTGCCAAACTGCATTAAAAAATATCAGGACATCATCCGTTCCCCAATACAAGTGGTTGCAAAGACCTATCTCCTCCCCAGAAGCTGTCAGGAACAGCAGGACTAGCTTGGAACAAGGGCTTATGTAGTACAGCAATCTGCCTCCAGCATCAGCTGTGTGCAGGTATGCAAGGAAGGGAAAAAGTAGGTTAAGTGATGTCTTTAAATGATACTTCCCCCTGCAGGTTCTGCTTACCTCCAGCTGCTTTCAGCTTTTAAGATTTCCTGAAGTTACTATGCCTTTTCTACCTAAAAACTCTCAACGACTTCTTATTAAATGCTTGCCCACTTTTCCATTAAATTCATGTGAACTGTCAGTATGTACACTCCCCTCAGCAGGGATTTACCCAGGTCGCTTGATGTGTGAAAAGCTATTTTATCTTACCAAGTGGTTTTGGCCTTGTTCCTCCTACTTTCACCCCTTCAGTAGTAAGCTCCTAGTGATTGTGTTGGAAGATGTGACAAATAATCAGGACTTTTCTGTGCTCTCACATGTACCATACCAAACTAATTGATTTCTGATTTGTCGTTCTTACACAGTTAAGCTTTCATTTGTCTATTTTTTTTCAATCCTTTCCAAGAAAGGGAAGTCAGTGCTTTAAACGCATTTCCAGAAACAACAGTAAACAGCTGGCGTTGCCTCAGTCTGTGAAGGTAAGTGCTAGGTGCCAGATGGAGGTGCAATGCGGACTCTGTGGTAATTGCAGGCAGTGTCCAAACACGGTGCTGCCAGAACCCAGCAATCTCCAATCAAGGCTGATGTGGCACTGAGTGTGTGTCTCCAGGAGCAACCACAGGCTTTTTAAATACCTCCCAGGAGTGCTGATGACATGGTGGGCAAACAGGGCATGGTGTGGCAGTTTTTGTAGGCAGGGTGAAGCCACTCTCCCAGCTCAAAGGTAAGTCAGTAACTTCAGCAGGAATGAGGAAGTATAACCATGGTGTCCACCCAGAGGAAGCAGGGAAAAGATCAGTGTGAGTTGTCAGCAAAGGGACTCAGCCTGGAAGTGGAGATTGTAAGGAGCGCAAAGAGAGTTGGAGAAATATAGACTGGTGGAATCACACTCTGGCCTCCCTGAGAGAGGAACAGGAACAGGAACAGCAACTAGAAAAAGCCCAGAATCAAAGGGATCCTGCATTCTCCCCCGCCAGCAGGTACGTAGGGTCCTGAAGGTAAGCAGTGAGTAGAAACAAGCCACTTATTATGAGAGACAAGTAAACCTTCTCTCTACCCACCATGCCTCTCTGAATGCTGTGACAGAATTGATGTTGGGACTCTAGAGGTGGAGGACTAGTCAGTGGATGACATTTGTGTCAATTTACCCACATTGGAGAAGTCACTGATGCCAGAAAGAACTTCCTGTTGTAGTATTACTGCCACCTTCACAAAAAAAGTAAGAGTCATTATGTGCATTAATAGTAAAAGAAGATCCAGGGAGAAACTCTACCCACTGCTGGATGAAGAAAGGAACCTGAGTACAAAAGACAAGAAAAAGGCTGAGACACTGAACCACTACTTTGTCTCAGTACTTGTCAACAACACCAGTTGCTTCATGAAGTTTCGGCCTCCGGAAATGGAAGATAGGGATGGAGAGCAGAAAGCAGCTCACACAATCCAGGAGGAAATAATCAGTGACATCTTGTACCACTTAGATATTCACAAGTCTATGGGACCGGATAGGCCCCACCTGAGAGTACTTAAGGAGCTTGCAGATGTGCTCACCAAGCCATTCACCATTATTTGTCAACCGTCTTGGCTAACTGAGGAGGTCCCAGTTGACTGGAGATAAGCAAATATGACACGTATTTATAAGAAGGACAGGAAGGATGATCTGAGAAACTCTAGGCCTGCCAGTCTGATATTGGTGCCAGGAAAGGTCATGGAGTGGATCATCCTGAGTGCTGTCACACAGCACTTACAAGACAAGCAGGCAATCACACCCAGTCAGCATGGATTTATGAAGGGCAGGTCTTGTCTGACTAATCTGATCTGCTTCTACACGAAGGTGACCTGCCTAGTGATGAGGAATGTGCCATGGACATTGTCTACCTGGACTTTAGTAAACCCTTATACACTGTCTTCCACAACATTCCCCTTCAGAAAATCATGGCGCTTGGCTTGGATAAGTCCACTCTGCATTGGATAAAATACTGACTGAATGGCCAGGCCCAGAGTGGTGTTGAATGGAGTTAAGTCTGGCTGGCACCTAGTTGCTAGGGACATTCCCCAGAGTTCAGTGGTCAGAGCTGTCCTCTTAAATATCTTTATCAATGATATGGATGAGAGGATTGAATGTACCCTAGGTGGCCACATCAATGTGCTAGAGGGTAGGGAGGCTTTGCAGCAGGACATGTACAGGTTAGACTTATGAGCCAAGACTAATTGCATGAAGATTTACAAGACCAAGTGCCATGTCATTCACCTGGGTCAAAACAACCTCATGGCAAACTATAGACTTGAGGATGTGTGGTTTGAAAGTTGTAACTTGGAGAAGGACCTGGGGATTCTGGTTGACAGTCAATTAAATATGAGTCAGCAGTGTGCCCATGTGGCCAAGAAAACCAATGGCTGAGAAAACCACTTAATTATGTGCTCACAAAGGAATGGGCTATCAGTATAGGAAAGAAGGGAAAGCAAGAAAGAAAAGAAATGGGGATAGCTATCGTCATGGATCTGGGGGTGTCCCTCCTGTCCATGTTTTTATCTAGGTCATGGGGGGAAACCCTGTTCCAAGCTGGTGGCCCTCCTTTTATTTGGCTTCCTTATTGTATAATCATATTTCTTATTTCAAGAATGATTTTGTGTAACCACACCCTCCGCCCAGTACTGTCACTGGGGGGGTCTCCAGTGGTCACCAGTGTTCTTCAAGCCCCTCTGCTAGGCCTTATTTCTCAGAACTAGCTTCACATTCAGAAAACAGGAAACTTCCTGTCCTGTGGTTGGGTTGAGATGAGCACCACATTCAGAAAACAGGAAGCCTCCCCTCTTGTTTTGTGATTGGCACTGACATCATGATCAGGGTGGTGGTGCCAGTCCTTAAATGCAGCAACTCAAGACAAAATGAGGAAGTGGTATTTCACAGCATGACACTGGGAGAAATAGTGAAATCCAATCCAGTGCGGAAGACATAGTTCTGCATTGGTGTTAATGTTGCAATTTCAGAACCTTTTCCAGTGGGTTAGGCTACATGTCACCAGGCTTGCTAGTGTCAAAAGGGCATCAGCCTTCTCAAAGGTGAAAGAGAGTCCTTGCCCAGCAAGTTGTGGGGTTTGTTTATAGGTCTCTAAAGTAGATACTAAGGGGAAGAAATCAGGCTTGTCTGTGACAAGCACTTGGTTGACTTGCAATAGTTAGAGAAATGTAGTACTAATATGGGTCCTGCTGCCTCAGCAGCAGCTCAGATGTCCCAGATCCGCTCAGCAAGAGGATGAATTCTTCCTCACCACTGAGGAAAAATTGTCATTGCAGCAGAAATCCATCTCCATCTGGGGGTGAGAAATTGAAAAGCTCCATGCACACTTTTGATACAGTGTCACAAAAGCCAGGACCCATCACCAGTCAAAAGGATGGGCTAATGAAGTGTACTAGGTATTGTGCTCAGACCAATAAAGCACTACAGTGTTTTGTGTTATACAAAATATTGATTGTGGTAATGTGGTAATATGGTGATACGGTAATATGGTTTCATGCACTGTTTATATAATGCATATAGTGTGTAATTTGCTGTGCTTTGTGCAAGGCAACCTAATCGATATGTGATAAGCCTTATCGAAGGGTATGCACTGCTAAGAAAGGCAACATGCATGTACCTAAGGTAATTCACAGAAGACATTTTGTCCTCAGAGGGATAATTGATTGCTCTTAATCTAATTGCACCATTGGCCAGGGAGTGGCCTGCTGCAGTGGACCTAAATAGGCCAAAATAGGCCTGAACATATCCTGGCTTGCCCAGACATGTTCCCCTACTCCCCATCTTTCTGTGATGGGGGAAGCAACCATGGGAAACGATATAAAAGCCCTGGTTTCACCTAATATGGTCAAGCTTGGCAAAGTGCCATTGTGATTGACTAATCTATGTCCAAAGGTCCATTAGACTCAGGCTACGTGGATAAAAGGGAGGAGCAGGTGACAGAATGGTCTGCTGCTTTCATTTCTTTTTTTGCCTCAACATGTTCTCTGTGCTACTGCCTCATTGCATCCTGCCTGCCTGTGCTGGTTTGAATTAATTGGAGAATTTGAGTGAGAAATTAGACTATTGGCTGAGAGAGGTAAACACAGTATGTCACTTCAGCAGAGTTTTACTGAGAAAGAAAAAAAAGTTGTTTTTAAGAATTGTACCCAAACACTAGATATCAGATGGTTTCTGACCACTCTGGCTGTGGCTGCTTCTCTTGTATGGTCTCTTTTCCCTTTGCCTTAGTAGCTAATTCTCGGTAAAACTACTAATTTCTTCCTACTACTAACCCCCCTGGCTGATCTACTTCAGCTTATCTGCAGCATCAACAGGTGGTGAGATAAGACTGGGGAAGGGGGGAAAGGTGGTAGGGGGTGATTGGTTACCCCTCTCTTGGAGATTTGGGTCTCTGGGAGGGGTGTGGTGTCTGTATTACCTTTTCACTGTATATATCTGTAAATACCTGATATACCTTGTAAATATTTGCTTGTATATTGCGAATTGATGTAAATATAAAGCTACATTTATTAACTTCCAGTGTTTTTGAGTCCTAGCCGGGGTTTATAAAAGGTGGGGGAGGGCAGGTAACTGCTAAACCACCACACTGCCCTTCTGCAAGTTTTCTGCTGGATGAGGAGTCAAGAGGAACCAGGTCAGAGACTGGTCCCCACCTTCCTGGAAAAAGAGCCTCAAAAACTCCAAAGCCTCTAATGGTTTTGAAACCACTGACAAGAATCCCTCCACATGTTTTGGGTGCTGTCTGATACTATAATGCAGCCCTGGAAATCCGGAGAGACTACTTTGTGAGTAAACACTCAAAAGCCTCTTAGCAAATATTTAGCAAAATTTTGTAAATTCTTAAGTCAATCTGAATACCTTCTGTCTTAGCAGCAGAAAGAAGCCTTTCGAGTCCCCTGGTGGGCAGGAGATACAATTGAAACTAGGAACCTCTTTCCAGTTTTAAGTTTAATGTTTGTTGTATTGTTGCTAGTTGTGTTTCTTAAGTGTTCCAGATTCCTTGCTTATCTGCCTCTGTATAATATTTTCAAGACCATGTGAAGAACCAATTATTACTACAAATACTGGTTGCTAGTAAGTTTCTGAATAAAAAAATAATAGACAATATTAATTTTCAAAATACCATCTCACACCCATACCTAACCATTACACTCTCATAACATTTATTAGTTGATAGCTGTGCTGTTAACATAAATATAGGATATTTTTGCATTGTCTTCTGCAAAAAAGTTTGAGTGTAACTCTGTATTTTTTTAAAGGGTTCTAGAAAGCAATACTTTTATGCTTGAGTAAAATTTACTTTGCATTAATGTGAGATACATAGTAAGAATTCAGTGCATGATGTTCATTTTAGTTTAAGCTAGGTCTTTTCTGATCATTTGGATGAATGCTTTGCAGTTCATTATATGCCCTCCCAAAGCATTTATCTGGCTTCCCATCACTAAGTCAGCAAGTTCATTACCTCTCATGCTGCACTACATTGAGACTCAATACAATAAAATAGGGGGAGAAGAAAGTAATTTGCTTCATTGCTGTTACAGATGCACTTTTGGACTACTTGCCAAAATAATAAGGAACTTTTCATAAAGAAAATAAGGTAATGGTTTTGTTACAACACAGTCACAGTTCAGATATGTCCTTGTATGCCTCAGGCTTTCATGCTTATAACTACCAATAGTCGTATGTCTGCTTACATCAGTGAAAGATCTTTCATGCTTTCTTTACTTTTGCAGGACATAGGAACCCCACAAACAAAGTCAACAAAGTGAAGCACTGTTGCAAAATTAATATGAAATATTACTTATTAATATTAATTTCAATATTAATATAAAATGCCAATTATTATTATCCAAAATCAGGAAAACCCCATAAGATTCTTTTGGATTCTTGGTCAACAGTAAGCAGATGCACACAGGGCATTTATAAACACAGAATTAAAGTTTAAACAATCAGAACTTGGAAAATAGGAATGTGAGAACAGGAAAAATTCTAACTATGCTTGTGGAGTCTGAGCATTAACTCTTAACACATATACTCACAATATGTTGATTCCCGAGTATGTTTCCTGTACAAGGTGCTTCCAAAAAAACATGATTATGATCCCAAGGGTAAAAATATTCCAGGCAGAGGGAAAGAGAGGAGAACTGAGATCCTGTAGGCTGCTGCAAGCTGCAAAAAACATGGCCACTGTGAACAATGCTTTCTGCAGGCAGGGACCCAGTTAAATGATCTGCTAATGAGGCTCAGCAAGGCTGAAGAGACATAGTGAGAAATACATTTTCAAATTGTTCTTCCATTAAAAACACCTTTTGAATATCAAACTGGTGAATAGGCACATGTATCACTTGCTTTGACAATGAATTCAAAATTTTGTGCCTCATGTGACTACTTGGACCCATAGAGGTGCTGCACAAAATACCTGATGCATGGTGTTGGCTGTTAGCCATCAAGGCAGGTTTGCTGAAGCCAATCCCCATTGTTTAGTCTGCTCTCAACTCAAACACCCAGACTCTAGCAGATGGGAGGAAGAGAGCAGTGGCCAAAACCTATCTGGCAGGATTTCTGCCCTGCCAGGACAAGTACACATACAGCCCGGTCACGCCCTCCCTTGCCCACCTTCTATGCCCCAAAAAAAGCAACGACAAAACACCCAACACTCAAAGCAACCTCTCAAATAAACAGAAAAAAAAATCAAACACCAAAAGTAATCATGAAGAGGGCACCAGACTTCAAATTAGTCTGTGTATCTTAGTAGAAAAACAAAATATTCATTAATAAAAATATGTCTGCATTGTCTTGTGCATTTTCTCATGACTACTGATGTTGTCACTGATTCTGGACTAGATCTTTTGTCACTGTAGATCAGCATAGTTCAATACTTTCTTTGTATTAAGGTGAAACATGATCTATGACCTTGTTGTTAAGTAAAATGTAATTTTCACCAACCAATGAGTTTTCCATTGGCTTTAATGCTCAAACTATTTCATAATTACTAAATTAACTAATATTAATATAAAAAAATTAAAGGATTTTTTTTTTCTTCAGAAAAGAAGAACCTGTCAGAAGATTTGAAGAAAGTCAAAGGTACAGAATACTAGAACAGGCCATATATTTTAGAGCAATGGTAAAGGAACAGGTAAATACAAGGGCCTGATTCAGCAATCCAGTATCAATGGTTCTAGGAACGGGGGTTGGGGAGGTAGGGTGATGTGTTATGATTTGATTCAGACATTAGCATGTTTGGAAGCCAAGCAAATTGTCTATGTCAAAAGTGCTAGTGGTGGAGTTGGTATAAGGTGTTATTTAAGACTGAGTAATTAGCCCAAACGAACACAGTTAATTCAAATTTTGAGATGAGTAATTTTATTATCTCAAATATTTCTCCAAAGAAATCAAATGTATTAAAGCTGATACTATGAGATATATGTATTTGGTATTTATAGTGTGTATATTAAAGCACCAAAGATACTGACCTGAGTTTGGCTAGGACAGGGTCAAGTTTTTTGTTTGTGTGTTTGCGACTTGCCTTTTTTTTTTTTTTTAAAAAAAAAACAAAACAAAAAAAGTAGATGAGAAAAGGTGGAAGTAGATTCCTACTTGAGGTTGCAGGCATCCCCCTTCCCTTTCTCACTAGAGAAGAGTCTAATAATGGCCTTCAATCTGCTGTCCCACTTGAGGTGGATAATGGCAGCATAAGCGACAAGAAAAATACAGGGCTCACTAATAGGATAGTAACCAGGAATGCTCAGATATCAAGAGTGAAAACGAATGGATTATCTCTCTCTCTGTAATGCTTATATGCCAATGCTTGGGGTATGGGGAATAAGTAGGAGGAATTAAAACTATTGTACACAAGAGGAACCATGGTATAATTGCCAACACAGAAATGTGGTGGGATGACTTTCATGGTTGAAGTGCTGCAATGGATGGAAACAGGCTCTCTAGAAGGGACAGGCAAGGTAAGAGGGGTGGAGGGATAGCACTGTATGTTAAGGAGTGCTTTGACTGCCTTGAATTCAATGTTAGACATATCAAGGCAGAATGTCTATGGTTAAGGATAAAGGGGAAGACCAATGAAGTTGATATCCTGATGGGAGTCTGCTACAGACCACCTAGCCAGGATAAAGACATTGGGGGACATTATTTCAACACCTTGGAGATGTCTCACATTCCCTACATCTTGTTCTCCTGGGGAATTTCAACTTACCGTATGTCTACTGGAAATACAATACAGCAGAAAAGGGGCAGTCCTGAAGGTTTCTGTAATGCGTGGATGACAACCTCCTGTTGCAGCCAGTAAGCACACCTACCAGAGGTAGTGCCTGGATAGACCTACTGTTTACAAACAGGGAAAGGCTAGTGGAAGATGTGGTGGTTGAAGGTCAGCTGGGGCACAGTGACCATGATATCATAGAATTTTCAGTATGTGGCAAAGTTAGGAGAGCCATCAGCAAAATCTCTACCATGGACTTCCAGAGGGCTGACTTTGATCTATTCAGGATGCTGGTTCGGAGAGTCACTTGGGAAGCAGCCCTCAAAAACAAAGGGGCCCAGAATAATACTTTAAGGGTGAAATTATGGAGGTGCAGGACCAGGCTGTCCCTTTGTGATGAAAAATGAGCTGTTGGGGAAGAAGATGAGCCTGGTTGAACAGGGAGATTTTACAAGAACTCAGGGGGGAAAAAAAGAGAGTGTACTAACTTTGGAAAAAGGAGCAGGTGAACCAGGAAATGTTTAAGGATATTATAAGATCATATAGAAAGAGAAATAGAGATACAAAAGCTCAGTTAGAAATTAATCTGGCCAATTCAATTGAGGATAATAATAAATGTTTTTATAAATACATTAATAACAAAAGGAGTGCCATGGAAAATCTCCATTCCTTATTGGATGAAGGGGTGAACATATCAGTGGAAGACAAAGAAAAAGATGAGGTACTTAACAGCTTATTTACCTTAGCCTTTAAAAAAATATGATGGTTTGGGAGTTACCCACCCTGCCACACGTTTGAATTGACCCAGACTAGACTCAGCCGGATGGACGTTAGGGAATGAAGCTTTATATTCACACCTTAGCATAATATACAAGCAGATATTTACAATAAATTACAAATATTTACAGGTATATACATTAAAAAGTAATACAGAAACACGATGCCCCCCCCAGAGATCAGAGTCTCCAAGAGGGATTATCAACCACTCTTCCACCTTCTTTCCACCCTCTAATCTTATCTCAAGACCTTATGTGCAAGGTAAACAGGGAAGATCAGCTGGGGGGTTAGAAGAAAAATTGATTAGTTGCGTAACACAGATCCAGCCAGAAGCCAAGGAGAGGTAAAGGTCAACAGCCAGAGCTCAGACCGGAGTGACTCTGTCTTATCTATGTTTGTGTCCTTGCTTTTGTATATTTCAGTAAACCTATAAGCAAAGTAGACATCACAGTTGTTTTCTTTTCAAAGCCTATAATCTAATTTTATCATTAAAATATTCCAGTTAGCCTCAAACCACAAAAAAATTTGGATATCCTCAGGACAAATGGGCTCTTGAGTTGCAGATAGATGGATAGCAGAATATCTCTCCTGTAATCCAGGAGGAAGTAGTTGATGTACTGCTGTGCCATTTAGATTCTAACAAGTCAATGGGTCCAGATGAGATGCATCTTAGGGTGCTTAGCAGGTCGGCACGAGAGCTGGCTAAGTTGCTCTCCATCATCTATCCAGTCCTGGGTAACTGGGCACATCCCAGATGACTGGAGGTTGGCTGGTGTGATACCATCCACAAGAAGGGCTAAAAGGAGGATCCAGAGGACTATAGGACTGTCAGCATGACCTCAGTACCTGACAAGGCTATGGATCATCTCATTCTGAGTGCCATCAAGCAACATGTACAAGACAAGCAGGAGATCAGGCTCAGCCAGCACGGGTTTGGAAAAGGAAGGTCGTAATCAAACTGATCTCATTCTGTGACTGGGTGACCTGTCTGGTAGAAGAGGGGAGGGCTGTGGATGATGTCTATATAGACTTCAGCAAAGCCTTTGATAGTCTCACATTGCATCAACAGAATTCCCTGCAAGTGTTTGGATACTGTCTCAATTTTGTTTGTGAGTAAATACCTTAAGCTTTGTCATTTACCTGCCTTACTGCCTAAGCAGAAAGAGCCCTGTGTCCATCTAGTGGGCAAGAGGAGTAATTAACTGCAAGCTTTACAATTGACCACAAGAAAACTTCTCTTCCAGTTTAGTTGAGTTTAATTAATGTTTACATATTGATAGTTAACACTAGATTTACATATCTTTTATGTAATGTGTTCCGTGACCATTGCAATCGAACCAGATTATTCTTAAAATTGATTGTTTGGTGTGGTGAGAAGTTTGAATATCAAAATTAATAAACAATATTAATTTTGGAAAAATAATCTTGCACTAATTAATTGCACTCCTCCGTTACATGTGCCCAGTTCTATTCAACATCTTTATGGATTACTTGTATGAGCGTATTGAGTCTACCATTAGTAAATTTGCAGATTACACCAAGTTGGGGGCAAGGCAGTGTTGGTCTGCTGGAAGGAAGACATTTCAGAGAGACCTGTCCAGGCTGAGTAGATGGGCTGAGGCCAGCCGTATGAGGTTTAACAAGGCCAAGCGTGGGTCTGACATTTTGGCCACAATAACCTCAAGCAGTGCTACAGACTGGGGAATGATTGCCTGGAGAGCAGCCCGGCAGAAAGAGATCTGGCAGTGCTGGTTGACAGCCAGCTGAACATGAACCAGCACTGTACCCAGGTAGGAAGGAAGGCCAATGCCATTGTGTCTTGTATCAGGAGTAGTGTGGCCAGCAGCATTAGGGATGTAATTCTCCCTCTGTACTTGGCACTGGTGAGGCATCGCCTTGAGTACTGTATGCATATCTGGGTGCCTCACTTCAAGAAAGGTATTGAGGTGCTGGAGCAGGTCCAGAGGAGAGCAACAAGACTGGTGAGGGGACTGAAGGGAAGGTCTTATGATAAGAGGCTGAGAGTAATAGGGTTGTTTAGCCCAGAGAAGATGTGACCTAGGGGGCACCTTATCACATCTTAGAACTACCTGAAGGGAAATGATAGTAAGGAGACAGTCAGGCTCTTCTCCCAGGGAACTTATGACAAGACGAGATGACATGGCCTGAAGCTGTACCAGGGGAGGTGTAGGTTGGATGATAAGAAATACTTCCTCATGGTAAGGGTAATTAACACTGTCAATGACTGCCCAGGGAGGTGGTGGAGTCACTGTTCCTGGAGAAAGGAACAGTGTTTAAGGAAAGATTGGATGTGACACTTAGTGGCATGGTCTAGTCAGCATGGTAATGTTAGGTCATAAGCTGGACTTGATGATTTTGGAAGTTTATTCAAGCCTCAATAATTCTGTGAAGAAGCTGGGAAGGGCCACAGCCAACACAGCCAGCTGAGCTATCCAATGGTTTCTGGATATCATAGTGATGTCATGCCTATTGATATAAGAGAAGGGCTGGTAATGGCAAATGTGGATGTTCTGATCAGGTGACTGTGAGGTGGTATGCATGATTTGGATAGCAACAAATAAAGAAAGATCAAAACAATGCCTTCTCTGCATGCATCTCTTCTAGGGTCAGCTTCACTCCTTTATCAACAACTCTTCTACCTTCCCTCCCCTGCTCTAACCACCCTGCATGCTGTCCTCCCCAACATGGCACCCTTGAAGGTAGAGAATAGAGAGCTGTGTTCAGTCCATAACAGTTTTTGGAACCTCCTTCCAGAAGGTCGCCCTACAATCCTCACTGCCAGTACCTTGATACCTACACCCATAGGTAAAGCTGTCTAAAAACTGAAGGGATCTTAGCAGTCAGCACACAGTTTGGGTTTCCATAGTGTGTGAGCCATCATTGTTGGTTTTTTGACCTCACTGTCACATGTGTGAAAGAAGATAAGTATGGAATTAAGGTTCCTCTGATGAGATTTATTTTCAGATCACTATTGTATGATTTTCCCCACAACTTTATGTACATACAATCAACTTATGTGAAATATATTTCACCAGTTACTACTGGGAAGCAACTGAATCGATATGGGTTCAATTTCAAAATGGCAATCGATTTTCAGTTTGGCACATCAGTCTATTTCCGTGTAGCAATAATATTTGAAGAAGAGACAAATCTTTCAGAAAACTTTAAAACTCCAATCATGCATTTATTCTGTTGTAACAATCAGATTAATCACTCGGTCCTCCAGAGACAGTCATATAGTCAAAGTCAGATCCTTAGACTTCAATAATCATAAATCTCAAAAGACCTGCCAATTTGAACTTTTACTCTAGCCACTGGAAAGTGTTCTACCTGTTGCATAAATAAATATTGTACTACCTAAACGGGCAATTGCAGAAAATCATATTATGATTTTCTCTAATTAATAGCTTAGACAGATAATAAGTTGTTTTCTTTTATGAATGTTATTTTCTCAGTTTCCCATCTAGTTTTGACTAGATCAAAAAGAAGAATATATTTTAAAAACTGTATGAGGAGATATTTTTTTTCTGCTTCCACTTCAGCATTTTTTCTTTACCTCTGAAAGCAATAATATTTTTTTCATTAAGTTTTTGTTAGAATATTTTGAAATATTGTCATTAACTTGCTATATTTATGACTGTTCTAGGTTACATATTGCTTGAAGCAGACCTCTATTAACATGTAAATTGCAGTTTCACACCAGTAGCCTCTTTAATGTCAAAGGGGAAATAACATTTTTAGATTAGAATTAGACAGTTAGCATAAAAAGAGAGAATGTGTTTAGACCAGTATGGTTTTGCATGAAAATTCCTAGTGGATTTCTTTCTTTAATCCCCATGAAGATATTGCATTAATTAACAATTTGTTTCCAGGCTCTAATTCATTCTGTATTACTTATTTTTCTCTTTTTAGTTGCCCTTTTTTTTTGTTTGTTTTTACCTTGCTTCAGAACAAAATATAGATTTGGAAGGTCTAAGTCTTCACTTTCAGTCTTTGCTGTAAAAACATCTGTGCCATATAATCAATGATTAAAGTTAAAATATGTCTTGATGAATTTGAGTTTAAAACTTACGTACACAACAGACATTCTCACTAAAACTTATGTCTATTGTGTTGAGAGTAATCTTACTGACACTTGTCCTTGTGCCTGCAGTCTCTGTTTACTTTTAACTGTGCCTCTTGTATTTCCTTTGTGTTTAGGGAATACAATCACATACTGCTTCAGCTGAAACATGCCAATCTCCTCTAGTAATGTAGAATCATAGAATTAGCCAGGTTGGAAGAGACCTCCAAAATCATCCAGTCCAACCTATCACCCAGACCTATCCAATGGCACTAAGTGCTCCATCCTGTCTTTTCTTGAATACTTCTAGAGAGAGTGACTCCACCATCTCCCTGGACAGCCCATTCCAATGGCAAATCACTCTCTCTGTGAAGAACTTCTTCCTAATATCTTTTTCCCTGGCATAACTTGAGACTGTGTCCCCTTGTTCTGTTGCTGGTTACCTGGGAGAAGAGACTGACTCCCACCTGGCTACAATCTCCCTTAAGGTAATTGTAGACAGCAATGAGGTCACTCCTGAGCCTTCTCTTTTCCAGGCTTAAACAACCCCAGCCCCCTCAGCCTCTCCTCATAGGGCTTGTGCTCCAGGCCCCTTGCCAGCTTTATTGCCCTTCTCTGGACACGTTCCAGTACCTCTCTTGAACTGAGAGGTCCAGAACTGGACACAGTACTCAGGGTATGTGTGGCAGAGCAGGGCACTGCCCCACCGGAGGTTTAAATGAGGTGTGAACTGTAGCAAGGCAGGGCACTGCCCCATCGGAGGTTTGAATGGGGTGTGAACTTTGGCAGGGCTCACCCCAGTCCACTGCCCCACCAGAGGTGTGAATGGGGCAGGAAACGGTCTTCCTCCCTCCCCACCTCTGTCACCGGAGGCTTAGTACAATAGGTGTGAAGTGCCTTCTCCCACCCTCCATGGGCTTGAACAGGGAGGCAACAGATCACCTCAGTATATATATGGCAGCTGGACAGATTGCAGCAGGACTTGCTTGGACTTGCAAGGACTTGCTTAGACCTTCACTGGGACTTGCTCGGACTCACCAGGACTTGCACAGACCTGCACGGACCTGAACACGGACCTGGAGACACGAACCTCGCATGGACTTTGAGACAGTCTCCCATCTGTAAGTAGGGCAAGTTTCATGCCCAGACCTTTCCATTTTTTTTTATTTTTCCTCAATTATAAGAANTTTTTTTTTATTTTTCCTCAATTACAAGAAAAGGCACCCTCGTGAAGACTTTTCCCAACCAAATTAGAACCCAAACTTAAACTAATCTACACACAGGTTGTGGGTGGGTCTTTGGAAATTATAAAAGCTACATAATTTATAATTTCAGCCTCTTCAGTCACCCACAATCAATACAGTATGGCCTAACCAGTGCCAAGTACAGGAGCAGAATTACCTCCCCGGTCTTGCTGGGCACACTATTCCTGATACAGACCAGGATGCCACTGGCCTTTTTGGTCACCTGGGCACACTGCTGGCTCATGTTCACCCTAGTATCTACCAGCTGTCCCTGTATGGATGTGACAAACACCCTAGAGTTGGTCCAATCCCTGGACTCTCTCCTCCCCCTACCATCCAGTAGGGGTTGAGGGGCGGGGGCACCCCACGTGGCCCCGGGAGCCAGGGAGACCTCAGGCGGCACGTATGCGTGGAGGTTTTTTTAATCAATTGGTCAGCTAGAGAATGCTGAATACCTATTGGACAGTTTCACGCGACCCCGTAGGGTATTTAGGCAGGGATCAGCAGCCGTTAGGCGCTTTTCTTCCACTCTTCCTCACTCTCCTCGTTCACCATCGTCTCCTGCCGTGGCTGTGAAGAGCCCAGCCACGTGCAAGGCAGCATCCAGCAGGCAGCAGGCAGCGAAGCATAGCAGCTCTCCAGAGAAGTGGCAAGGCTGATCCCCTTCTCTCTCTCTCTCTCTCTCTCTCTGTACTTCCTATTTGGGCTAAGTCGGTCTTTTCCCTTCTTCCCCCCCAACTCGGGTTCGGGAAGGAGCGTGCTTTCCCCCTCACGCCTCCTGGGTACTTTATAGGCGTGGTCGGGATCTATTTTGTATGTAACCTCTCTGTTTCCTAAGTTCTGACTGTTAAATTGTTGCACCTGGCGTTTTGAGCGATTTGTGTGTTTGTTTCTGCCGACCGGAACCCAAAAGAACCTCACGGGGGCACTAGGACCCCCTCATCCACGGGATATCGAACCTAATTAAGCGCTATCCCGTCACACCAGCACCTCCCATTCTCTCTCTGCCTGGCCTCCCTCCAGCCACTCTGTCCCCAGACTGTAGAGTTGCCTGGGGTTGTTGTGGCCAAAGTGCAGAACGCTACACTTAGCCTTGTTAATCTTATCCCGCTGGCCTCTGCTCTCCCATCCTGCCCAGGACCCTCTTCAGGGCCCTCCTACCATCCAACAGATGCTCCTAACTTGGTGTCATCTGCAAACTTACTGATGATGGACTCAATCCCCTCATCCAGGTCATCAATAAAGATATTGAACAGGATCAGGTCCAGTACTGATCCCTGGGGCTCACCACTAGTGACTGGTTGCCAACTGGAACCATTCACCACCACTCTCTGGGCCTGGGCCTCCAGCCAGTTCTTGACCCATTTCAGAGTGAATGTATCCAAGCCACGAGCTGCCAGGTTTGCCAGGAGCTTATTGTGGTAGACGGTGTCAAAGGCTTTGCTGAAGTCCAGGTAGACTACATCCACAGCCTTCCTTGCGTTCACCAGGCAGGTAACCTGATTGTAAAAGGCAATCATGTTGGTCAGGCAGAATCCACCCTTCCTAAACCCATGCTGGTTGGGCCTGATCCCTTGGCCACCCTGTAGGTGCTGTGTGATTGCACTCAAGATGAACTGTTCCATAACCTTGTCTGGCACAGAGGTCAGGATGACAGGTCTGTAATTTTCTGGTTCCTCCTTCCAGCCCTTCTTGTGACTGGGCATCACATTGGCCAGCTTCCAGTCATGAGGGATCTCTCCAGTGAGCCAGGACTGTTGATAGATAAGAGAGAGTGGCTTGACCAGCTCATCTACCACCTCTTTTATCACCCATCTGGTCCCATGGACTTGTCAGGATCCAAGTGGCTCAGCAGGTCCTTTACTTTTCTTGTTGGATTACAGGGGGACTATGCTGGTCCCTGGTTCTATCTGTTTGTTTGGGAGGCCAGTTGCCCTGAAGACAATCTGTCCCACTATTGAAGATTGAGGCAAAGAAGGTATTGAGTACCTCTGCCTTTTCTTCATCTTTTGTTACTATATTCCCTTCCACATCCAGAAAAGAGTGAAGGTTGTCCTTGCCCGTTATTTTACCCTTAATGTATTTATAGAAATATTTTTTGTTCCCCTTTACAGCAGTTCCCAGTCTAAATTCTAAGTGGACTTCTGCTTTTCTAATTTTTTTTCCTACAAGACCTAGCAATGTCCTTAAACTCTTACTGGGATACCTCAACTTTTTTCCAAAGGTGATATGTCCTCTTTTCCTCCCATAATTCCTTTAGAAGCTCCTTGCCCATCCAATCCATTTGTCTTCCTCATCATCTCGCCTTCTGGCACATTGGGACAGCCCATTCCTGTGCCTTTAAGAGCTCTTTCTTTAAGTAGGTCCAGCCTTCCCAGACTCCCTTTTTTTAAGGGCTGATTCCCAAGGAACTTCCCACCTTATTTGCTTAAATAAGATGAAGTCTGCCCTTTGGAAGTCCAGTGTGAAGGTTTTGTTGATGCCCCTCCTGGTTTCACCATGTATTGAAACCTATTATTTCAGGGTCACTGGATACCAGGCAACCTCTGATCACCACATCTCCTACCAGCCCTTCTCTATTTGTGAACAGCAGGTCGAGCATGGCTGCACCCCAGGTAGGCTTATGTAACAGCTGGGATAAGAAGCTATCCTCTGTGCACTCTAGGAACTTTCTAGACTGCTTCTTCTCTGCAGTGTTGAATTCCCAGCAGACGTCTGGCAAGTTAAAGTCACCCAGAAGAACAAGGGCAAGTGATCTTGAGGCAGCCTCCAGCTGCTGAAAGAATAACAAATCTTCCTCTTCTTCCTGGTCAGGTGGTCTATAACAGACTCCAACCAGGATGTCAGCTTTGTTGGCCTTCCCCCTAATTCTTACCCACAGGGACTCAAACTGATCAAACTTAATCTCTACTTGTATGATGTCCAGTGCCTCCCTAATATACAGGGCCACTCCTCTACTCCTTCTCCTTCACGTATCTCTCCTGAAGAGTCTGTAGCACTCCAGTTATGTGAGTCATCCCACCACATTTCTGTGATGGTGACAACATCATAGTTTGCCTCTTGTACTGAGGCTTCCAGCTCCTCTTGCTTATTAACCATATTGCATGCATTGGTGTGCATACACTTCAGCTGGATTGCTCATTTTAGTATCATTATTTATTATTTTATTTTACTATCAGTATTTATTTTTTACTGATTTTATTACCAGTATTTATTAATTTAATACATACATAATTTAATACACTCAGCCTCCTCTGGTTCATCTCTAGTACTGCTGTATTTAACCCCCTTCCCCTTCCAGCCTATTTTAAAGCCCTTTCAACAAGTCCTGCCAGCTCACATGGCAGAATCTTTCTCCCCCTCTGAGAGAGATATACACTGTCTGTTGCTAGCAGACCTGGAGCTGTATAAAGTTCCCCAAGATCAAAGAACCCCAAATTTAGTTTTTGGTTTTTTTTTTTCCTTTCCCCAGTATGTGCTGCTGGCTGGGTTCAGCAGAGAAAGCTGCTCTCTTTCCAAAGCTTCAAAACTGCACCTTTCCAGTAGATCTAGCCTCAGCACTGCTCTCTTCCCAAAGCTGGGTCATATTAGATAGGATGACCACCCTCTTTGTTTTCCTAAGAATTTTATATATATATTTTTTTTTTTTTTTTTAATTTTGGAAGAAATTGAACCTGTTGTAATTTGTATATCTCACTGTATGTAACACTTTTGACAGTGATACAGATTATTTCTTTAGTGGTGTTTACTGTTCTCATGATGTTAATCCATATTCTTTGATCAAGAAAAAAATACACACAGGAAAAAATCTACGGAGGCAAAAACCCTAGAGACTAACCACTCCAGTTTTTCGACACTGTGAGTGGGCAATGTCAGTTGAGGAAATTTGTGTAGCTACTTTAGAGGAAATCAGTTTTGATTCACAGAAGCTGAACATCTGGCCATCTGCCTCAGCATTTGCTTAAGAATGATGGACTATCTGAAGACTGACATTTCTCTGGGAACAGAGATATCACGGTTGTCTGAGTATTCTGATGACTTTGTCTGTGCTTATCACTGTAAGTACTTTTCAGAGTTTGCATTTTGTATCTTTTTAAAAATATTTTTTCCTAGTAGAGTTTTTTTCAAGTTCTGTTTCTGGTATTGGGTTTAGTTGAATTTATTGTTTTGAGTTTGTTTGTTTTTGTTTGTGCTTGTTAGTCAAATATAGATAACTCAAGAAAAAAAATCTGCAATAAGGACTTAAAAGAGAAATAAATAATAACCCTTTCCCATTATTCCTTATTGTGTTGGTTTGAGCTAATTGGAGAATTTGAGTAAGAAATTAGACTATTGACTGAGAGAGAGTTAAATATACAGTGTCACTTCACCAAGTTTCACTGAGAGAGAAGAAAGAAGATTGTTTTGGGAAATGTTCCCAAAACATCCAGATAAGCCAGTGTGCTTGCAGAGGGCCAGTCTGGCTTGGGTCTGTGCTGGCTCCAGCAGCTTCTTTCCTTTGTCTTTCTGCCTTTGAACTAATTCAGAGTTAAATCACCAAAACGATTAATTTCTTCTCCTATCATTAATCTCCCTGATCTTCAGCTTATCTGCAGCATCATCAAGTGGTGAGATAAAGCTGGGGGAAAGGGGGAAAGGGGGTAGGGGGGTTTGGTTTCCCTTTCTTGGGGATTTTGGTCTCCAGGAGGGGTGTGGTGTCTGTATTCCCTTTTTACTGTATATTTCTGTAAATATCTGTTATATCTTGTAAATATCTGCTTGTATATTTGCATTGCTGTAAATATAAAGCTTCATTTATTAACTTCCAGTGTGTTTTTCTGAGTTTTAGCCGGGGTTTTAAAAGGTGGGGGGGCAGGTCACTGCAAACCCACTACACTTACCAAATTTAGTTAAACTCAGTAGAAACTCTAGATGCATGATTCTGCAGAAAATATGGGTCTAATTTTATGGTATGATCTAATTATCTTATCCTACAAGAATTTTATCACTTTTTTGTGTTCAGATTACATGAAGAAAAATAGTTATGCAAAAGATAGTTCAGCCATTCAAAAGTTACTAGTTAATGATGAAATACAGATGGTTCTGTTAAAATTGAATTTTGAGATATGCAAATAAAAGGTGAGTTAATAAATCTTTACTACATTGTCTGTTAAGTTTCCTTAATGAGCATGCAGTTACAGTAGGCTTGTGCTCATAAATTCCACCATTTGTTTCTTGCAAATTCTATTCACTAAAATAAAGAACAAAATTACTAATTTTCTTATTTTGAGTGCAAATCACATTTGAATGAATTAGTTTCTTTTGAAAAAATATTTAAAAGGACTGAACTATCAATGTGTCTGATGCAAATCAGCTTTTTTTTTTTTTTTTTTAGCAGTCATTGCCTAATGAATAGACTATTAACCTTGTTAATTTATACTCATGGTCTTAACAAGGTAATACCTGGATTCTTAAATTGTTACCGTAATCCTAGTGGCTAACTTTCTGAAACACAGAGATTCAGAAGAAGACATAAATAACAAATATAAGTAAAGAGGTCACTCTGATTACATATATTATATTGCCTGGAAAAGTGATACAAAATAAATTCTATTAAAAAAAATTCTATTCTGTAATGTAATACTAATTATAGCCTAATTCAAATATTTTAAATATATGATAAGACTATTGTCTCTAAGTGTAAGGAGACTAACTTGTTCTCTCTGAAACAAGTTGTGGAGAAGCCATTTTTGTGTATGCTTTTACAATAATTTTTGAATTTTATTTATTATAACTTCACAAAGAGATGTGTAACAATACAACTAGATCAACCTCTTTAAAATAATGATGAATTTTATTTTAATACAATTTCCACTGAATGAAAATAGATCATAGGGTTTGAATATCATTATTAGAAGTGAAAATAACAACATTGCAAACACGAGCTGATACTTGCAGTCCTTTAGAAATGCTGCATGATCACTATACTGTTCTTTTAATTGATGTTCCTGGTACTTTAGAGCTACACTTTGTCTGTTTTAGCATTAACTGGTTTTAATATGAAGTGAAAGACCAAAATTCATTAAGATCACTCCTTTTTATTCAGATTTCACAAGCAGATTTAACCTCCTTTGCTGACAGAGTATTTCTGTGCTGTATATTTATGCCAACAAATTAAGTACACATACTGATGAGTAGTGTCCATGGATGTTTCTAGATAACATTTTACCACAGGGAATAATGCATCTCAGTGTTTCAGATGGCAAAACCTACATCTGAAGCATTGAGCAGATTAGATACAGCAACCTTAACTTTCTTAGAGTCATAGTTTAGTGCAACAGTGAAGCAGGATACACCTTTTCAAAACAGATATGGTGATGGTGGTTTTAAATATATTTACAGTTTGAATCTACAAATTTAAGGCAGATACATTTCCGTTTTCAAAGATAAATACTGAAGCAGATATATCCTTTGACTTTTTTTAATTGCAAATAGTGAAAGTTATTATTTATAATAAGATGGTCATCTCAAAACCTTCTTCTGCACCACTTGATGAAGGTAAACTATTTCTATGTGTGAAAAAAAAAAAGTTATTTTATTATTGGGTTGAACTGTAAATAAGATCATCACAAAGACCAATATTGAACTGCTATTAAAATTATACCATCTTACTCCAAATCATATATTTAAAAAATAAACCCATACCTATGAATAAAGATCTCAGCTCAAGTGAGAAGATATTATTTCAAAAAGCAAATAGAAGTTTTGATTTCAAGTATAGATTTTGGAATAAAAGGCTTTGGTTTATTAACACCAGTAAAAACCATGGAGTGCATCTACATTAATTGCACTTCCTTTTTTTCCACATACAAAAGCAGCAATTGTGTTGTAATCAGAAAATTTGCAGCTGTACACATAAATTAAATCTATTTGCCTATGAAACCTCTTTAAATAATAAGTGCTATAAAGATGCATAGAACAGCAGTAGCTAATGAAATACTCTTAAACCCTTGAAAGTTTATCAGTAATTGAAGAAGTAAAAAAAAAAAAAAAGTGGTGGTTTTCTTTTTGTTTGGTTTTTTTTTTGCTGTTGTTTATGTTTGGATTTTTTTGTGTGTGTGCCAACCAATGTAGTTACAAAGTAATGCTGTTCTTGTTTGGTTTTCATATTTTTGGTTTTTTTGTTTGTTCATTTGTTTTTTCCTGAGTAATTCTGTTACGTTTCTTGATCTGAGATTCCATTAAATTAGGTTCAGACTTTATTTTCTGCTCTTCCCAGCACTAATTTAAAATGCCTTTTTAATACAGGTTAACTGTTCGTTCTTATTGGAGTTAAATTATTTGGATAGCTATATCAGTTTAATTCTGTAATATGAGTTTTTTAACAAAGTTTTTAATCTCCCAAGAACTAGAGAGGAACAACCATTCAGGAAACAGCTGAATAGTTGTTACCAGAAATATTGACACTTTTCCATTAAGTGGTACTCAAGAATTTGATTCTTATGCAGGAATACATGTGGCCCTATTTTGAATCTGAGCCATGACATAAATTCAATCCAAATCCAAATCTAATCATTATTTTCCTAGATGCTTTTTTCATTAGGCTGTCTTAAGGCTCTCTCACATACATGTAATTGAGATTGCCACCTCTGATTTTCCTATGACCTGAAGGGAAAATAAAATTGGAGTCAATGGATGGAAACCAGCCTCATGTGTGTCTGCCCTGACTGCAGTTAGATGTATTTACTTAGTCTTTTGCTATCTTGGAAAATTCCCAAGCATCTTGGTCAAGCAGAAACCCCTTACATCAGCTTTTGTAAGAAGTTATCTTCCTTAACCAGTCTGTGCATACAGACTGCACTGGCAGCATTTTTTACTTTTGACATAGTGACTACTACAAGGATGTTTTTCTGCACTTTCATGCTATTTCTACAATTTTAAGTATGATGCTATCATATTGACAGATTATAACGAGTCCTTCATGAAAGCAGTGACTCCATTTAAATGCAAGCCATGTTGTTATGATTACATAATCAATGAATTAATCTTTCAACTGAAGAGATTTAAATGTTCTAGAACAGATTATAGAATCCATGAGTTAATATTTCAACTGAAGAGATTTAAATTTTCTAGAACAGATTATAGAATCCATGAGTTAATATTTCAACTGAAGAGATTTAAATGTTCTAGAACAGATTTGCTGCTAGGCTTGCAGAAAAGTAGATAGTGTCAAACAAATAATTCATCTCAGTACTGCTAAAATCTCAAAAGGATACCATAGTTGCCAGTTATAAAATCAGTATGTGGAAGACAAATATTAACATCATCACACTTCTCCTAGTATAATTCCAGAATTTTCCAGTTACTGTCATCATTTTAGTTTGCTTAATATTCAAATCTGAATGCAGCTGCTTTATTTCTTGGTTTGGATTAGAGATGGAACTGGAGCTTCAATTAGAGCTATTTCCAAATGCATGCTGGAAAATTCTTCTTGTTTATAAGTTTGCTGTAAATTAATCTCAAAAGGTATGCCACTTCTACTACACACAAATATTATGGTGTCAGACCTTTTGGTAAATATATACATTTTTAATATTAGTCTCCTAAAATTTGCTATATTCTTAAATATTTTAAAATATATTCTAAGAGAAAGAGGCAATGGCATTGTATAATGGTTCTCTTCTGAAGCTTGAACATTTCAATATAATTTATTTACATTCATCTTAATAGAGAAAAAGTGAAAAACATCATCACCCAAGAAGCAAGTTCCTCTTGCTTCTTCAATTTTTTTTCTTTCTTTTCTTCCTTACAAAGACTCTGCTTGGAGAGTCAGGTTTGCATATTTTCTGAAAATGAAAAGTGACTTTATTTTAAAGTGATCTTTTTATGTAAAATGTTTTAGCTAATCAGTATCACTCATTAGCACTCTTGTCTTTATTCCTTCTTTCATTATTCCCTCTTTCGTTCTGTGATTCTTGATTAAAAATTAATACATAGTTAGTTTTTTAGAAAATCATCTTTTTCTTTCTAGGTAGCATATCAAGTTCAACAAATGTTAAGTAAATTGATTAATATCTGAAACTGTAAGCCAGCTGATATTTTCTATTCAACACAGTGTTTGGGACCTGAATACAAAAAAGATATTTATTCTAAAGTGTAGATAAGATTTACATACCAAATGCATTCATAATATAGTTCATTCTTTCAATGTATAGAGAGGCTGATCTTGGATATGCTACCATTATGAAGTCATAAGAAATCACTAAGACCTATTATGAAGTAGCTCCTTCTAGTCATTCTTCACCATATGATATGTGCTTTTCAGGTGTTAAAATATATGTATTTGAATTTCTTCTATATGGTACAAATCTTGTCCTTGAGATACTGTGATCATACAGTATATAAAACTAAACGGATCTAGCCTTGGTTTTCTGTGATATTGATGTTAATAATATTTGAATGATATTTGAAATATACTTCAGCAATTAATTTTCATATTATCAAGAATGGATGCTTTTATATAGCTTTATTAACAGTTCACAGTATGTTTTATGTATTATTAAATTAAAAATATCTTTTTGTAGTTTGCACTTCTACTTGATACTTTTTCATTAAGCTTCAGTTCAGAATAAAAGAGTTGTTAAACTAATTCAGGAAGCATTAAGCATCATAAGTAATAAAACTTATGTTTAGTGCTGGTATCTGTGTTTTTCTTTTTTTTTTTT